>SJXQ01004423.1:0-71460 GCA_006408695.1 Aepyceros melampus | reverse complement strand
TGGTCTTTGGCTCCCGGCTGTCCAGCAGGGGCCTGCTCAGCCGCGTGGAGGCCCCACAGCGGGCTTGCTTGTGCGCCGGGGAGAGTCGCAGTCTCCACACCTTCACTGGATACGACTCACGTGCCACACAAGTCTCTCTTAAAGTGTCCACCTCTGTGACTTCCAGTGTGTTCTTAGAGTTGTTCTTAGAGTTTCCTCCTCCCATGGACGGAGGAGCCTGGTGGGCTGCCGTCTATGGGGTTGCGCAGAGTCGGACACGACTGAAGAAACTTAGCAGCAGAGTTGTGTGACCACCAGTGCAGTTAATTCTAGGGGGTAATTGCGTCACCCCCAGAATCTTCCCACCAGCATCGCTCCTGTCCCTGTCCCTGCGGGCGGCCTGGGCTGGATGTCCATGTCGCAGTGCGGTCTGCGTGCCTGTTGTGTCGCTTAGCCTGATGGTGTCCGGGTTCCTGTATGCCGAGGCCTGGGTCAGTACTTCCTCCCTTTTCACTGATGAGTCGTGTGGGGGTGCCACGTTATGTAACCAGGAATCGGTTGGCGAACATCTGGGTTATTCCTTAGCTTCGCTTCTTCCTCAGCCGTTAGAAGTACTGTGTCTGCGTACACATTCTTCTGAGGACATGTTTCCATGTCTCTTGGGTGTATTCTGGGGCTGGACTTGCTGGGCCAGAGGGTAGCTCTGTGTTTAACCTTTTCAGGAATGGCCAGACTGTCTTCTGAAGTGGCTGCCAGCAGTTACATCCCCCAGCAGTGTGGGAGGGCTCCCGAGTCTTCACATCCTCACGTGCACTTGTCATCTCTTGAGTATGGTGTCACCTGTGGGCCACGCACCTGCCGTCTCTCGAGTACGGTGACGCTAGTGGGCAGGAACTGGCATCTCATTGTGGTTTTTTTTTTTTTGGACGCACGGCACATCAATCAGGATCTTAATTTAAGTTCCCCAGCCAGGCATTGGCCCCTGCAGTGGAAGCCTGGGGGCCATTTTATTAGTGGCATGCTTTTCACATGCTTATTCAGTTAATTCAGTTGCTCAGTCGTGTCCCACTCTTTGCAACCCCACGGACTGCAGCACACCAGGCCTCCCTGTCCATCACCAACTCCCAGAGTTTACTCAAACTCATGTCCATCGACTTGGTGATGCCATCCTACCATCTCATCCTCTGTCATCCCCTTCTTCTCCTCCAATCTT
Source organism: Aepyceros melampus (assembly GCA_006408695.1). Lineage (NCBI taxonomy): Eukaryota > Metazoa > Chordata > Mammalia > Artiodactyla > Bovidae > Aepyceros > Aepyceros melampus. Next base: position 70,268 of record SJXQ01004423.1, on the reverse strand, counting down.
TCCCAGCAAGTCAGCTCTTCGCATCAGGTGGCCAGAGGATTGGAGTTTCAGCCTCAGCATCAGTCCTTCCAATGAATATTCAGGACTGATTTCCTTTAGGATAGACTGATTGGTTTTCCTTGCTGTCCAAGGGATCTCTTTGCAACCCCACGGACTGCAGCACACCAGGCCTCCCTGTCCATCACCAACTCCCAGAGTTTACTCAAACTCATGTCCATCGACTTGGTGATGCCATCCTACCATCTCATCCTCTGTCATCCCCTTCTTCTCCTCCAATCTTTCCCAGCAAGTCAGCTCTTCGCATCAGGTGGCCAGAGGATTGGAGTTTCAGCCTCAGCATCAGTCCTTCCAATGAATATTCAGGACTGATTTCCTTTAGGATAGACTGATTGGTTTTCCTTGCTGTCCAAGGGACTCAAAGGTCTCCTCCAACACCACAGTTCAAAAGCATCAATTCTTCGGTGCTCAGCTTTCTTTATAGTCCAACTCTCACATCCATACGTGACTACAGAAAAAACTACAGCTTTGATCAGATTGACCTTTGTTGGTAAAGTAATATCTCTGCTTTTTAATATGGTGTCTAGGTTGGTCTTAACTTTTCTTCCAAGGAGCAAGTGTCTTTTAATTTCTTGGCTGCAGTCACCATCTGCAGTGATTTTGGAGCCCCCCAAAATGAAGTCTGACACTGTTTTCCATGTTTCCCCATCTATTTGTCATGAAGTGATGGGACCAGAGGCCATGATCTTTNGCCAAAGTACTGGAGCTTCAGCTTTAGCATCATTCCTTCCAAAGAAATCCCAGGGCTGATCTCCTTCAGAATGGACTGGTTGGATCTCCTTGCAGTCCAAGGGACTCTCAAGAGTCTTCTCCAACACCACAGTTCAAAAGACAGCCTGTAAACAAACTCAAAACTTCAGTTTCTTTTTACAGGCTCCCTGTCTTCACTTAGCACCTCTCTCCATGGACCCTGGACTCTTTTTAGTCAGATTTAACACCTGCCCTGTTTACTCTTGTTCTTAGCACTTAGGGCAACACATGCACTAATAGGAATTAAGTACATATTTGTTGAATGAATGATTATATGAAAGGAGATAATTATATATAGAGAGACAGATAATTATGCACATATAATTATACTATATCATTAAATATTATCTGGTAATTACATAAAATTAAATATAAAGTTATATAAAATCAAATATCAAATATAGTCAATCTATCATATATTTATGTTATAGAGAATAAGTATATAATTAAACATAATTATAGAAACATAAAATATATATCTGGGAGAGAAGTAGTGCACATATAACTAGAAGGGCAATTTCCATTTTGAATTATGTGAAAAATTGTTTTTTATTCTTTAATGTATTAATGATGCCTTAATTCATTTATTTTTTATCTTTCTTTTTAAAAGAAAAGCATATAATAAAGCATATAGGACAGTGTCTGACACATAGAAGATGTTTATTTGTTTATTCAAGAATTGATCTACATTGTTCTAATCACAAAGTGCTGTGATTTGAATGATTTGTTTAAAAAATGAAAATTCATTGTATGCCAGAATGGAAATAAAAAATGTGCACCTAAAAATATAGTTACAGGATGGAGGGCTGATAGAGTTCGGAGGAAGAAGCCAGAATGGAACAGTCTAGGGCTCTATTCGCCAGATTGGAATGTCAGCAATAGGGTTTTCCCGAGAGAACCTCTTCTTCCTCAGCCTGCTGAAGTTCTTGGGTGCCTCAACCAGCAATCTGTTAACTTGCCCGTCTGTGCTGGCCAGTGAGTGCCAATGTCACAGCTCACAGAGTTGTCATCCCAGTGTGACTGTGAGACCTGAAAAGCCGGTATGAGATCATCAATCAGTTCTCTCCTTGCTTTTGCAGAGAAATGGCAGTATGGGTGCACATTTGTTATGGATAGTGGCTGGCATTATCTTCTTGTAAAAATCTAGGGGAAAATATGTACACCAGATTTTATAGTATGGAATAGAGGTTAGAGGAGAGTTTTCAAAGTGGGGGAAGAGGAGCATGTGAAAATATGAGTGGAAGTTTTAAAGGTTACCATACAGATTCTTGATTTTTAAGAAGGAAGAATTTGTCTATAATGATTGGATTTCCTTTAAAGTGGAATGACATTTCTCCCTTTCTCAACAGAAGGTTCTGGTTTTCTTTAGAGAAGTCATTTCCTAGTGTCACAGTTGCCCATCTAAAAATTGTACCAGACCTGAAAGATGAAGGATGCTGCTATGTACATCCTGAAAATGGGGTTTCTTGACATAGCACTTGGGCCTCAGCCCACTGCTATTGCTTCTGAGGACTCTTCTGTGATGAGTTTTAATCATTCATTCCTGACTGAAGCTTTATCAGGGGCTTCTCACAGTCTCACTGTTGCTCCTGGGTGGCTGGTTCAAAAAGATGTCTGAATCTGAGATTATGAAAACTTGGGACATATAGGGAGGCTTCCCAGGTGGCAGAGTGGTATAGAATCACCCTGCCAATGCAGAAACCCAAGAGACTCAGGTTCGATCCCCGGGTTGGGAAGATTCCCTGGAGGAGGAAATGGCAACCCTCTCCAGTATTCCTGCCTGGAAAATTGCATGGATAGAGGAGCCTGGTGGGCTACAGTCCATGGGATCACAAAGAGTCAGACATTATTGAGCACACACACACACACACACACACACACTTACACACAGGGACATATGGGGGCAGGAAGAGGTGATAAGTTTCTGGTTATGTGTGGAAAGCATTTCTTAAAACAGTTCACTTTGAAATTGTTGCCCCAATTTCCTTTTTCCTTTTCATGATCAAGTTTTTGTTCAAAGGTTTCACATCTGAAGAAAAATAATTAGCTCATTTCTGTAAGCCAAAATCTTTCAATTTGTATTAGTAGTAACTGACATCAAGATGTGTAGACATCTTGAAAAATGGAAATTTCTTCTCCCTTTTCTATTCACCATTTGAGGAAGAAAATTTTCCAATGAGCTTGGGTTGGGGAAGAGATCCTAGATATCACGAGCTCTTTGGAGACTAAATACTTGGAAGGAAATAATACTGTTTTTGATAGAGTAAAGATAGTTGCTTCCCAACGAAAAATGATACTGGTCACATATAATCCAATGTTTTCTTGCTAAAGAAATGGATTTATTCCTTTTCCATTTAATGGTATGCATTCGTATTCTCAAATTTTAAAAATTATGGCAATATAGTAATATTTCACCCACTGATAACATGGATCAATGTAGCATTTCTCAAAGTGTGTTTTGTGGGCATACATGAGGTTAATAGATGTTCAATGTGAAAAAGGGCTATGTTCAAAGTTTGGCTAAGGTTAAATGAGGTCATAATGGTGGATCCTAATACAATCTCATTACTGTCCCTTATTCATGTTGATGTATGGCAAAACCAATACAATATTGTGAAGTAATTAACCTCCAATTAAAATAAATAAATTATATTAAAAAAAAGAATAGAGTGGGACACAGGGAAGTACAGAGGGAAGAGCATGTGAGGACAGAACAACAAGGGCTGAAAGCTAAGAAGAGGGGTCTCAGAAAATAACAACCCTGCTGTACCTTGATTTTGGACTTCTAACCTTCAGAACATTGAGAAAACAAACTTCTGTTGTTTAATCCAAAGCCAGTGTACATTGTAACTCACCAAGAAGGAAGCTGCCACACTGATTTGGTTCCCTGACCAGTGACCTGCAGTCTTCATTTGATTTGGAGACAGACAAATCTGGCTTGGAATCCTTTGCTACCCGGGGCAACTCACATGACCTCTTTGAGCTCTGGTTCATCTGCAAAATATGTCTGACAGCACCTGTTAAATGGTTTTGTGGTGAATATCAATGAGATAATACACATAGAACACCCAGCAAGAATATTGCATTGAGACTAAATGGTAATTTAAAATTTATACCTTTATCCTTAGTCTTTGTAGTTAGGGGTCTATTGTGAAACACCCATGTGCACTGGAGTAGGACTTAGAAGAAGCATGTAACCTGACTGAATAATCTTGGCAAACCTCTTAACCAAGAAAATTGTGTTCCCAATGTCTTCAGCTTCAACAACAATAACATCTTCCCTCAGAGACGTTACTTTGCCGACTAAGGTCCGTCTAGTCAAGGCTATGGTTTTTCCAGTAACCATGTATGGATGTGAGAGTTGGACTGTGAAGAAGGCTGAGCGCCGAAGAATGTATGCTTTTGAACTGTGGTGTTGGAGAAGACTCTTGAGAGTCCCTTGGACTGCAAGGAGATCCAACCAGTTCATTCTGAAGGAGATCAGCCCTGGGATTTCTTTGGAGGGAATGATGCTAAAGCTGAAATTCCAGTACTTTGGCCACCTCATGCGAAGAATTGACTCATTGGAAAAGACCTTGATGCTGGGAGGGATTGGGGGCAGGAGGAGAAGGGGATGACCGAGGATGAGATGGCTGGATGGCATCACAGACTCAATGGACGTGAGTCTGAGTGAACTCCAGGAGTTGGTGATGGACAGGGAGGCCTGGCGTGCTGCGATTCATGGGGTTGCAGAGTCGGGCACGATGAGCGACTGAACTGACTGACTGACTGACAGGGAGCCTGACCTCAAAGGGCTTCACTTATAGGTGAAGATTGATGTAGGTGTGTTTCTAGTAAGTTAAGTGCCAGTGCTTTCCATCCATCTATTTTCCAAAATGGGCCCAGTGTCATACGATCCATAGATTATCACAGAAGCATAAACCGGAAAAACCACCAATGCCATGTACGTCCTTTTAAATTCATCTTCAGTTAATAAAGTTTAGTGAATTTTTATGTGGAGCAAATAAAAAATTTCATATATAAAAAATAGAAATATAAATTTGAAATCTCAGTAGAATTACCTAGGAATATAATTTTCCACTTGTTATCTTCAGAAGACTTGCTGAGAGTTTTGACTTCATTCAGAGTGTTCATTTGCTAGTTCTTTTTTGGCAACTCATTAAATTTTAACTAGATGCACACTCTTTCTGCTCAATTTGGGGGGAAAAGCGTAGTTTAAATATCTGTCAAGTCCGTCATCCTTGCTCGTAGAAATGTGCCTAATTGTAAGCCTGGAACTGCTGATCTGCTGGGAGGAATGCCACAAATGTCACCCAGCGAATGGGCACATGTAGAAACAGTGGAGCCCAAATCTCCCCAAAAGTTTCCTGGTGCATTAATACTGAAGGGCTTGATTTGGAAATTTCCCATTCAACCCTACTAAAGAGTCGGGGGTGGGGTGGGGAGAGAAAACCCACTTATCTTTAAAGATTCATGATTCAAGCGCCTGATAGAAGCTGCAGTTTCCATAGCGCTGGGCCCTAGATTTCCCTTTAATGTAATTAAGCCTCAAGATTTATGAATACAACAGGCCAGAACTTGATCCGTGTTCATTTTCAATTACTGCAGTGAAAGGGCTCCATCCAGATGTCTCTATTTACCGCGTTCAGGCAGGCCGGACCGAGGGCTGCGGGGGGAGGGCCCACAAATTGTCACACTTGTTAATTCTTCACAGAGGATACTCAGCCGAGGTCCTGGCTTTGACCCTGTGACAAAAGGCCGGGGGCCCCGGGGCAAGGGCGTCAGTGCTTCCAGGGACAACACGGTGACCCACGGGGGTCACTCCCTCGGCTTTGTAGGTATTTGTGTAAGAATGGGGTCCAGTCCTTATTTTTATTTTTGTTATAGTTCTAGGAGCATCCAAAGGAAAAGCCTGGCTCTGATGTGAAAGACAAACATATATAATGAGAGCATCAAGTGTCCCCTGGCAACAGTAACCACGAGAAAATGCTACAGGGGAAATACACACTATGCAGTGACCCACATAATCGGGCCTATTTGGGAAGCATTGTTTTATTTTTCTTTTGAAGGGTGATGTGTGTGTGTGTGTGTGTGTGTGTGTGTGTTTTCTTTTGAATGTTCCCAGGTCTGCAATTTAGTTTTGTTGGGAATATGGGAACACAATGTCTTTTGCTACAGTTACAGTCCTACTTGTTCTATAATCACCGAATACCCACCTGCTAGCACCACCTAAAATATTCCATCTTTTCCCCTTTATTTTTTTCCTTGACAAAATTTCTGTGCTTTCCATGACCATTCTACAGGTTTCTTAGGCGTGTGCTAAGTGCTTTCTTACACTAGTGTGGACGTTTGCATTGAGGTATCATTTTAAAAGGAAAACCCCACACAAAAGCCTGAGAAATAAGAGCCCAGCGGGAGACTCCGAACCTCTAATGAAATGTACTGCATCCGTAAAAAGCCCCAAATCCTACCCCACACTTTTCCTCTGCGGCGTGTGTCTAGCCCATCATTTTATTTTCTCAACTCACAGACCAGAGTCGTTACTTTGTGAACAAGAATTAATTGGGATATGGCTTTTGTTGAACAATAATTGGCTGTTATATTAACACGTGGCTCAGTAAAATGGAATTGTTGGCCAATTCTCTTCCATTTCAGAAGGTTGTTTCTTGAAAGTACTGCAAATCTCCTCCTTGATTAGCCCCTTTAAATCAATTTTGGGTTTTTCTCTTTTTGAATCATGGCCTTTACAGAACTTAAATTCATTTCGGTGAATTTAAAGAGATTTGAAAGAACAAGGGATTGTTCAAAAATAGAGCTTTCACTCAGACATATTCCATTCTTGTGCTTCAGAGCAACACTTCTTTTTTTCCTTGTTTAAGAAATGATTTAATAATTCAACACCAAATCTAATCAAGTGCGTTATACATGAATTTTTCCCTCTGCCTCTAAGTCATGTATTTCACGTACAAATAGCGTGTTTTCTGACCATCTTATTTTATTTAATTTTTTCGGAAAGTGAATAGACCAAGTATACAGGGCCAGAGAATGGGACTGAGGGTTTTGTGATTAGTCACTCCTTGAAGGCTCTTATATTGGCAATTTTAGCAATTTATTTGTACCTTTTGCAGAAACACTAGTGTAGACTTCAGGAAGCCCTGCAACCTTCAGTTGCTAGAGGGAATTAGAGCCAAGAGTATGTATTGGAACAGTTGCTTTGTAGCAGTATTGAGACAGTGCTACTGTACCAGAATATTAGTTCTGTCAAATTTTAGTTGGTTCTTTTGCTACTTCCGGCCAATAGATCATGTTGGTATCAGTATGTGTGTATGCTGTGTTAAGTTGCTTCAGTCGTGTCCGACTCTTTGCCACCCCATGGACTGTAGCCCGCCAGGCTCCTCTGTCTGTGGGATCCTCCAGGCAAGAATCCTGGAGTGGGCTGCCATGTGCTCCTCCAGGGGATCTTCCCAACCCAGGGATCGACCCCGTGCCTCTTAGGTCTCCTGCACCGGCAGGTGGCTTCCTTTACTATCGCTAGTGCCACCTGGGAATCTGGTATCAATACACTTTATTTTCTAAAGTATTTTTGAGTTTACTTTTATTTGGTCTTAATCTTCTCATTGCCTCTTTACCTCCCTTATACCTTCTTTTCCTCCCTTCTCTCTTTTTCTCATTTCTTATTAGTCTCAGGGGATTTTTTCCCCCCGTATCTCTATATTTATGTTTATGGTGATAACGACCCAGTAAAATGTGTGTGTGTGCCCAGGACAGTGTGACTTTTCCCCTTTCTAATATTTCCTTTGGGTTTAAAAATGAAACGTTATATGAAGTGCATTATATAATTTTATACGGTTAATAATGATTATGAAAGTTTTTGTTGCAGAAGACTCTGTACGAGTTCAGTTTTGTGGCAGAGAACTGTCTGTGTAAAACCCCTGTAGATGGTAGGTTTGGGTTCTAGGTGGCAGAGCATGGTATCCCCAGAGGGGACAGAAATTGAAAGTCGAAAGAACCAAAGGGTGATTCTCACTTGAGCTTCTCTGGAAAACCTGGAGAAGCCAAGTTCAGTTACAGGAATGGACACAAACAGGCCCAAAGGACTGGTGTGTGTACTGAGCAGAACTGGAGAATGTGGGATTTCAGCCTGGAGAATTCTTGGAGGGGCCATTTGGACTCCCCTGGGATCCTTACAGTCGTCAATGGCATGGTCCCCTGCCATCACACTGCCCCTGGTCAATTGTAACCCACACAACCTCCAACCTGGGGCCAAGGTGACCCTTCTAAAATGTACTTTTACTTAAAAAAAAAAATCACGGCTTGGCTTGAAACCTTCTGCTTCATTGCCTCCAGAATAAATTAACTCCTTTACAAATGTGCAAGGTCCTTTGCTATCTAAACCCAGTTTCTTCTCCAGCTTTTATCTGCCACCAAAGTCCCTTTCTTCTCTCAGCTGCCATCTCTCTGGACTACTCATGGTTCTCTGAAGTTACCATCATCTTCCCAGGTGTGTGGTGTGCGCTGCCTTCCTGCTTATCTAACATTCAGGACCAAGTTTGGATGGTGCTTTCCTTAGGAAGCCTTCTGTGATATCCCCGGACTGGCTTGGATGGCCCTCCTCTAGTGTAGCTGTTTGAGACTCACCTGTTTAATTCTCTGTTTTACCAGTAGACTCAGAGAACCAGAAGCACATGTGTAAAGAATGCCAGACTTTTGTCAACAGTAGAGACAATATAAGTAAGCTGTATGATATGGCTACCAACTCTACTCGCCCCACCCCACCCTCTCGTGCTTAATGACAGAAAGCAACAATAAATTTAATGGACTATTGCATATGAGAATGAGCTTCCAAGAACAGTTTTTGGACACTCTGGTTGGCAATTGTCTACAAATTATTAGTTCTTACTTGAGTAAAGACATTGGTCTATGCCAGACCTTTTTGTCATATCCAAGTAGCTTCTTGCAATCTTGTTGGAGATCAAATTATCTCAGTAGCACTGTGTGTTATGTAAGAGTCTGTGGACTTTCCATGAAGACTGCACGCTTCTATCTAAGAGGGGCACATGGCTGCTGGTATCAGAGTTTTCCTATCCTTGTTTTGAAAACTCAGAAAACCTGTGTCTAGATGTTGATGGATCCAGAAACCTGAATTTCTCAGAGATGAAGATGATTGTATTGAGAAAACAATATAAGTTCCCAGTCAGTGAAAGGAGGATTTGGAGACTTCCCTGGTGGCTCAGACGGTAAAACATCTGTCTACAATGCAGGAGACCTGGGTTCGATCCCTGGGTTGAGAAGATTCCCTGGAGAAGGAAATGGTGACCCACTCCAGGACTCTTGCTAGAAAATCCCATGGACAGAGGAGCTTGGTGCAGGCTACTGTCCATGGGGTCGCAGAGTTAGGCATGACTGAGTGACTTCACTTCACTTCACTTTAGAAATAGATCTGGGTTCAGATTAATTTAAATATCATTCTCATGCTAGCTTTAGAAATAAATAGCTATTCTAAATAGCTCTTGGATATAAATCAGAGCCTCAAAGTTATCTTTTAAAAACGTCTTTGTGAACAAAGTTGGATTAGATTAAAAACAGAGTTCAACTGATGTTCTTTTGGAGAAGGCAATGGCACTGCACTCCAGTACTCTTGCCTGGAAAATCCCATGGACAGAGGAGCCTGGTAGCCTGCAGTCCATGGGGTCGCACAGAGTTGGACACCACTCAAGTGACTTAGCAGCAGCAGCAGCAGCAGATGTTCTCCAGAAATTTTTTCAATTGATTTTATTTGTAACTTTTTTTCTATTTGAATCTCATGTATTATAACAAGATATACCCCATTGGCTTCCCTGGTGGCTCAGACAGTAAGCATCTGCCTGCAATGCAGGAGACCCAGGTTCAATCCCTGGGTCGGGAAGATCCCCTGGAGAAGGAAATGGCAGCCCACTCCGGTACTCTTGCCTGGAAAATCCCATGGATGGAGGAGCCTAGTAGGCTACAGTTCATAGGGTTGCAAAGAGTCAGAGATGACTGAGTGACTTCACTTTTCACTTTCATTGGTTCATTTATTCAACTGTTGAATCATTCATCAATTTATCCACTTATCTGTTCATTTCTCATCCTTCCCTCCACTCATCAATCCAGTTGTTTCTTCTCCTACCTATGTCTGCATCCATCCATTTATCTACCCTGTAAAAGTTGTGTAAGCATCTACCCAGGATTAGGCATTCTTAGTCATTGAGGGGATTCAGAAATAATCGGGGCAGTCCTTCTTCTCAAAGTGCTAATTTACCATTAGTAAAATGGTCTCTTGAAAGCAAAAGTAAAAGTGTTAGAGACTCAGTCATGTTCGACTCTTTGAGACCCCATGGAATCAGGCTCCTCTGTCCATGAAATTCTCCAGGCAAAAATACTGGCATAGGTTGCCATCTCCTTCTCCAGGGGACCTTCCTGACCCAGAGATCGAACCTGACTCTCTTGCACTGCAGGTAGATTCTTTACCATCTGAGCCACCAGGGAAGCTCCAGACTCTAATGGTCTCTTAGAGCATTAAAATTAAGACCTAAGTATGGAGGAAAGAGAGCCAAGGAAGAAGACAGAGTGTGATGCTGCTATGCAGCTGGAAAAGTGTGAAGGTGGGGACCCTGAGGTTTGTGGAAGAGGAGCTAAGTGTGTCCAGGGGAGAACAGTGCCCGTGGTTGGAAAGGCAGTTCGGATAAAGGGGCTGCTGCTGCTAAGTCGCTTCAGTCGTGTCTGACTCTGTGCAACCCCATAGACTGCAGCCCACCAGGCTCCTCTGTCCATGGGATTTTCCAGGCAAGAGTGCTGGAGTGGGGTGCCATTACCTTCCCTGGGATAAAGGGGCAGAGGGTCTTAAATGTCAAACAAGGAGTGTGGAGAACCTGGGGTGATTTCTGAGAAGGGAAAATAACATGAAGGTTAACTATTCTTTAGGAAGATCAATCCAGGTCAATTTGGGAGATGGATTGGAGGAGCGGGATAAGAGAGAGATAAGAGGCAGAGAGACTGGTTAGTGCTTCGAGATAATTAGGTTTGCTCTGATCCGGGTCACTTACAACACATGGACTGTGTCACAGTTAAGTTAGGGGACTTTCCCATTAAAACTCCTCGGGTACTGGTCATATTTCAGGAATAGAGGAGAGCAGTTATGTTTATGTGACTCTTTGGTTTACGTCCAATGTTGACTTTCTCCTAAGTGTTCAGGAGGGTAATTTGTACATTGAAAAGTACTGTTCTTGAGCTGAAACCTTCAGGTAGCTTCTGTTGGAGTGACAGATGAAGGCTTAGAGAAAAGATACAATTATCAAAGTCTAGGTTTGAGATTGGGGGAAAAAGGGGCCTCTTCTCTTAGTAAAATAACATCAGCATTAGAAACCTTTGTCCTACATGTACTGGTTGTGATATCTTTTGTGTAACTACCGTGAAAACAAATATTTGACTCATTAGTGATATAGCTTGCTTTGAAACCAATGCTGGGGATATGGAAGACTGAGACAGATGAAGAATTCTAATTCTGTTCTCAAGGCCACAAATTTCAAAGGAAACAAAGTTAGAATCATGCAAAGGATGAACAGTCCATTCCTTTCTTACAGGGTGGAAAGAGTGTTTGCAAAGTTGTTTGCTGCTGTTGCTATTTAGTCGCTAAATCATGCCTGACTCTTTTTGACCCCATGGCCTGTAGCCTGTCAGACTTCTCTGTCCATGGAATCCTCTAGTCAAGAATACTGGAGTGAGTAGCCATTCCCTTCTCCAGGGGATCTTCCTGACCCAGATCGCGAACCTGGGTCTTCTGCATTGCAGGCGGATTCTTTACCGTCTGAGACACCAGTTACTTAAGGGCAAGAATCTCTCTGTTCTCTCTGAAATAAGCTCTGTTTTACCTACCTGCAGCAGTTGTAATCAGAGCACAGATACAAATAAACTCCTTCATTTTGGGGGAGTGGGCTGCTTTAATGCTTTTTTGCATTTTAAGAGAATATCTTGTCCCTACCCATTGATCATTCCTGCTGAGCCTTGTTAAAAAACAACCGACCAACCTAAAACTTCATTGCAGAAATGTGCCTTGGTTACCACTAGGTTTCCAGCCTCCCAAGAAAATGTGCCTGTTTTCCTGGTCTGTGGAGCTCGCCTAGGGCCACACACTGTCAGCTCCCCTTTCCCTATAATGCAGTAAACCTTTTGGTTCAGAGGATACTGTCAGATTCTGAGAACTTCAGCTCTTCAAATCAACTGAAAAGCTCTGGGAGTCGACACTTTTTTCTTTCTTGTGTATCACTTTCTGTATTATTTTATATAAATGCACACGCCCCTGTTGAATAACATATATTTTAATTATAATAAAAAAGGAACTAAAATGACACCGTACCACATGCGTGCACACATACTGAGTTGCAAAAAGGCAAGTGAGAAACACTTGGAAACAAAGGCAAGGGGGCCTCAGTCTTCACTGCTTGGTCATGTGGACCCATCTCAGATGAGGGGGAGACTGCAGAAGAAGGCCAGGGGGTTTTCTCTTCCTGGAAATGGGGGGGAAATGAATAAAATTTGGCACTTTCTCAGTGTAGCAGCTGTGCCTGTCTTCACAAGAAAGCACTATCATGCAATCCGTGAATTCATGTTAAATAATTGCTCTTTGTGTAAGGTGACTATTGTATGCTGTCCCTCATTATGAATATCTTGCAGTCTAATTTTCAGCACGTTTAATTCTGTTCAAAGTGAAATGAAACTCTGAAAGCATATGTTACTGTAAAGCTCGAGTCACAGACTGGTGTCATATTTTGCAGATTATTCAGCAGCTGTCTTAAAAATTAAATAGCAAAGAGCTACCTCGGCTAAATGCTTATCATGTGGCAGAGGCTGTATTCACTGATTTGTGGACTGATTCAGGGAGGGTGGTGGGCGAGGCATAAGCTTGCATTCAAGGGCTTGAGGACTAGCACTCACAGTATCCCCTCTTAACTGAAGAGCTGACCTGACGGAGGACAGCATCGTTGTTCAGAAAATGCAGGCAAGAGCCAGTGGGGCTAAGCTGCCTCTGGGCAGGCCCTACCCCCCTGGGTGGTGCAAGGTGAAGGGAAAGCCCTAAGAACAGGCTGCCTTAGGCATGGTGTCACTCTGTGGCTTTCTCCAAGTAGCAGGTGGAGTAATCTGAGGGACAGGTGAGACTATGTGACTGTGCAGGGTGTGGTAGTTTAGTCACTAAGCCGTGTCCAACTCTTGAGACCCCATGGACCATAGTATGCCAGCTCCTCTGCCCATGGGATTTCCCAGGCAAGAATACTGGGTGGACTGCCATTTCCTTCTCCAGGATATCTTCCCCACCCAGGGACTGAACTTGCATCTCTTGTGTCTCCTGAATTTCAGGCAATTGAGCAGCCAGGGAGGCCTGAATGTATAGATAGTGTATTAATTTCATTGACTTGACCAGAATCCACAAGAAAAGGAAGGGGTCTCTGGTACCCAGAAGTTTTCAGACACTCATGTTTGAATTGACAATTTAAACAAGTCACCCTCCTCTAAATATTTACTTTTTTTTTTGCTGCTTTTGATTCCCACGAGGCACTTCCTCAGGGAGACCTGTGCCACATCCAGGGGAGTCTCACAGGGCTTCCTAACTCTCTGACCACAGTGGGCTTATCTATCACCACCTATATAACCATATCATTATTGTATGCTAGCCCGTCATGGGCCATGCCGTCCTGACTCAGCTATAACCAAGTACACACGGCCCTGCCATGCCTCTGTGGTCGAGATCTCGCAACAATCATTGCCTTAATTCATAATGTCTTATAGACCCATTAGGTAGTAAGCAGACATTCATAGGTTTCCACTGTCCTTTTATGTTTGGTTCTCATGTTTGATGAAGGCTGGCTCTTCCTCAGATAGTTAAACTAGTTTATTTCTAAACTATAATTTTTTTTGACTATATGTATGACTCCATATATATGAAAGTGAAAGTTGCTCAGTAGTGAGTGTCTGACTCTTTGCAACCAATGGACTATACAGGCCATGGAATTCTCCAGGCCAGAATACTCGAGTTGGTAGCCTTTCCCTTCTTTAGGGGCTCTTCCCAACCCAGGAATGAAACCCAGGTCTCCCACATTGCAGGTGGATTCTTTACCAGCTGAGCCACCAGGGAAGCCCAAGAATACTGGACTGGGTAACCTATCCCTTCTCCAGGGAATCTTCCCAGCCCAGGAATTGAACTGGGGTCTCCTGCATTGCAGGCAGATTCTTTAGCAACTGAGCTATCAGAGAAACCATATATATATAAAAGAATTAAGTGAAAAGTGACAGTACTAGTCACTCAGTTGTGTTCAACTCTTTCGACCTCATGGACTGAAGCCCACTAGGTTTCTCTGTCCATGGGATTCTCCAGGCAAGAATACTGGAGTGGGTTGCCATTCCCTTCTTCAGGGGAACTTTCCGACCCGAGGATTGAACCTAGATGTCCTGTACTGCAGGCAGATTCTTCATCATCTGAACAACTAGGAAAGCCCATATAATTTGATTATATTTACATATAGGTATAGGTATCTTTATATCACATCATAAGTTTTACTCACCATTTGAGTCCTCTATTATCAACTGATACTTCATTAGACTGGTATTGGAAGAGCTAACAGGTAAGATGCCTGGCGCAGGTCGGTGTTTGATAAATGATTGCTTTTGTGATTATCTCCCCAGGTCCTGGAGCTAGCAGAGGAGGGATAGGCACAACAACCCAGGCTCCATGGCCCACATGTTACCCACCTCGCTCATGGCACATCCTTCCATGTGAAAAGGAAAGTCAAGTTCGCTCTTTGGTATGAGAGATGAGTCTCTCTCTCTCACGTTTAATTCCAGTTCATTTGATAAACATCATAACATATATTTGTGTTACAATTCTATCTGGTTATTACCATTTAGTGGAGGTCTAATAATCTTCATGTTCATTTGAAAGCCTGTTCATTAATAAGGACCCAGTGTTCAATGTATTTCTCATTTTGATTCCAAAATCTGACATTTCACTTGTGCTGTTTCAAATGTTAAAACTCTGGACCCGGTGAAAATGTTGGTTAGCAGGATGAGCTCCAGAACATATGCCTAATGCTGGGGTATCAGATGGTGCTGCACTGCATTGGCAACCAGTCCAGCTGTGGCACCTAAGTGTCTGCAGCATCTACTTAATTGCGTCTACAAACTCAGAGCAATGGAGTTAGCTGCCAGTACTCACTGGCACTCATCTGTCACTCAGCCTGTTCCCAGGGGAACAAAACTGGTCTCTTTATGACTTATATTTAGAGTGGGGTTGAGGTGGGGAATTCAAGTCATCAGTTTTAAGTTTCTTGCTCTCTCTTTCTCTGTCTCTCTCTAATTGTCCCTATTTCACATTTTCTTTCAGTGGTTTCATTTTTGAATAACTGTATTTTATAATACCCAATGCTGCTGCTGCTTACTGCTAAGTCGCTTCAGTCGTGTCCGACTCTGTACAACCCCATAGACGGCAGCCCACCAGGCTCCCCTGTCCCTGGGATTCTCTAGGCAAGAATACTGGAGTGGGTTGCCATTTCCTTCTCCAATGCATGAAAGTGAAAAGTGAAAGGGAAGTCGCTCAGTTGTGTCCGACTCTTAGCGACCCCATGGACCACAGCCTACCAGACTCCTCTGCCCATGGGATTTTCCAGGCAAGAGTACTGGAGTGGGTTGCCATTGCCTTCTCCGAATACCCAATGATACTATATCAAATAGAAATAGAGAGTTGCAAAAAGCTTAGGTTGCTACAGTTTTTCATAATAAAATTAACAGGAAGTCTTTCTTCCTTGATCATTACTTAGGTTAAAACTTTTGCATATTAAGAAAGGTTAATGGGGTTAAATACATAACCCCATTCAGTTCAGTTCAGTTCAGTCACTCAGTCATGTCCAACTCCTTGCACCTCTATGAATCACAGCACGCCAGGCCTCCCTGTCCATCACCAACTCCCGGAGTTCACTCAGACTCATGTCCATCGAGTCAGTGATGTCATCCAGCCATCTCATCCTCTGTCATCCCCTTCTCCTCCTGCCCCTAATCCCTCCCAGCATCAGGGTCTTTTCCAGTGAGTCAACTCTTCCTATGAGGTGGCTAAAGTATTGGAGTTTCAGCTTCAGCATCAGTCCTTCCAATGAACACCTAGGACTGATCTCCTTTAGAATGGACTGGTTGGATCTCCTTGCAGTCCAAGGGACTCTCAAGAGTCTTCTCCAACACCACAATTCAAAAGCATCTGTTCTTCGGCACATAGCTTTCTTCACAGTCCAACTCTCACATCCATACATGACCACAGGAAAAACCATAGCCTTGACTAGACACACATTTGTTGGCAAAGTAATGTCTCTGCTTTTCAATATGCTATCTAGGTTAGTCATAACTTTCCTTCCAAGGAGTAAGCGTCTTTTAATTTCATGGCTGCAGTCACCATCTGCAGTGATTTTGGAGCCCCCCAAAATTAAGGCTGACACTGTTTCTACTGTTTCTCCATCTATTTCCCATGAAGTGATGGGACTGGATGCCATGATCTTCGTTTTCTGAATGTTGAGCTTTAAGCCAACATTTTCCACTCTCCTCTCTCACTTTCATCAAGAGGCTTTTTAGTTCCTCTTCACTTTCTGCCTTAAGGGTGGTGTCATCTGCATATCTGAGGTGATTGATATTTCTCCCAGCAATCTTGATTCTAGCTTGTGTTTCTTCCAGTCCAGCATTTCTCATGATGTACTCTGCATAGAAGTTAAATAAGCAGGGTGACAATATACAGCCTTGACGTACTCCTTTTCCTATTTGGAACCAGTCTGTTGCTCCATGTCCAGTTCTAACTGTTGCTTCCTGACCTGCATATAGGTTTCTCAAGAGGCAGGTCAGGTGGTCTGGTATTCCCATCTCTTTCAGAATTTTCCACCGTTTATTGTGATCCACATAGTCAAAGGCTTTGGCATAGTCAATAAAGTAGAAATAGATGTTTTTCTGGAACTCTCTTGCTTTTTCAATGATCCAGCGGATGTTGGCAATTTGATCTCTGGTTCCTCTGCCTTTAAACATCTGGAAGTTCACTGTTCACATATTGCTGAAGCCTGGCTTGGAGAATTTTGAGCATTACTTTAGTAGTATGTGAGATGACCCCATTAGAATGATGTTATTACAATAAAAGGCTAATGATTTTTTTAAGAATATATATATATATATATATATAGCAAATTAGTTGCCTGTTAGCTTGATGTAATGCAGAAAGCTGGCAAGTGAATTTACAGGTGTGCATTGTGTCAGAAGTGTCAGGAGAGGATGGAAATCACTGCAGGATAGTCTTTTTTTCTATACTGCTGTTTTGAAGGGAGTTAGAATAATGGTAAAAGTTATTGGCGTGCATTTGGCAGCATTCTAGGGACAGGTTTAATTCAAATCCCCCTTGTTTAGTAGCCAAACAAGTATCCTTGGGCTATCATTTAATCTTCCAGGCAGCTTTCTTGCCTGAATAGAGACGAACTCCTCTTCAGAGCTGTTGAGATGTGCTCAGTAACTTCTTTCTCCCGACCCTGTGCTTGATTTTTCAAGAGAGTGGATGAACCTGAACCTACAGTCTATTTCTTTTAACCTGATTTGCTGATCTGAAAGGACAGAGGTCAGTCTCCTCTGATCCCCAAGACTGGAATCATTTTGGAAATAGTTCCTATGTTCTCACTTGCCCCAATCTCCCAGCTGTTCTTGCTGAAACAAAGTTTTGGTCCCAAGTGTCCTTCTTCTAGCTCTTTCCTAGGCATTACTCAGAGCAACGGTGGCCAATATGGGCACATATGTTCCTCCTCTACCCTGAGACAGGATGCTCTCTCCCATGAAACCTGAATGGTCTCAACGTCCTTCTTAATGCAGCATCCAGATAGCTGCCACCAATGGATCTGAGTTGGTATCCAAGTTGAAGCCAATTCTCTATCCTGACCTAACAGCTCTAGAGGAAGAAAATTTATAGCAGACAGATTTGAATGCGAAGAACTTGACCCAAAGATGATCCCACAAGTACTTTTACCTTCCTTTTTACACAAGCACAGAGAGATTAAATGTTACTCAAGATCCTATTTGGGGTTCAGAGCCAAGATTCAAATTTGGGGCTCTTGACCTCAAAATTAAGCCTCCTTTTAGTCTAGGTTTTTGATTTTCACTTATGAAAGAATGGATTGTCTCCCTGGAAATGGATGGCTGCAGGAAACAGTGAGTTTGAAGCCTTCGTGGAATTATCCAGCCACAGACTGGGTGACAGTGGGGTGGGAATGGGATGCAGCCATTCACACATGCACTGGGATGTGAGATTAAATCATCTTTAAGATGTCTTCTGGGCCCCTGATTTTAAGATTCTCCTTACGATGTCACTCAAGAATGCAATTTCCTGAACTTCAGATATTTCAGGAAGTGAGTTCCATGTCTGGTGCTCATTTGTTACTAGATATTCAAGACCCTAAATGACATTCGGTTAATTAAGTTTTGTCTGGTTTCATACAACACACTTAGCACTTTTGATCATGTCAGGACATTTTATGATTATAAGGTTATTAGTAGACTTGTAAAAATTGGGAAATTTGGAAAATAAGGATCGTTACATAAACACCTAATATTTTAAAGTGAAGGCACTCCTAAATGCATGACTAGATATCAAGTCTATTTTTTTCAGTAGGAGAGAAATCTTATTCATCTGAGCATCCTTTTAATAAAGGATCTGTAAGAGAGTTGATAATTTAAGATAATTCTGGAATACGAAATTTCAAAAAGTGCACATCTGTCCACTTCTGACAGCAATGAATGTTAAGTAGATTTTCAAGTTTTTTTTCTTTTTAATGGGTATCAAAGTGATGTTCTTATTGAACGTTAAAAGCCATAGTAAGCCTCTCTTGTCTCCTGCCTTCCCCTTGCAGAGCTGTAAATCTAACTTCTGCCTGTCCTATTGTTCAGAAAAAAGCAGACATATTGTGCTGATTGCTATTAAATTAAAGCAGAAAGGGAGAGACACAAATGTGGAAGGCCATCCTACCAGCGGGGCTACCTCTATCTTTTATTTTGCATTTTGGGAGGGTCAGAAAGTCATGACAGGCATCTGACCTCTGATAACCTCTTTGGTGCTTCTGTGTGCAGTTTTTTGGGGAAGAACTTAATTAAATACAATTGAATTTCCCTGCTAACACTGCCACTGAAAGGACTCCTTTTAGATGGCTCGGTGTTTGCTGGTGAGGAACAAACAAAGATGCTTCTTTTGTTCCTCAAAGAAAAGTTAGCATACGTTAGTTAAGGATTTGTGATTTCTTTTGACTGGACTGGCAGGTTCCTAAAAATTCAATGAGACTTCTGAAATGGTATCCACAATAAAAGAGGAAACATAACTGACTAAAAGCCTACCTTTTCTTATTCCTGATAATTATTGTTAAGCCTAATATTTTTTAGAGTTTACTATATTTATTTGTCCTCAAGTAGAAATTAGGATTATAGATTTATAATGANTCTTTTGACTGGACTGGCAGGTTCCTAAAAATTCAATGAGACTTCTGAAATGGTATCCACAATAAAAGAGGAAACATAACTGACTAAAAGCCTACCTTTTCTTATTCCTGATAATTATTGTTAAGCCTAATATTTTTTAGAGTTTACTATATTTATTTGTCCTCAAGTAGAAATTAGGATTATAGATTTATAATGAGGTTACTAATATTTGACCACACAAAATAAAACTTGTCCATCTCAGGAATCTCTGGTCACCAGAGGAAGAGAACTGGCCACAGATGTAGTTTTAGTGCTTTTTTTTTGGAAACTATAACAAGAAGTGTTGACAAAATATACAGTTTTTGGTTATGAACCATTTATTATTATGCATATTGTTAAATAAGAAGCCTGTCTAAGTTACAACTTGATAAAAAACAATAATTACATAAATACATGGATTAGAAATCCATTTTCCCATTGTTATTCTTGGGCTTCTGAAATCAGTAGCTGACTCTTAGAAACTGAAACTGAGGAATCAATTTTATTATGGTGACATATGGAAAGAATAGGTTATTTTATTCAAGTTTAAGTCTTAGTGCTTATTTTAGGAAGAATTAGGTTTACATCTTCTTGGATTCAAAGAAACTTTTAATCCTGAGATGATTTTGTTTTCCTTGAAGAGAAGATTAGAAAAAGGAATAGATGCTTTTGAATTTAAAGTTGACTATTGTGTGTGTGAAGCCTGCACCTCCACACCCTTTCCCTCTATTTCTAGGCTTTCCCAGGTCTCTAATTATTTAGGAGGAAAAGTCAACACTTGACCGTGTTGCCCTGTCTGGTTTTGGTCTCATCTCCTGTCTTCTATTCATGGCTAAACTCCTAAGGGTTGAGTGTTCTGCACTTAATGGCTCCTGTGTCTGCTTCGCTATCTTTTGGAAATCTAGTTTTTATGTTCACACCTGTGTCGTGTACTGTGTACTCCAGATGAAGCTACCAGCATCAGGGCCACCATGTAAGAAGGCAGGAAGGGTGTACCCTACCCAATGGCTCCAGTCCAAGGGGATAAAAATCAGGCTGAAATTCAGCCCCATTTGCTGGTGAAACCAAGTCCTGTGTTGAGACTGTATCTGCCCAGATGGGGCAGGGTTTTTTTTTTTTTTTTTTTGCAGTTTCCCCAAAGTCTCCATTGGGTTAGCTGTAGCTTCTTTGATGGTATCCTTGGTCCAGCCTCAGCCTTTGCTCCCTGATCTTATTCTTCAAAATCTAGACCTTTTAAAAGATATAAATAAGCATGCAGTCAAGAGGGAAATCATTAGTGTTTAAAGAGTCCACAGTTCTTTGCCAATTGGTGTCTGCCCAAGACAGTTACAATCTTAAATCACTGTGGGGTTCGGATGAATTATATTTTCTATTTATATAGCAAAATGCTAGTTGAAGGAAGGAAAATTCAAAGCTGGAATCCTTATGAGAAATTAATATAAGCATCTTACCAGATCACTCTCTGCCTTACACCCCATAGCCCGGTCACACTGAAATATTCACGGAAGACCCCAGAACACAGAGAACTAACACAGGCATAGCTACTAGGCAGGTTTGTGCTGGACTCTAGCTCCACCGCCTCCTGAATATTTGTTGGAAGTCCTGAATATTCATTGGAAGGACTGATTCTGAAGCTGAAACTCCAATACTTTGGCTACCTGATGCGAAGAACTGACTCCTTGGAAAAGAGACATGGGAATGCTGGGAAAGATTGAAGGTGGGAGGAGAAGGGGAGGACAGAGGATGAGATGGTTGGATGGCTTCACTGACTTGAAGGACATGAGTTTGTGTAAGCTCCGGGAGTTGGTGATGGACAGGGAGGCCTGGTGTGCTGCAGTCCATGGGGTCGCAAAGAGTTGGACACGACTGAATGACTGAACTGAACTGAACTGAACTCAGTGCCACCACTTCTTTAGTGATTTTGCCATGTTTTTTCAGTCACTAAGTCATGCCTCTTTTTTGATCCCATGAACTGTGGCCCACCAGGCTCCTCTGTCCATGGGATTTCCCAGACAGAAACACTAAAGTGGGTTGCCATTTCCTCCTCCAGGGGATCTTTCAGACTCAGGGATTGAACCCACATCTCCTGAATTGGCAGATGGATTCTTTACCACTGAGCCACCAAGGAAGCCCGAGTCCTGATAGTACAACCTTTTAAAACCAGTTACCAAAAGGAGTACGTCAAAGCTGTATATTGTCACCCTGCTTATTTAACTTCTATGTAGAGTACATCATGAGAAACGCTGGACTGGAAGAAACACAAGCTGGAATCAAGATTGCTGGGAGAAATATCAATAACCTCAGATATGCAGATGACACCACCCTTATGGCAGAAAGTGAAGAGGAGCTAAAAAGCCTCTTGTTGAAAGTGAAAGAGGAGAGTGAAAAAGTTGGCTTAAAGCTCAACATTCAGAAAACGAAGATCATGGCATCTGGCCCCATCACTTCATGGGAAATAGATGGGGAAACAGTAGAAACAGTGTCAGACTTTGTTTTTTTGGGCTCCAAAATCACTGCAGATGGTGACTGCAGCCATGAAATTAAAAGGCGCTTACTCCTTGGAAGAAAAGTTATGACCAACCTAGATAGTATATTCAAAAGCAGAGACATTACTTTGCCGACTAAGGTCTGTCTAGTCAAGGCTATGGTTTTTCCTGTGGTCATGTATGGATGTGAGAGTTGGACTGTGAAGAAGGCTGAGCACTGAAGAATTGATTCTTTTGAACTGTGGTGTTGGAGAAGACTCTTGAGAGTCCCTTGCACTGCAAGGAGATCCAACTAGTCCATTCTGAAGAAGATCAACCCTGGGATTTCTTTGGAAGGAATGATGCTAAAACTGAAGCTCCAGTGCTTTGGGCACCTTATGCGAAGAGTTGACTCATTGGAAAAGACTTTGATGCTGGGAGGGATTGGGGGCAGGAGGAGAGGGGGACGACCGAGGATGAGATGGCTGGATGGCATCACAGACTCAATGGACGTGAGTCTGAGTGAACTCCGGGAGTTGGTGATGGACAGGGAGGCCTGGCGTGCTGCGATTCATGGGGTCGCAAAGAGTCGGACACGACTGCGCGACTGAACTGAACTGAACTGAACTGATGTCTAAGCTATTACAAATCCTAAAATATGATGCTGTTTAAGTGTTGCACTCAATATGCCAGCAAATTTGGAAAATTAAGCTGTGGACACAGGACTGGAAAAGGTCAGCTTTCATTCCAATCCCAAAGTAGGGTAATGCCAAAGCATGTTCTAACTACCACACAACTGCACTCATTTCACATAATGGCAAGGTAAAGCTCAAAATCCTTCATGCCAGGCTTCAACAGTTTGTGAACAAATGACTTCCAGATGTACAAGTTGGATTTAGAAAAGGCAGAAGAAGCAGAGATCAAATTGTCAATATCCGCTGGATCATAGAAAAAGCAAGAGAATTACAGAAAAACATCTACTTCTGTTTCACTGACTATGCTAATGCCTTCAACTATGTGGATCACAACAAACTGTGGAAAATTCTTCAAGAGACAGGAATACCAGACCACTTTACCTGCTTCCTGAGAAACCTGCATGCAGGTCAAGAAGTATCAGTCAGAAGTGGACATGGAACAACGAACAGGTTCAAAACAGGGAAAGGAGTAAGTCAAAGACTGTACAGTGTCACCCTGCTTATTTAACTTCTAAGCAGAGTTGTTATTGTTCAGCTGCTCAGTCATGTATTTGAGAGCCCATGGACTGCCTCATGCCAGGCTTTCCTGTCCTTCACCATCTCCTGGAGCTTGCTCAAACTCATGTCAGTGATGCCATCCAATTAACTCGTCATCTGTCATCCCCTTCTCCTCCTGCCTTCAATCTTTCCTAGCATCAGGGTCTTTTCTAATGAGTCGGCTCTTTGCATCAGGTGGCCAAATTATTGGAACTTCAGCTTCAGCATCAGTCCTTCTAATGAATATTTAGGGTTGATTTCCTTTAGGATTGACTGGTTTGATCTCCTTGCGGTCCAAGGGATTCTCAAGAGTCTTCTCCAACACCACAGCTCAAAAGCATCAATTCTTCAGCATTCAGGATTTTTTATGGTCCAACTCTCCCATCCATACATGACTACTGGGAAAACCATAGCTTTGACTATATGGACCTTTGTTGGCAAAGTAACGTGTCTGTTTTTTAATCCACTGTCTAGACTTGTCATAGCTTTTCTTCCAAGAAGCAAGCGTCTTTTAATTATTCTGGAGCTAAAGAAAATAAAGCCTATCACTGTTTCCCCAATTATTTGCCATGAAGTGATGGGACGGGATGCCAAGATCTTTATTTTTTGAATGATGAGTTTTAAGGCACCTTTTTCACTCTCCTCTTTCACCTCATCACCTTCATTTTCTGCCTTAAGGGAAGACTTCCCTGGTGGCTCAGAGGTTAAAGCGTCTGCCTCCAACGCGGGAGACCCGGGTTCAATCCCTGGGTCAGGAAGATCCTTGGAGAAGGAAATGGCAACCCATTCCAGTATTCTTGCTTGGAGAATCTCATGGACTGAGGAGCCTGGTGGGCTGCAGTCCATGGGGTCACAAAGAGTCGGACACGACTGAGTGACTTTACTCTTTACTCTTATCTGCACACCTGAGGTTGTTGATATTTCTCTCGGCAGTCTTGATTCCAGCTTGTGCTTCATCCAGCCTGGCATTTTGTAAGATGTACTCTACATATTGAAAAAGCTGGTTTAAAACTCAACATTCAAAAAACTAAGATCTCGGCATTGGGTTCCAACACTTCATGGCAAATAGATGGAGAAACAATGGAAACAGTGATAGAGTTTTTCTCGGGCTCCAAAATCACTGCAGATGGTGACTGCAGCCATGAAATTATAAGATGCTTGCTCCTTGGAAGAAAAAGTATGAAAAACCTGACAGTGTATTAAGAAACAGAGATATTAGTTTGCTAACAAAGGTCTTTATAATCAAAGCATCGTTTTCCCAGTAGTCATGTGTGGATGTGATAGTCAAACCATAAAGAAGGTTGAGCACAAAGAATTGATGCTTTTGAACTGTGGTGTTGGAGAAGACTCTTGAGAATCCCTTGGACCGCAAGGAGATCAAACCAGTCAATCCTAAAGGAAATCAACCCTGAATATTCATTGGAAGGACTGATGCTGAAGTTCCAATACTTTGGCCACCTGTTGTGAAGAGCCAATTCATTAAAAAAGACCCTGATGCTTTGAAAGATTGAAGGCAGGAGAAGGGTATGACAGAGGATGAGATGGTTGGATGGCATCACTGACTCAATGGACATGAGTGAGCAAACTGCAGGAGATGGTGAAGGATAGGGAAGTCTGTGTGCTGCAGTCCATGGGGGTTTCAAAGAGTAGGACGCGACTGAGTGACTGAATGATGAACAACGACGCTACATCTCTTTACCCTTTTCTTCTGCCTCATACCTGACGTATCACCTCTTCCCTAACTGAGGCTTTCTTTACTTGTCCTGCTACCACAACATGCTATTGTTCTCATCTTTAGACTCTAGTTTTTGTGTATCCAATAGAATGATGCCAGATTATTTTCCCTAGGGCAATACTCTGATTATGACCCAACTAGCTCAAAATCTTGTAATGATTACTATCCTGTAATGACTATTATCATCAATTATATTAAGTATAACTCTTAGCACAGCCTTAAGCTTCATACCATCACATAAATGTATATGAACCCATTTTTTCAAAGTTATCTCCCACTATATTTTGAGTTATTGTTCCTCATATTTACATGGCACCATCTATGCCTTAGATAATATTAACAATTTTATCTGAAATTCTTTCTACAGCCTATATTCTTCCTTTCTTTGTAATATCACCTTGTTAAAGAGATAAGTCTATCAATATCTGTCTCAAATGGCACTTTGTAATGAAGTAACAATATGGACACATTCTTTCTTTAAATTTCAAAATGTCTATAGATTGAAAAATATTTTCTACAATGTAGCATTACACTCTGCCCTAGTAGATTAGCAACATTTTAATGACTTAAACTGAATAAACATAAATATCACAGCAAAGTAAAAATAAATAATCTACCTTGTTTGTTAACAGTGATTTAATATCTGTAAGAAGGGAATTTGTGCTTACAGAAAGGTAAGTCAGCAACACTTAGAGAATGTCCACTTTATATTAAATGATAACAATGATGATGTTGGTAATAAAATAATTATAGCTAATATTTATTAAGAAAATACTATGTGTCAGGTACCATTCTAAGCACCTTGCATGCAACAGCTCATTTAATCTCCAAAATAAGTTTAAATTGGTTCTAATTATTATCCTCATTTTAGAGATGAGGAAACCAAATCAGAGTTTGGGTAACTTGCCCAATGTAACATTCTTAAAAGGTATAAAGAGTAACAATTCTAATAAGATAGTCTAACTCCAGATATGAGCTCCAGGAGAGATTAAAGAAATATTTTTTGTATTGAATATCTTATATATGCCAAAATTTACTACTTGTTAATAAAATATGAAATGAGAATCCTATGTGTAATTTCCCAAAAATCTCATTTAAATCATTTGTTTCCTAGGAGTAAGTGGACTGGATACTGAACAAGCCAAACAGACTATGAATTATCAGGACAAGGACTTTTATTCATCTTCACACATTAAGACTCTAACCTGATATTTGATACATAATTCTGCTGAATTTATGATAAAAAAAGGATCATATAAATTAAATTTGAGTCCCACCCATTTTACTTTTAAAGTTTTCCTGTTTCCTCACTAAATGGTTGTATTGCTTTGGTTTCCCATAAACAGTTTTTCAAAGTGCTCCTCAATAGAGTTTCTTCTAAAATGCAAATCAAAGCTCTGTGCAATATTTGTGGAATGGCCAATGGATCAAATGTTCTTTGACTAACAGCCTAAAAGATTTCCTTTTCTGAGAAAAAGAAAGTAAGAAAGAAATTTCCTAAAACTTTTTTTTCAAAGGGACTTGGAGAACTGAAATTTTAAATTATAGTGTTCCCTATCTACTTAATCATAGTTGACTTAATATAATTATACACAGTAGCTTATTATAGTAGATAATAAATCCAACTTTGGCAGCAGATATACCTGAGTTTGAATTTGGGCTTTGTCTTTTATCCACTGTAATCATGGGTAAAGATCTCAGATGAGGATTCCACAAGATAATGTATAAAGCACAAAACAAAATAGCTGGCAAAGTAAACATTCAATAAATTTTACTTCCAGTGTTGTAAAAAAGTAATGATGAATTCAATGAGAAAGTAGATTCACAAATTTTAGACAACTAAGAATAAACTTAACTTTAAATCATTCCATCTATTTCACTACTTAAAATATTTGAATATATGGAGAAAGCAACAAACAAATGAAACTGCAGTACTAAACAAAGAAACAGTTATAAAAGCTGAGTAAAAATTTGCTTTCTAGTTAAGAAAGGCAGTAGCATTCAAGGTGGAGGAAAAAGGCAGGTGGACAGGCACTTAGACATAAAAGAACTTTTGATTCTATAGGTATACTTTGTGTTGTCTAAGTGAAATGATCAGCTTAAAGTCCCTTTCTGTGTTTTTTCTAATTATAAGCAGGTATTTATATTTCAAAACTTGCCTGTCATTTTATTAAAATGGATATGATTATGACAGTTATGGTCGTTCTTTGGAATTGTAATCACCTCACCTACACTCTCTGTTATAGGGCAGGAGTTACCCCCCTTTTATTTTGTTGCTGCTTCATGAAGTCTAATAATGATCCATGATTTTATGAAGTAAAATGCATAGAATTAAAGAAGAAATCAGTTACTATTGAAATACAGTTAGCAAATATTAAAAATACAGTTTTTGATCATTATATATGTTTCTCACATTAGAGAATAAGCTTTAGTGACAATTCTATTCAGTAATTTTAAATAATGATGAATTTGTAGTAATTGTAATATGAAAATACCTGTGATTTTTATCAATGACACATTCATAGATATTTCTAATCCTACTGTGGCTTGTTGCCTGTAATCCTATAAGGAATTGCTAAATTTCACATAAAGGTTAGTAAGAAGTTTCCCATTCAGGTTCACAGATCACTGAATTCTCTCTCTGAACCTCAGATAAAGACCTCCTATTACTGAAAAATCCATTAGCCCTTTCTTTGTCCATCATGTTTGAGTAAGTGTTGTTTTTTATGTCTGTATAACTAATCTTAAAGAAGTAGAGTTACACATCCATTCCTTAAGCAATATCCTAACAGAAGTAGCTTTGAAAACACTTCTGTTTGCTAATCAGTAATCACAGAAAGAGCAACATAGTCTGTAGAAAAGGGAGTAGAAGATGAGTTAAACCTTGGAGAGATCCTGCCTTCAAAGAACTCACATTCTAGTTCAAGGAATATGAAATAAACATGTAAAAAATAATGTATCAGTTTGAGATACTTAAAGTTTAACACAAGAAATGTCATAATTGTCATAGGGAGGATGTGAATAGTAAGTGCTCTGATGCTTGTGTTATGGAAGCACAAAAAAAGGTCAAGACATGTCACCAAGTGTCTTCCAGTTGCTTGTTTTGAATAGAACATTTGTGGGGTGTGTGTGTGTATATATATATATATATATATTTTTTTTTTTTCTTTTGGTTGTGGTCCTTTGATTCTATCATTGTAATCTGACTCTGATACCATATTGTAAAGATGTTCTTAAAAGCTGCACTGTCAAACAGCACAGGGATTGTTTGGTTAGTTTGGTTTTAGGAGGCCGATGAAAACTGGGACCAAGGAGGAGAAATTAACAAATTTAAGCTTCATGCAGGTTTTGTGTGGTGGTTGAGGGTGGGGTTCATGTCAGATTAAGTGTGTGTCATTTGATTGTTGTCTGAAGTTTCTAAAAAAGATTTTAAAAATTGAAAGAAAAAAAAAAAAGAACTTTTGAGAGGATGGTAAGGGGATCAGTACGGACAAGGTATTAAGTATATGCTGGGGAGGAGCAGGTGCCTATAAAGACAGACACTAATAGACCAAAAAGGGTTTTTTAAATACTCTGCTAAGAAGCATTATGTATGAGAAGCATTATGTCTGAGCACAAAAGCATTAACTCTTGAATCCACTTTTGCTATATAGGTATCTTGCTAAAAGCTAAAAGAAAATGATGTATAAATGGAATCCTCTAATATAATATTTTCTAACACTATATAAAAATGACTTTTTCTACTTAATGACAAAAAGGCTCCATAAAGGCTTGTGTATTGGTAATGAGTATTTTAAAGGTATAGCAAAATATAAGAACTCAAAGAGTATCTATCTACTTTAAAAAAATGCTGAAGAGAGGGTAATTTTTCCTTCTTGCTTCCATGGTAGTATATTTTCACTTTGGCTTCACTTTCACAGGGGTAAATAGAGTCAAACAGCTAAAAGTTTCTATTTCATTTCATTCTATACCACCATGGAAATCCTAGCACAGGTCATTTTTCATTCATTCTTCTTAATAATTAAGTACCTAATCAAATAATATATACATAACAATCTTTTCAGCAGATTTTTAAAGACAGACTTAGATTTTCCAGTGATGTTGGAAATTCCAAGCAACACTATCAATTTTTAAAAAGCATACCTAAGAGTGCAGTGAGTTTGGGAAGCAGTCCAACTTGTACCATCTTATTCCTCAGTCCTGTGTCAAAGGACAGGTTTAGTAGAAGTCGGAGGGTGATATTTAGCAGATCTTCATGCTCACAAGGTATCATTTTTACCAGTTTTTCCACAATATCCATTTCTACCTATAGAAAATAATAGTATAAATGCAGTCAGTCTCTATTACACAATAAGACAAAAAAGATTACAAAGAATTATCTTTTCATTGTTTTCACCCTCATGAATATGTATAAGTACTATGTGTTTATTACTCTCATTTTAATCTGTAACCTTCTCTGAAACCAAACTTTTGAGGAGAAAATACATATTTCCAGTTCATCCCTTCCTTCTCTTATTTCATAGCATCAAATGGAAGACAAATTACTTTGGGTTCTTGAAAGCACATATAAACTCCACCTCTTAAGTGCCAGAACCCATCCTAGATTAAACAAG
This sequence comes from Aepyceros melampus, assembly GCA_006408695.1. Taxonomy (NCBI): domain Eukaryota; kingdom Metazoa; phylum Chordata; class Mammalia; order Artiodactyla; family Bovidae; genus Aepyceros; species Aepyceros melampus. Next base: position 40,894 of record SJXQ01004423.1, on the reverse strand, counting down.
ATTCTGTCTTGGCTTTTAAGGATTCCAGTCTAAAAACAGAGCAGAGAAATGAAACAAATAATTAAAATGCAATGTGATAAATGTGGAATGTACAAGGTACTCTAGAAACAATGTGGAAGGAACTACAAGCTACCTAGAAAACACTAAATTTGAAACAAAGGTTTAAACAATGTGTAATAATTTGCTGTCTGGTAAATACATTGATAGGGTTTCCCTGGTAGCTCTGTGGTAAAGAACCTGACTGCCAAGCAGGAGATGCAAGTTCGATCCCTGGGTTGGGCAGATACCCTGGAGAAGGAAACGGCAACCCACTCCGTATTCTTGCCTGGTAAATCTGATAGACAGAGGAGCCTAGTGGGGTTACAGTCCCTGGGGTCGCAAAAGAGTCAGACAGGACTTAGTGGCTAGACAGCAATAACAAAGACAATGATAATTTGTGCACCTGCGTGCTGAGTTGTCTCCTACTCTTTATGACCCCATGGAGGTTCCAATAATTTGGCCACCTGATGCGAAGAGCTGACTCATTTGAAAAGACTCAGATATACCTGAGTTGTGGGAAAGATTGAAAGAGAGAGGAGAAGGGGACGACAGATGATGAGATGGTTGGATGGCATCCCCGACTCAATGGACATGAGTTTGAGTAAACACCAGGAGTTGGTGATGGACAGGGAGGCCTGGCGTGATACAGCCCATGGGGTCGCAAAGAGTCGGACATGACTGAGTGACTGAACTGAACTGAAAGCATCTATTTATACCATCCTTCTGATATCTTTAGTGCAAATTTTCAATGACCTCATAAAAATCACATTAATAACTGAGGCCTCAATATAATTTTTTCCTTTCATTCTATGCCAAGGTGTAAACAATTATTTTTAATGGTAAACTGACAATCCAACAACAATTTTTCCTTCAGACGTTTGTCTATATTCCATGGACACACTGCAGTCATATCCTAGAGCTCTGCTTGAAGAAGTCAAGTCCATCTCCAAAGACTCTCTAACTTTGATTCTCCCTTTCTCCCAGCTTAATCTTCCAAGCAGGCTGTGGAATTCAGTCGTTACCGTCACACAATAATTCCCACTTAGGCCAGTGACAAGTATTTGCCATGCTATACAGAACTGTAATTCTATTACTAGCTTCTATGGTTATAGTGAATAAGTTCTTTTTTGGTTTATTTATTCATTCAACAAATGTTTCTTAACTGAGAAGGCATGTGGTTTTTACTCTAACTGTAAGAAAAACCAAATACAAAATCACAACTTAAAAAACAAAACAGCATCAGAGCTAAGGTTGCTGGGAAATCAATTGGTCTGAAATATAAGGAAAACAGGCATACCCAAGGAGATAAGGCTAATGAGCACTGGTTTATATGGAGCAGAGCACTGAAGAAAAAGAGGGCTACCACAGAATTCAGTAGGAACACTGAACAAAAACTTTTAAACAAATAGCTTAGTTAAACGCCAAATGTGAAGCAGCCTGGGACTACAGAACTCCGAAGCTATAGATGCTCAGGGAGTTTGCAACCACTTGCAAACTCTTTTCCAAGGACCTTATCAGAGGGTCACAAGAAATACTAGGGATAGGATAGAAGATGGTAGAAATCTTCCACACAGAGGCATGGGCCTAAGAAAGGGGCATTCCTGTTAATGGGGAAAAGGCACAAAATCTTGTTCAGATCTTTTTTCTCCTATTTCCCCTAAAAAATAAAAGACTTAAGCTTCAGGGAAGTATGGCAAATCCTGTCACATCTGAAGCACTGGTGAAGACCCACTGCAGCAAGGGGAAGCAAACGGAAAAAAAATTCTAAGGAAAGAAGTTGACAGTATGACTTAGGAAGCCCCACTGCTGAAAATCATGGACACAGGACAAGCCTAAAACTAGCCTGAAACTAAATTAGAACAATGGAAAAAGTTTCTTCTCTCCCTTTCCCCACCCCTGGCACAAATTAACAAAGCCCAGTGACAAACAACAGCAGTATATTACCGGAAGAGAGTTAAATGAGGAGAAAGATTCTCTTTAAGGTACAGGCATACTGCAAAAGCCTGAAGTAGAGGGTGGAACATGAACACCTGAGAACAATCCTCTGGCAATCAATATTCCACTAAAGACAAAATAATGCTAGATGAATCTGAAGCTGATGGTGCCTGGAGGCACCTGACAAACTCCGGACAAAAGTGACTTAAGTCTCAACATTAAAAACCAAAAAAAGTTCTGGCTGTTTCCATACATAAATATCATTTATCTCACTCTCTACTTAGCTACACAGAGTATCCAGCTTTCAACGAAAAAAATTATGATACACAAAACAGCAAGAAAATAACCTACTGATAAGGCCATCAACAAAACCAGATTCAGATATGACTTATCTAATTACTAGACAGAGAATTTAAAATAACAATGATTAATACATTAAAGACCCTACTGTAAATGGTGAAAACCATAAGTGAATGGACAGAGTATCTCAGAGAAAAAATGACACCAAAAGAATTAAATTGTAAAACACATATGAAGGAAATCTTCAAAGGGCTCATTAGTAGACTTGTCATAGCTAATGCCAGAATAAGTAAACCCAGAGGTGGGCAGGTCAAAAAGCCACAAGTAAAAAATGAATTTAGCAATGTCTCAAGACATAAGGAGGTCAATATACAAATTATATGTCTATATTCTATCATTCAACAGTAGAAAACTGATACTTTGTTTTTTACAACTATCATTACAATGGTAAAACACTTAGGTATAGATCTAACAAAATATGTGCAAAATATGTGTGCTTAAAACTACAAAATCATGAAAGAAATCAAGAAAGACCTAAAAGATGGAGAGTTACGCTATGTTCATGGATTGGGAATTTCAATACGGTTAACTGTATCCTGCCAACAGACTCAATTCAGTCTCAATCAAGATTCCAAGATACTTTGTTTTCTTTAATAGACTAGACTGCTTGATTTTAAACATATAAAGAATTTGAAGTAGCCAGAACAATTCTGAAAAACACCAACAACTTCTGAGGCCTCACTCACCTAATTTCAAGACTTATTACAAAAGCTACAGTAATCAAGACAAACATGCATCAGCAAAAGCGTAGAAACAGATTAATGGAACAGAAAAGAGTCTAAAAATAAAATCACACTTACATGGGGCAATTGATTTTCAACAACAGTACAAAGGCATTTCAATAAGGTACAAAGGCAATTTAGTGGACAAAGGACAGTCTCTTCAACAAATGGTGCAAGGGCAATTAGAAATCCATATTCAAAACATGGATATTGATATATATGTAAAATTAACTTAATATGTAAAATTAATCATATGTAAACACCATATGTAAAATTAACTAAAAATGCATGGATCATAGACTAAAACAAAAGCAACACCACCAACACTACAAACTCTACAAAGCTTTTTGAAGAAAATCTCCAGGCCCTTAAATTAAGCAAAGATTTCTTAGATACAACTCCAAAATATAATCCACTGAAGTTTTTTTATATACTGGATTTCATAACAATTAAAACCTTTCCTCCTCACAGGAAAATAAAAACATGAACCATAAAAGGGAGTAAATACTTGTGAAACTAACTGATAAAAACTGACAAACAACTAATCTCAAAAATATACAAGCAGCTTATGCAGCTTAACTCCAGAAAAATAAATGACCCAATCAAAAAATGGGCCAAAGAACTAAATAGACACTTCTCCAAAGAAGACATACGAATGGCTAACAAACACATGAAAAGATGCTCAACATCACTCATTATCAGAGAAATGCAAATCAAAACCACAATGAGGTACCATTTCACACCAGTCAGAATGGCTGCGATCCAAAAGTCAACAAGCAATAAATGCTGGAGAGGGTGTGGAGAAAAGGGAACCCTCTTACACTGTTGGTGGGAATGCAAATTAGTACAGCCACTATGGAGAACAGTGTGGAGATTCCTTAAAAAATTGCAAATAGAACTGCCTTATGATCCAGCGATCCCACTGCTGGGCATACACACCGAGGAAACCAGAATTGAAAGAGACACGTGTACCCCAATGTTCATAGGTGTGGGGCGGGAGGGGGGAGGTGGGGGACGGGATTGGGAGTTCATGTACACTCGTGGCTGATTCACGTCGATGTGTAGCAAAATGAATACAGTATTGTAAAGCAAAACAAACTAAAAAATAAAAATTAATTAAAGAAAATACAAAAACAAGGCACAAAAATTAATAAGAAGATATGCAACCCAAGGAATACATATCCTCTCTGTTCTTAAATTCACATTCTAGAATGACTTAGTCCCTTTTAAGCATATTGTATTTATACTAAAAAATTAAAACAATTTAAATCATTACTTGAAAGACTTTTTATGCAAACTAAATTTCCTTTAAAATGCATAACCCCAAAAAGCAAGGTCAATATTAGTTCATTTCAACAGTAAAATGAATACTTTATTTAAATAAATAATAAAATGTCACAAACAAATCAGTTATCTCTCCTTTCTGTTCTTTTTAAATAAAATTGCCACAGGCTTCATCTGTTACTAATTATACTAAGTAATATTTTTCTTTCAAAAAAACCACAGTACACATTGGTTGTTATAGCAAACTTAATAAAGTAACTTGGAGAGCTTTTTTTAAATTAATTAGTATTTCCATTGCACAGAATGAAATGTAAAATGTGCCAGGTAGGACAATCTTATAGTTAAACACTAGACACTATGTTGTTCTTAAATTCAAATTCTAGAATACTTAGTCCCTTTTAAGCATATTGTATTTATATTAAAAATGAAAACTCAATTTAAATCATTAATTGAAAGGTTTTTTATGCAAACTAAACACAGTCTTCTAATCATGTTTTTGATTGATAAAAGCCCAACCCCCAAAGCTAAATTTAGTAATTTTATCTCAATAATGCCCTCTCAATTTGATGCTTCTAAAATGAAATTTAGTTAATTAGTACTTTTATTGAAAGTTCTATGCAAAGTGACAGCTTATCAAACACTTATGAGCAAATTTATTTCAGCATTTAAGTAATTATTTTTTAGTGTTTCTGAAAGCCAACATTTAAAAACTGCTTATACTTCATTTTGATAAAAATGTTATTTTAAAAAGCAACATAAAATGAATTTTGTCTTGGAAGAAGACAGGAAGAGTAGGAAGCCAAATCCTGGAGATGTTTCCTTGAGCCAATTATTTAATCTCTCTAACTCTGCTACTTCATCTGTATAATTAAGAGTTAATCTACAAATGTAGACATAGATATTAGGTCTCGTTGAGCTCTAAGAATCTTGATTCTATATAATACTCTTAGGAAAACTGCAATTTTTTTCCATAATGAAAGATGAAATGCATATCATGTACACTAAAATTCTTGCCAATCAAACTATTCTTATGACTTTGGATAAATTACCTTTACTGATCCTCAGTTTTTCCTCACCAATAATTTGTGACATTTGATAATTTATACTGTATCTTCTGAATCTATTATTTTACCAGAAAATAATTTTCATTATGTTTCTGAGATCATCTTTTTATAGAATAAATACATAAGAAGAAGAGTATTATCTACATACAAATATAAGCAATGCATAGTAGATACATACTTATGGCAAATCAGTTTGAATTGTGCACACTTGTTAAAGGTGAACTTATTTCAAACACATAAATGGAAGAATATATTTCAACTTACAGCAAGGGGAAACAAATACTTAGCCACACTCTAACTATGCTCAGGAGTATATATTAGTATATCACCATGTCATATTCTTCAGAATATAAGATCAATGAAAAAAAAACATGTTTTTGATTAATTTAAGTAAATTCAATCCTAAAACAGTATCAGACACAGTGATCTTCAATAATCATCAAAACTAATGATGAAAATGATGCATACTAAATATTTTTGGGTAAAATAAAATTTCATATATTTCAAGTATCAAAATTCAAGGCATTTAATAAACCTAATTAATCAGTCTCATGTCATTCAATAAGCATAAGTTATTTCCTAGCTCATTAGATTTTAAAAGAAGGGAAAAAAAAACAGGTAGAAATACTATATTTTTAGACTATCTGAAAGAGAATCCATTTATACTGATAATACACAGTTACCTAATGACTTGTAATAGCATATAGTTCTAAAAGTTTCCAACCAAGTTAAAGCCAATGATCCAATAGTTTCACTCCTAGAAATCTATCTTAAGAAAACAAACAGAATATAGACAAAAATGCATGTACAAATGTGTCCACTGAAGTCTTATTTATAATCAGTTCAGTCGCTCAGTCATGTCCAACTCTTTGCGACCCCATGAATCACAGCACACCAGGCCTCCCTGTCCATCACCAACTCCCGGAGTGCACTCAGACTCGCGTCCATCGAGTCAGTGATGCCATCCAGCCATCTCATCCTCTGTCGTCCCCTTCTCCTCCTACCCCCAACCCCTCCCAGCATCAGTCTTTTCCAACGAGTCAATAGCTAAAAGCATAAGCAACTTCAGCATCTGAAGGCAAGGTATGGTTGTTGTATGATCTTTTTAACATAACATCATTCTTATAAAGACTCTTTAATGACATGGGAAAAAGCAGATAATTTTTATTCTGTCTTTATTTACTTTTTTGATGTGCCTTGTGGCATGTGGGATCTTAGGTTTCCCAACCAGGGACTGAACTACACCCCTGCAGTGAAAGTGCAGAGTCCCAGCCACTGGACCACCAGAGAATTCCCTATTCCATCTTTACATCTTTCTGTATTACATATACCTTTAAGCTGGAGAAATAATATATGATCACTTTGTCCATTTATCAAAAATAACTGCATCAATACAATATAAGATGGCAAATGGGAACCTACTGTAATGATACAAAAAGAAATGAAGATGGTACAAATAAAGAGGGCATTAACTAAAACAATGGCCCTGGGAACAGAATGAAGAGATAGCCTCAAGGGATCTATCAAGCAGAATCAAGAGGCTGCAGCTACCAACTGGAACAATAAATAAGGAGGAGGCTGGGCTCAACTATACTGCTGCTGCTGCTGCTACACACTAATACCAGAAATGCAGCAGAAAAAAGAGCTTAGGGGAAAATAATAAGGCCAGATGACTCTGAATCACAATCTAAAGTTAAAATTACTTTCTATATGTTATGTTTAATATGGAAAGATTTATTCTGTATATTAGGAAAATATTTTATTCAGAAAATTTCAATTATCTGGATTATTAACTAACATGAAATACATTTCCTAATGAAGCTACTTAAGTGAATTACTGCTATTTTAATCTTTTTATTCAGAATTATCTTAATCAGGGGATGTTTACTTTTTATCAAAATATTCTAACTTGAAAAATGGTGAACATGGACTGTTTCAATATAAGTTACCATGTCATTTTTATTCTCCATAAAAATGCTGAGTTTCTTTAAAAATGACACAACTAGAATAAGCAGCTCAAAATTGTCCCGATCAAGAGCCTTCACCAGCATGTGAACTATGTTCTTGTTCCTCATCTTCAGCTCTGTACGTGTATCCTCAGCAAGATTCAGAAGCAAATAAAGAGCAACTGGAAAAATAAAATAAATGAGAGTTAAATAACTGGCACATCAAATCAACAATTTAATAAATCATTTCTACTCACTTAAGTGACAGAGGTAGTTCTAAGAAGATAATGTTATCTTGAAAATTTTAACTAGCTATTCATTAGAAAATTATTAACATTGATATATATGCTATAATAGATAAAGCATATATACAATAATATTTTTATGATGTTGAGAAAGACACAATAACCAAAATAGGACAATGATTCCTACCTTTTTCAAATAAAAGTTTCATGGTAATCAAATGTCAATTAAAGGTACATATTAGAAAATAATAAACAGGAAAACAGAGAAAAATAATTTTATACATGTGGAAAACAAGGTAAAATTTCAACACATAAGGGCTGCTGTGTTAAAAAAATGTACAGTATAGCCAGAGCTGAATTTAAGGATGTACATGCCAAGTCGCTTCAGTCATGTCCAACTCTGTGACCCTATGGACTATAGTCTGCCTGGCTCCTCTGTCCATGGGATTCTTCAGGCAAGAATACTGAAGTGGGTTGTCATGCCCTCCTCCAGGGATTCTTCCCAACCCAAGGACTGAACTAGCCTCTCGTATATGTCCTGCATTGGCAGGTGGGTTCCTTATCACTACTGCCACCTGGAGAGCCTCAATTTAAGGATCCTAAAAGATGCTTACTCCTTGGAAGGAAAGTTATGACCAACCTAGATAGCATATTGAAAAGCAGAGACATTACTTTGCCAACAAAGGTCCATCTAATCAAGGCTATGGTTTTTCCAGTAGTCATGTATGGATGTGAGAGTTGGACTGTGAAAAAAGCTGAGCACCAAAGAATTGATGCTTCTGAATTGTGGTGTTGGAGAAGACTCTTGAGAGTCTCTTGGACTGCAAGGAGATCCAACCAGTCCATTCTAAAGAAGATCAGCCCTGGGTGTTCTTTGGAAGGAATGATGCTAAAGCTGAAACTCCAGTACTTTGGCCACTTCATGCAAAGAGTTGACTCACTGGAAAAGACTCTGATGCTGGGAGGGATTGGGGGCAGGAGGAGAAGGGGACAACAGAGGATGAGATGACTGGATGGACATGAGTTTGAGTGAACTCCAGGAGTTGGTGATGGACAGGGAGGCCTGGCATGCTGCCATTCATAGGGTCGCAAAGAGTCGGACACAACTGAGCAACTGAACTGCACTGAAACCTATTTTTCATATTAATATGGGTCTTGCCCCAGGAGTATGGAATAATTAGTTTTAGACTAAATGCCACTCATGTCCAAACTAACAAATTTAAGAGCAAGGTTAAAAGGATTAAACTGTTTCCAAGTAATCTAATTATGCCTCAAAATAAAGCTCACAAATATTTATAGGAATAAAATAATATTCATGACCTAACAATGAAAATTTCACATAGTCCTGCCTCCAATCAAAGATTATTAACTATTCAGAAAAAGCAGGAGGGACTTCCCTGGTGGTCCAATGGCTAAGATTCCGAGCTCCCAATCCTGGGGGCATCTGTTCAATCCCTGGTCAGGGACCTAGATCCTGAATGCCCCAACTATCACATGAATCACAACTAAGACCAAGCACAGTCAAATTAATTAATTAACTAACTATTTTTTAAAAAGCAAGAAAACACAATCTATAAGGGGAAGAAAAATCATCCAGTTGAAAGTATCCCAGAACTGATACCACAGTTAGAATGATGCAACAGGAAGACTGAAAGTCATATAACTGTATTACAAATGTTCTAAAAGTTAAGTAGAGACATGGAAGATATACATAAAGTTAAATCAAATGTATAGCAATGAAAACTGCAATGCCTGAGATTTGTATACTAAATTGAATTAATGGTAGTTTAGAGACTGGAGAAGAAAAGATTACTGAAATTAAAGACAAAACTAAAAACTATCCAAAATTAAACACACAAAGAAAAACAACAACAGCAAAAATGTAAAGATATCAATGAAATATGGAACCAACTTCAAGTGACCTAATATAACTATAATTGGAGTCCCTGACTAAATAATTATTGGTAATTTTTCAAATTTGATAAAAAATATAAATCCACATTCCCAATAAGGTCAGTGAAATCCAAGAATAAGAAACATGAAGAAAGCTACATCAAAGTGAAAGTGAAACTCACTCAGTCGTGTCTGACTCTTTGAGATTCCCATAGACTATACAGTCCATGGAATTCTCCAGGCCAGAATACTAGAAGTGGGTAGCCTTTCCCTTCTCCAGCGGATCTTCCCAACCCAGGGATTGAATCCAGGTCTCCCACATTGCATGCGGATTCTTTACCAACTGAGTATGAGGGAAGCCCAGCTACACCAAAGCACAATATAATTAAACTAGTCAAAACAAAAAAATGGCAAAAAGTATGTATGTGAATGCTCAGTTGCTGAGTTGTGTCTGACTCTTTGTGACTTTACAGACTGTAGCTTGCCAGGCTCTTCTGTCTTTGGCATTCTCCAGGCAAGAATCCTGGAGTGGGTTGCTATTTCCTTCTCCAGGGGATCTTCCAGACCCAGGAACTGAACCTACTTCTCTTGCATCGGCAGGTGGATTCTTTACCACTGAGCCACTTACATACCTATCAATAATTACTTTAAGTGCAAATGAACTAAAAGCTCTAATCAAGACATGCAGTGGCTGACTGGATACAAAAACAAGACCTATACATATGCTGCCTACAAGAGAATCAGTTCAGATCTAAAGCCACAAACTGACTGAAAGTGAGAGGACGGAAAAAGCTATTCGATGAAAATGCTAACAAAAAGAAAAATGGAGGAGCAATACTTATATCAGATAAATATACTTTAAGCCAAAGACTATAACTAGAAACAAAGGAGGACATGACATAATGATACACGGATCACTCCAACAATAAAATACAATTTTAAACATATATGCATATGGAAACACAAAGACCACAGTCAAAACAATCTTGACAAAGAACAAAGTTGGAGACATCCCACTCTCTGATTCCAAACTATACTACAAAGTTACAGTAATCAGAACAGTATGGTATAGTACAAAAAACAAACACAGAGATCAATGGAACAGAACAGACAGTGCAAGAATAATTGTCAATCTATGACAATGAAGGCAAGAATATACAAGTGCTAAAGATGGCTTTTTCAATAAATAGTGTTAGGGAAACTAGACAGCTACATGTAAAAGAATCAAACCAGACTACTTTTTCATACCATATACATAAACTCAAAATAGATTAAAGGCTTAAATATAAGACCTGAAACCATAAAACTCCTAGAAGAAAACATAGGCAAGATGCTCTATAACATCAACCTTAACAATAATTTTTTGAATAGTCTCTTCAGGCAAGGGAAACAAAAGTAAAAACAAACAAATTTGACTACATCAAACTAAAAAGCTTTTACACACCATTGGATACTATTAACAAAATGAAAAGGCAGCCTACTGAATGAGAGAAATATTTGCAAATGACATATCTGATAAGAGGTTAATATCCAAAACATATAAAAAACTCACACAGCTAAACATCAAAAAATCAAACTCAATTAAAAAATGGGCAGAGGATTTGAATAGAAATTTTTCCAAAGAACACATACAGATGGCCAACAGACACATGAAAAATGCTCAACATCACTAATCATCAGGCAAATGAAATCAATACTACACTGAGACAACACCTCACACTTGTCAAAATGGCTATTATCAAAAAGACAACAGATAAATGCTGGCAAGATGTGGACAAAAGTGAACCCTTGGCGTACTGTTGAAAGGAATATAAATTGGGTTCAGTCACTCTGGAAAACAATATGGTGTTCATCAAAAAGTTAAAAATAGACCTACAATATGATCCAGCAATCCTACTTCTGGGTATACCTCCAAAGGAAATAAAATCATGATTTCAAAGAGAGATTTGCACTCCCATGTTTACTCCAGCATTATTCCTAACAGTTGAAATATGGAAGCGACCCTAGTGTCTATAGATAGATGAATGGATAGAGTTGATGTGAAATACACATTTATATAAAATATAATATATATTCCATAAAGAAATCTGAGCACCAGAGCATTGATGCTTTTGAACTGTGCTGTTGGAGAAGACTTTTGAGAGTTCTCTGGACTACAAGGAGTTCAAACCAGTCAATCCTAAAGTAAATCAGTTCTGAATATTCATTGGAACAACTGATGCTGAAGCTGAAACTCCAACACTTTGGCCACCTGATGCTGGGAAAGACTGAAGGCAGGAGAAGGGGATGACAGAGGATGAGATGGCTGTATGGCATCATCAGCTCGATGAACATGAGTCTGAGCAAGCTCAGCGAGTTGGTGATGGACAGGGAAGCCTGGCATGCTGCAGTCATGGGGTCGCAGAGAGTCAGACACTATTGAGCGACTGAACTGAACTGATAATATATATGAAATATATACTGTTATTACTTACATATATTATATGTAACATATATATACAGAATAGGATATTATTTGTTACTAAAAATGAATGATATTCTGATTATTTGAGTCAACAAAGATGGATCTTGAGGGCATCATGCTAAGTGAAGTTCTCACTTATATGCTTTTATGTGGAATATAAAAACTTGGACTTCACAAAAACAAGTAAACTGATGGTTACCAGAAGCTGTATTGTGGGAGAAATGGGGATATGGTATTCAAAGAAATCAGACTTTCAATTATAAGATGAGTAAGTTCTTGGACCTAATATATAGCATGGTGACCACAGATCAAGATACTGTATTGTATTCTTGAATGGTGCTATGACAGTAGATGTTAACTGTTCTCACCATAACAACAACAGAATGGTAATTATGTGAGATGAGGATTTGTTAAGTAATCTTATTGTGGTGAACATTTTGCTATATATACTTGTATCAAACCATTACACTGTATACCTTAAACTCATACAATGTTTGTTATATGTCAATTATATCTCATAAAAGCTGGGTGAAAAATCAATAGTCAGCTACAAAGCAGTAATTTCTTATAAATGATATAAGAATTTGCATCGTATCAATGGCTGAGAAATCATATTATTAAACTTAAATCTCTCAACAAACCCTAGAAAGAGGAGACTATTTTTTATTAAAGAGATATATCTTGAAAAGTTTTACATCAGTTTCCTAAGAAAGCAACAAAATTGTCACCATATAAGAAGATTCTTATTACTGATAAGGTCACACATTGGATTAAAAAACCCTTTCTGATCAAATAATTTCAAGAATGTAATTTATACATTTAAGAACTGAATGGGGCCTTTTGGTGGAAAGATAGTGGAATGAAATTTAAAACATTAATATCAATGCTAAAGACAAGATTTTGTAGCACATTAAGATTCACAGACTTTTCAATTATTCTGACATTAGCTTATTCATCTGACAAACAAAACAAACTAAATGTACAGTAAGCACTCTGTTGCATTCTCATTGCTTAGGTATTCATACCTCGTAACAGCTGTTCCTGTTTTACCACAAGCCCCTGGTATTTTTTAAATGTTTTTTCATAATCTTTTCTCAAGGTTTGGTTTTCAGGGTCTTCATCAAGTAAACAAGTTAAGGATCATCCATATTCAATGAAGCAAAGTAAACCTACTGAAAAACACTATGAAAAACTATTAAATTTTATGTGCAATTTTACCCAGTTATTTTCTGCAACCAAGAGTTTAATTAAAATATTCTTCTCTGCACAATAATTGTGTTAGAACTTCTTAACCTAGGGTTCAAGGATGTGCTTGCAGACCTTAGGTAAACACATGTTTAGGCTTCATCAAATACATAAATCCTTAAAAACTGTATGCATTTTACAAATGTGCACAAGTCTCCAACTTTCACCAGATTAAAAACTAGGTACATGAACCAAAAAGGTTACAGCCTTAAATGGTTTAGTTGATAAGGAAAGCGAATTCTACTTCAGACAGATGTCTAGTATAGTCAAAGGATGTTGATTAGATCTAAAGCTTGTTAACACCCTCTTCAGACTACATACAAAGATAAAATATCCCAAAGCGAGAGAAAAACATTTTAAAATTATATCTTATAACCCCAAACAGTCCCCTGCACACCTGCAGAAATAACCAGTTACTGCAGGATGACTTCAGGTTCCCCAAGCATTCAAAACCATCCCCTTTGTTGAATGCTACTTGCATGACAACAGTTTCCCCCCTCAATTTTTGGAAATTTTAGGTACATTCAGTAAACTTGGGACTCAAGAAATTACCTATGGCCTCTAGGATTATTAAGTTATCCACATGGGTTAAGTCAATACCAATCTAGATGTCAGAAACTTAAAGCATGCACAGAAAATTTCTAAACTTGTAAAGATCCTAATTAAGAAAAGTCAAATCTGTGTCTGTGTGTATGTGTGAGGGTGTATTTTTATAGTGACTTGGGGACCCATCAAGGGGAGGTAAAAACATGAGATATTGGGCACAACAAAAACAATATTTTTATTTTTCAAAAGAGATCAATAAATTTTGGGTTCAAAAGAAAGTGACCAATACAGCTTGTTCATCTGCAAAACATATCATATGAAGACACATATGAATAAGTCTGGGCCTTCAATTAAAAATTACAATTGTAAAAAAAAAAAAGAATTACAGTGTAGAGGAAATATGATCAGTATCTTTAAATATAAGAAATGGGATATTGAAGAGAATATCCTTATTCTATATTGCTTCAGTTTGCAAGACTAGAATCAAAGAATAGAAATTATTGGAAAGTAGACTTTGGTATGCTAGGCAAAAGAGCATTATAATAAGTAGAATGCTAAAACACAGAATGAGTTAAAGAATAAGCAGTGACATGCTAAAGAGATTAATAATCCATTGGTAAGGAAGTTGCAGAAAACATTCTTGGACTGAATGATAGGTTAAAACTGATAATTTTTCAAGGTTTCTTTCATGGGTTCTATGATTCTACAGGCAAATCTGTATGTATTTTTAAAAATAATTTTTGCACTTAATTAGAAAAATAGAATTTAAAACTATGTTCTTCACCAAAGTCACACTCATTCCAATCAAAGTCACACTGATTCCAATCAAAGCTACCTTATTTCACAGAGAGAACTACATAGGCCAACAGTGGTGAGCCAGACTTCAGCTTACTAAATGGTCTTAGGGAACATAATAGCACAGACACTTAGAAACTCACAAATTCAGTTATCCAGGACAACTATCATTTATTCCTCTAGCTTATCACCTAATCAAAGTTTAAAAAAGATCAAAACTATATGTGAAAATATATTCATTCTGTTAATTTCAATCTTCATCTTAACCTTCAATACACTATTGCATTTTTCCAAGTCATGTGAGTGACAAAACAAAATCCCCTCTATCCAAAGCTCACAGGCAACAGTAGTGGAGTGAAATGCTGCTTCAAAGGATATCAGCTTTCTTCTTCTTAGAAAGTTCTTCTTCCAAAGCTCATGTCTTTTTAATTCATGATCAATGATATTCATACACAGAGCTCCAATTTTATAGTGAGTGATAAGTCCATGAAACTGAGAAAAGCTTTAAAGAAGAGTTTTTAGTACGTGTTTAAAGGAATACATTTTGAGGCTTCAGGAAATCTGTTTTGGATAAACACTGTACAAACAATGTAAAATAGACTTTATATACATATTTTAATAAATGAACATACCCAGAATATACTAGGAAGACTTGAAATTGTGAGATTACTTTAAATATATTTTAAAATATAATCTTTACTTGAAATGAAATTATTTTTAAGTTAAAAACTGAACAAAATGCGTTTTTGCAACTAACCACCATTTTAACTATAATTTAGATATCCTCAAAATAAAATTTCAGACTACCACCGAACAAAACTAATAATATAACAGTACTATTACTGATGCCAGGAAATAAACTAGTTAAGTATTAACAATCAGGTTTTATATGTTTCCTAGGCACTTTACTCATCCAAGTACTTATTCAGTAAATACTTATTTGCTAATGCTGGCACATTAGAACAGAGGCAAAAAATTCCCTAGAATTTCTGAAAAGTCAGAAACTTTTCACATTGCCTCAACAAGCATCCTTCTAAAGAATAAATATCTATAAATGATATACATGAATACATAACAGGAACGCATCTGCAAACATATATAATGGATATACACAAGCATAGCTGACCCTTGAATCATGCAGTGACTGGGGTGGTCAACCCTCCGTGTCATCAAAAATGTACATATAACTTATAGTGGGTTCTCCATATTGGTGGTTCTGCACAAATTCAACTAGTACTTTCATATAGTATGGTGGTACATATTTAGTGAAAAAAACTATATACAAGTGGACCTGTGCAGTTCAACCCCATGTTGTTCAAGGGTCAACTATATATAAAACAATAACACTTACTGGCACTTACTCTAGGTCAAGCTTTTTTCTAATACCTATCTGAAGAGGCTGCTACTATTACTTTCCAAAATTACAGATGGGAAACTGAGCATAGAAAGGTTAAGTAATGTAACCAAGACCACACAGGCTAAAACAGCAGGATTTGGATTCAAATTCAGAAAGTCTATTTCCAAAGCCCATAACTCTGAAACTTTATACCATTATGTTATCCTACTGCACATGCACATGCTTGGTGAATGTAGACTGAAAGAAAGACAGAACAACAAAGGGGACAGAGAATGGAAAATAGAAGTTGAGAGGCAGAGCACTGTTACACACATATGGAGACTGAGAAAACTAGTGATCTACTATATAAAGCAATGACACAGACAGAGAGAGAGAGGGAGATATCAGAACTTTTATTTCCTAATTTTTACACTCACCTGGAAAAGCAAAAAAAGATGTATATTATGTTTGTAGCTAACTCAACACTTTGTTTCCAGTCTTCCCTCAGGACTCTTGCTAGTGCACCAAGGGCAGTATCTAAAGAAAAAGGGGACGTACAAAAATGACCACTCAGAATCAACTCTGATAGAAAGGGTAATTGGTTTTAAATGTCTACTTATCAATAAATAACAAAGCTAAGATAGAACTGGGACAAAAAGTAGGATGCTTCTTTCCAACACAGAAAGCTATTTAAAAAATTTTAATATTAAAACTCATAACATGAAACTTTAAGTCTATTATCATAAACAGAAAAATAAAATATAATTTAAACAAAGTAACAAAATAAGAGTACTATGAATGATAAGAAATAATGAAAAGAACCATTTATATCTTAATTTTGATTTCTATTTGCAACTGCAGTGCAAGGTTTTTAAAATCTGATTTAATGTATTTGTAAGAAAAAAAAAACTAGATTAAGTCTAAAAAAATAATAAGCAGTTTATATCAGGATAACACTAGCTTCACTGAAGCAAATTAATAATTAAACAAAACTTATAAACTGAAAAATAAGTCTAATATTTTAATATCATGTTAAGCTGATGCTAACAGGAAAAAAATAGAGCAAAAAGATCTTCCCCAAAACTTGGATATTGAGGGATGACTGTATATATACATTATTAAAAAAGATGTATATTTATATGTAAATGTACATATATTCACATGTATGTATAAATACAAGCTCCACAGGGTAGGAATTCCAAAAGTCTAGTGACATGAGAAAAAGATCAAACTCATTAGAAATCAGGTAAATACAACTTAAACCAAAGAGATACTGTTGGTTAGCAACAACACAATGGCAAAAATGTTTAAGTTTTACAGCCTTCATATTCCATGGGTCTGGATATACAGTGGCATAAACACTTTGGAGGACAATTCAACAATATCTCTAAGACATTACGACCTGTATTTCTGTATAACTTTTGTTTCTGCGTACACACTAAAAAACCCCCTGGTTTGTGTATATAAATAAGAACAAAGATGTTCACTGAAGTTTCCTATTGGAAAATTTGGAAATTTTAAGACCTAATTTTAAAGTCTAATAACCATCAATAGGGGAATGGCTAAAGAATATGTATATAACTTCATAAAATACAATAATCAAAAGTAGTTCAAAACTAACATTGTATGTAGCTATATGCATGTAATCTCAAAACATTACTGCATGGAGAAAAAATTGCCAAGTTAAGAAGTATGATATAATTAACATAAAAATTCACTCTATATTTTAACACAGGAAAAAAATCCTCTACATATATATGTGTAAAAGTATGGAAAAGATCTGGAAGAATGAACTCCAAATTCCTAACAGATTATAGAGTAATGGTCAAAGGGGTTTTATCTGTAATACTCTGATTTCTTAAAAAGAATATATGAATATATGAGTTGCAAAATTTAGAAAATATTTAAAATGTACAAATTTCCTAACTGGAATATTGGTAATATCCTATGACTCTCTGGACAGATCCCAGGATATTTTGTCCAAACTAGAAAGTACTGACGTGCACTGGACCACCTCCATAAAAGGAGTTTGACAATAGATAAAAAGGTATTATCATGTGATGGAAATCAGATCATAATGATATCTTCTATATTTTAATTTTGGCTAAAGTATAATCAGAAAATTATAATAATTCTATGTGGTATTCTATAGTGGTATAAACGAGAAAGAAGGTTTTAAGAGTCTTGTATCTCCTTCTTTTTTTTATTACCTAGCATTTCTAGTGAAAACAAAGCAAATACATGGCATCAAAGTCAAGCTAAATGAAATTTAAAAGAGTACTATTTTGGGCTGTGCTGTTTAAAAACGTATTGGAACTGTAATTTAATGAAAGCATACACATGCAATTGTCAAAAGTCTGACTTTATATCCTAATTGAAAGAATAAAAAGTCTTCCAGAATAGAAGAAAATAAACAGTACCATTAAGACTTTATTTTTCTTATTTAAATTATTTGTCCATTCTCCAGAGAATATTTAAACATCATGCCCACATGTTAAGAAATTTGAGTAAGAAGGGAAGTAATAAACAGCTGGAAAACAAATGCATTCCTAAGTTTGAAGGTGAAGGTGAAGGTGAAGTCGCTCAGTCGTGTCCGACTCTTTGCGATCCCGTGGACTGTAACCTACTAGGCTTCTCCGTCCATGGGATTCCCCAGGCAAGAATACTGGAGTGGATTGCCATTTCCTTCTCCAGGGGATGTTCCCGACCCAGGGATCGAACCCAGGTCTCCAGCGCAGATGCTTTAACCTCTAAGCCACCAGGGAAGCCCCCTAAGTTTGATATAAATAATTTTAGCTTACCTCTCTATTATAATAATTTCAAAATCATATTCACAATAATTTTTAACTTTAAATATTTATAGATGTAAGTCTATAAATTCTACCATTCAGTAGTAGTTCTTCCAAGTTATCAGGATTTCGAGCAAGCTGTAGGATCAAAGCAGAACCTCGAACCTTGTCAGGAATATCTTCATATAATAACTCAATGTACTCATCCATGTCATTAATGTTAGCAACTTCATCAATCTGAAACAAAGGAAGAGGAAGGAAGTACTCTAAAAGAACAGCAGCACTCAGCAGAGTTGTCAAAGGAATGATATTTTGTGATCAATATATTGCCCTTGATAATGAGACAAGTTTTCAAAGGACTCATAGTAGTATCTTTTTGTACAGGGAGAGATTAGATCTTTGGGGGATGGAACTTCAATATGAAAATAGTCATAAACCATATGATAAAAATGGGATGTAAACAAACTCTAAAATTGGCCTATTTATATTAATAAAGTATCTTAAATGTAATGTAAAAGCGTATCTACCATAATATATTAAACATTATTTTAAAACACACTGCAATTAGAATACTACTACTACTACTGCTAAGTCGCTTCAGTCGTGTCCAACTCTGTGCGACCCCAGAGACGGCAGCCCACCAGGTTCCCCCGTCCCTGGGATTCTCCAGGCAAGAACACTGGAGTGGGTTGCCATTTCCTTCTCCAGCAGTTAGAATAGCTAATACTTTTTACAACTTATCAAAATAAATTGTCTAAAAAACATACCCAATAATTTTTTCCTTTATTAAATATTTATTTTCTATCTTTTTTGGGAACTTTAAGTTCAACCACTTCTAAAAATTCCACAGAACTTGTCTAATGCAACTGTATGAACTACTGATGGTAAAGCATTACCTTATAATCAGTTCTCTAATATATAAAAATACAGTCTTACCTCCATTCCTTCAAAAGGAGGTGGATCTTTAGGCTTGCTTGACTTCTCTTTTTTTTCTGTAAAAAGATTTTGTTTTAATGAGAAGAACCAGGATTTTGGATTTCTGGCTAATTTTTATTTTCAGCAGCAGAGTTTAATTCTAGCTAAGCTGGGGATCTTAAAATGAATAATTTATGAGGTAATCTTTTTCCAATGTATAAAAAATGCTCATCTATAATACATTTGTTCTAATGAGGATATCCAGGAGAGTTTAATAAAATCTATAAATAATCTCCAAGTTATGTTAGGTAACAATTTAGCTTCCTCACTGTTTAAGAGTTAGGTATGTAAATAGCTAGACTTGCCAACAAGAAGCATAAAATCTGTTTTAAGTTTTTCTTTTTTCCTAATTCACATTTAAGGTAAGAATAGGAAAACTGAAAACTAATGAATTAGGTAAGAAAAAGATTAAAATTAAAAAGAAAATGGAAAAGAAATAACCTGGGTAAAGTTAAGAAGCTAAAATACAGTGGATGATTTTTTAAACAAAATTAGGTCTATACATTAAAAGGCAAATGTTTAATATTTGTGCTAATTTAATCCTCACTTGCTTCCAAATGGATTAAAGAGACATTAATGGTGGTGAACATAACTCTGAGTCATTTGTTATATTGAATTATTTGACTAATAGCAAAACTTCGTATTCTAAAAAGAAAATATAAAAATGCTTCACTGATCTGATCTGGATCAAAAACCTAAGCAATGACTGTACATTAAAATAAGTTCAAGTAATATCAAATTTTTGATTCTAAAATTAGCAAATGCTTTACATATAATAGGAATTAATCCTGATTGTTTTTGGAGGAAGGTAGCCATTCTAAACAAAGTTATATTTTCTCAACAGCTAGATTTTTCCTCAAACAGAAAACTTATTATGACAGCAGTTTTAATAAAAAAATAAATAAAGAAAAAAAAAAGACTTATGGTAAAGAATCATATAATCAAAAACTACTATAATTTTATTTTAACCATCTTTAGGGCTAGCTTTCTGGCTTTAAAATAGTGAATATCAAGTAAAAAGAAAGAACTTAGAATCATTTCTAAAAATAAATGTACATATGCTATAGCATAGCATTTCATATATGTCTCCAAACATTATTATCTATATAAAGAAACAATGATTTGAATTTATGATAATATGAAAATTTTCTCATATTACTCTAATTTCTAGGGAAGGAGGTAAGAAGACTGATTTACCTTGAAAACTCAGTGAAAGGGTTCTCATTAAAGATATTTTTTTATTTTATTACAAATGTCCTCAGAATTGTATTAATTTAGCATTAGGAAAGATTAATTTTAACTATATTGCACAACCTACAGTAAGAACACACACATCTTAAAAGCACAGGATTTACTTTTCTCATTTTGAACTTAACTTGTTGAAGATATTATCCTTTATTATCCAGTAACACTGTTACAGAAATAGTCTATCACAAAGTATTAAAATTTTCTGATAATATTTTCCTTATAGCACTTATTATTAATAATTAATAGGTATACAGCTGAGTAGTTGGAGTGCCAGCTATGCAGCTGGAAATAATCAAGTTTGAAATGCTTATTTTTGTTTTTAAATAAATTCACAGCTGTTCAATTCATTCAACAAATATATATTGATCATATAATGTGTGCTATATACTGTATACAAGGCTAACTAATAAAAGTACATATTAGGCACAAGGCATTTTCTTTGCTATGGATGGAGAGAAATGACTGCTTAATTTTTTTAGAAGTGTAAATAAATTTTCCCTTTCATTTTTTCTACTTAATACAATCAAAACTGAAGTATAAGCTATGTCAAGGGTGCCATATTCTAGAACTCAGGAATGAAAGGAAAGCTATTCGTAAACTTAATAAGTGAAGTGAAAGTCGCTCAGTCGTGTCCGACTCTTCGAGATACTATGAAATGGAATAAGTAACCACTGATTAATCTGAGATAACTTTCTATTTAAATACCTGTACTTTTGTTTTGAGCTTGGACATTGGAAGATGTCTTCTATAAATAATCAATTACTTAGCTCTAAGTTTAATGAATTTATTCTTTTATGAGGCAATTAAAGATAGAATAGTAACAATAGAGATGTTTAGGAATGAAAAGGTAAGTTTTCCTAAGAAAGATTCACAAAACATATGCATATCATAAATATTTTAACACTTAAATACTTTAGTAATCCAAATTATCAATTAATTGTCAATAAGAAATACAGAAAATATAAATAAGTTGCTCGGGTGGAGAAAACAGGTTTCCAGGCCTCAATTCTCCCCTTTTATTATTCCAGAATCAATATGAAAGACATCTGCTTTTTTATTCCTTATTTTATCATATGTGCATGCGCACACACACACACACACACACACACACTCAGTATAAAATAGATCATTCTGTAAGCCTGGAATACTAGTATGTTTGTTTATTCTTTCATTCACTTAGTCATGGCACTAACAACAACAACAAAAAAAACCAAACCATTTAAATATCAAAAGTACAAACTATAGTCAAACAACTCTGGTTTGGTTTTGTTTTTTTCATTTTTTAATTAATTTATTTATTTTAATTGAAGGCTAATTACTTACAATATTGTGGTGGTTTTTGCTATGGTTTTGCATTAAAAAGTTAGTTGTTCTTCGACTTACCTTTTCCTGACATTGAATCACGGCGGTTCTGGAGATAGTACAACAGCTGTTCTACTTCATTTAGCTTTGAGGGATGAATGAGTTTACATTCCTCAACCACTTTCCGTGCCAGGGAAGTTATATCTGTGTTGGCATTGAGACTCTTAAGACGGATGCTGTAGGCAAATCAGAATTTTCCAACTCAGTTATTATTAAAGTAAGTAACAATTTAAACAATACTTCTTTTGAATAATTTACAAAATATTTAAAGGTACCTGACATAGTCTCTTTAAGTAACATATAATAAAGTATAAGATACAGCTAGACTTAGAAAAAAATGCAAAACAATGATTTTCCTTGAATTGGACAAATGAGATAACAAAAGGAATGGTAAAGTCTACATCTGACTCATCTAGGGAGGATAGCATATCCAGAGACCAGTTATAAAACAGTCTTTCTGATGTCATATATATATATATTTATATCATATAAAGTTTTTACTTATTACTAGATATGAAAATCCATAGTGACAAAAATAAATCATTTTCTTGACCATATTTAGTCATAGTTTTCAGTTAAGGACAGAATACAATATTAACATATTCAGATTTGATTATTCTGATGGAAATTATGCAGAAGGAAAAAAAAAAGTAGGATGGATTTTAAGACTTATATGAGGAATGCTGAGGAACAAATGAATATAGTTATATTGGTCAGTACATTAAAAAAAAACAAAACAGGTTCTTCCTCCTTTTTAATTTAGTCGAGGAGATTCACTGCAAGATGAATAAGAAAAGGTTGTTCAAAATCTGGAAACAATTGTCAATTTACATGGATTTATGACAACTAAGAAAGCTATAAGGACAAAAAATTAGTTCAGGGTGAAGACTCAAACTGGTGGCAAGACTCTTGCAAGCAGATGCACTCATGCAAGGCTTAGATTGAAAAAGAGAAAAATAAGAAAGGAGCCACAATGCTGAAATATTTCTTAGTGAAGACAGCTAGTGAAGATGGCTTAGTGAAAAGGCAGAGGAACCAGAGATCAAATTGCCAACATCCGCTGGATCATTGAAAAAGCGAGAGTTCCAGAGAAACATCTACTTCTGCTTTATTGACTATGCTAAAGCTTTTGACTGTGTGGATCACAACAAACTGGAAAATTCTTTAAGAGATGGGAATACCAGACCACCTGACCTGCCTCCTGAGAAATCTGTATGCAGATCAAGAAGCAACAGTTAGAACTGGACATGGAACAACAGACTGGTTCCAAATTGGGAAAGGAGTATGTCAAGGCTGTATATTGTCACCCTGTTTATTTAACTTATATGCAGAGTACATCAAGACAAATGCTAGCTTGGATGAAGCACAAGCTGGAATCAATATTGCCGGGAGAAATACCAATAACTTCAGATATGCAGATGACACCACAGTTCAGTTCAGTCGCTCAGTTGTGTCCAACTCTTTCCAATCTCATGGACTGCAGCATGCCAGGCTTCCCTGTCCATCACCAACTCCCAAAGATTACTCAAACTCATGTCCATTGAGTCCGTGATGCCATCCAACCATCTCATCCTCTGTCGTCGCCTTCTTTTCCAGTCGTCGCCTTCTTTTCCAGCCTTCAATCTTTCCCAGGTTCAGGGTCTTTTCAAATGAGTCAGTTCTTTGCATCAGGTAGCCAAAGTATTGGAGTTTCAGTTTCAGCATTAGTCTTTCCAATGAATATTCAGGACTGATATCACACTCATGGCATAAAGAGAAGAACTAAAGAGCCTCTTGATGAAAGAGGAGAGTGAAAAAGTTGGTTTAAAACTTAACATTCAGAAAACTAAGATCATGGCATCTGGTCCCATCACTTCATGGCAAATAGATGGGGAAACAATGGAAACAGTGAGAGACTTATTTGGGCGGGGGGTTCCAAAATCACTACAGATGGTGACTGCAGCCATGAAATTAAAAAATGCTTACTCCTTGGAAGAAAAGTTATTCCCAACCTAGACAGCATATTAAAAAGCAGAGACATTACTTTGCCAACAAAGGTCCATCTAGTCAAAGCTATGGTTTTCCCAGTAGTCATGTATATATTGTGACAACTGGACTATAAAGAAAGCTGAGCACTGAAGAATTGATGCTTTTTAACTGTGGTGTTGGAGAAGACTCTTGAGAGTCCCTTGGACTGCAAGGAGATCAAACCAGTCCATCCTAAAGGAAATCAGTCCTGAATATTCATTGGAAAGAATGATGCTAAAGCTGAAACTACAATACTTTGGCCACCTGATGTGAAGAACTGACTCATTGGAAAAGACCCTGATGCTGGGAGAGATTGAAAGCAGGAGGAGAAGGGGATGACAGAGGATGAGATGGTTGGATGACATCTTTGACTCAATGGACATGAGTTTGAGTAAACTTTGGGAGTTGGTGATGGACAGGGAAACCTGGTGTGCTGCAGTGCAGAGGGTCACAAAGAGGCGGACATGACTGAGCGAATGAACTGAAGACGGTTAAGTTTGGGAGAAACTGAAGATATTAGAGGCAACAGGGACAAAGACCTTAGAAAAAGAGGTGACAGGGACAGAGACCTTAGAAAAATGTCCTGCACTCAGCATCTCTGAAGTCATTATTCAGATACAGATGCTCTCTCCTGAAAGAAGTCTAGTAAAGTTATTTGCATATTATTTCCAGTTATACAGTCATCCCCAAATCTGGTCCTCTTGGGATTCTATAAGCTGCCGTACAGCTTTTAATACATTCCTTTTATGCTTGACTTTGCTGGAGAGGTTTCTATGGTCTGCAACAAGAATCCTAGCAGTACTCTGTCTCTTTATTTTAGTTTTGTCTCTAATTTATTTGGTTTTTAACTTCTTACCTTTTAAGGTCTTTTAAACTACAGAATACTTTTGTATAACTTTAGCTGCACATCAGAAGTAGAAATATAAAGGAGAAATCATCCTGAGAAAAACTCTCAAAAGATCTCTCCATGTTTAATTTTAACAAGGAATTGGGAAATCTTGAGTTTCCATAAATCTGCTTGAAGACAGGCACAATAGAAATTTTATAAATATAATTTTGGAAATTTTCTTGCTAGTCTTTTCTAGAAGACTTTTAGATTAACAGAAAAATAGTGCAGAAAGTAGAGTTACCATATGTCCCCACCACACACCCTCAATACAGTTTCTTCTATTATCACCATCTTGTGATAATGTTGTCATAACTGATGCATCATTTTGATATACTATTAACTAAAGTGTACAGTTACATTAGAGTTCAGTCTGTAGTGTATAGTTCTGTGGGCTTGAACAAATGCCTAATTTCATTTATCCATCATTAAAATATCAATCAAAATAGTTTCAACTACCCTAAAAATGCCTGTGCTCCACATACTCTCCCCTTCCCCATGCCATAACCCCTCAGTTCAGTTCAGTTGCTCAGTCGTGTCCGACTCTTTGTGACCCCATGAATCGCAGCACGCCAGGCCTCCTTGTCCATCACCATCTCCCGGAGTTCACTCTGACTCGCGTCCATCGAGTCAGTGATGCCATTCAGCCATCTCATCCTCTGTCACCCTCTCCTCCTCCTGCCCCCAATCCCTCCCAGCATCAGAGTCTTTTCCAATGAGTCAACTCTTCGCATGAGGTGTCCAAAGCACTGGAGTTTCAGCTTTAGCATCATTCCTTCCAAAGAAATCCCAGGGCTGATCTCCTTCAGAATGGACTGGTTGGATCTCCTTGCAGTCCAAGGGACTCTCAAGAATCTTCTCCAACACCACAGTTCAAAAGCATCAATTCTTCGGCGCTCAGCCTTCTTCACAGTCCAACTCTCACATCCATACATGACCACAGGAAAAACCATAGCCTTGACTAGACGGACCTTTGTTGGCAAAGTAATGTCTCTGCTTTTCAATATGCTATCTAGGTTGGTCAAAACTTTTCTTCCAAGGAGTAAGCANCAAGAGTCTTCTCCAACACCACAGTTCAAAAGCATCAATTCTTCTGCGCTCAGCCTTCTTCACAGTCCAACTCTCACATCCATACATGACCACAGGAAAAACCATAGCCTTGACTAGACGGACCTTTGTTGGCAAAGTAATGTCTCTGCTTTTCAATATGCTATCTAGGTTGGTCAAAACTTTCCTTCCAAGGAGTAAGCATCTTTCAATTTCATGGCTGCACTCACCATCTGCAGTGATTTTGGAGCCCAAAAAAACAAAGTCTGACACTGTTTCCACATCTATTTCCTATGAAGTGATGGGACCAGATGCCGTGATCTTCGTTTTCTGAATGTTGAGCTTAAGCCAACTTTTTCACTCTCCTCTTTCACTTTCATCAAGAGGCTTTTTAGCTCCTCTTCACTTTCTGCCATAAGGGTGGTGTCATCTGCATATCTGAGGTTATTGATATTTCTCCCAGCAATCTTGATTCCAGCTTGAGCTTCTTCCAGCCCAGCGTTTCTCATGTACTCTGCACAGAAGTTAAATAAGTAGGGTGACAATATACAGCCTTGACATGCTCCTTTTCCTATTTGGAACCAGTCTATTGTTCCATGGCCAGTTCTAACTGTTACTTCCTGACCTGCATATAGGTTTCTCAAGAGGCAGGTCAGGTGATCTGGTATTTCCATCTCTTTCAGAATTTTCCACATTTCTTGTGATCCACACAGTCAAAGGCTTTGGCATAGTCAATAAAGCAGAAATAGATGTTTTTCTGGAACTCTCTTGCTTTTTCGATGATTCAGTGGATGTTGGCAGTTTGATCTCTGCTTCCTCTGCCTTTTCTAAAATTAGCTTGAACATCTCTAAGTTCATGGTTCACGTATTGCTGAAGCCTGGCTTGGAGGATTTTGAGCATCACTTTACTAGCGTGTGAGATGAGTACAATTGTGCAGTATTTTGAGCATTCTTTGGCATTGCCCTTCTTTGGGATTGGAATGAAAACTGATCTTTTCCAGTCCTGTGGCACTGCTGAGTTTAACAAATTTGCTGGCATATTGAGTGCAGCACTTTCACAGCATCATCTTTCAGGATCTGAAATAGCTGAACTGGAATTCTATCACCTCCACTAGCTTTGTTCATAGTGATGCTTTCTTGCTGGGAGCCACCACGGGAGATCCCACCCATGACAAAGGTCATGCAGAAAAGATCTGACGGGCAAAGGCAGATCAGAATTCGAGGGACTCCCTGGACCAGCTCGAACATCTACCCCAAAACCAGAATCTGTCTGTCTTACTATTTTGTGCCTTTCACCAACTCTCCTGACATTAACAGGGGGCTATCCTTGACCACCTTTCTCTGGAGAAAATCAACTTAGAGCTCTAGCTAATAAGTCTCCTGGACATGAGAGGAATATTTCAAATCAAACCCCCTCTGTTAGCATTCTAGCTTGCTTGGCAGGTTTATCGAGACTCTTGCAGCTATGCTTATGACTGTTCACAGCCTCCCAACTGTGAGAGGCACAGGAAGCCTAAAACATAGAGCCTTTCAAAAAGTTAAAAGTTATTAGAATAGTGCTGAGGTAGGATTTCATTGTTGAGCCAATGCTTGCTACCAAGTTCCAATATCCCTTATCCATTGTACACCTGGGAGTGCATTAGTTAACATAGTTGGAATGTAAGAAAAACAAATAGTAGCCTTGAATTTAACCACATCAGACCTTTGAGCTAATTGAATAAAAGGTATGAGTTTTAAAACCCTTTAATATACGTTTAAAGAAAAAAAAGTATTTGAACTTTAATTTTATAATGGATTATAGCTGACTAACAATATTGTGGTAGTTTTAGTTGCACAGCAAAGTGACACAGCCATACGAAAATATTTTAAATAATTCACTTATTTTAAAATATTTACTGATCCCTTACCATCTGCCAGATGAATTTAACACCTACAGATAAAGCCAGTGGAAAGTTATCTATTATTTTCTTCAAGCTTAAGCCTAATGTGAGAGAAACGTATACAAGGTCAGAAAGAATAGCAGGGATTGTAAAGATTAAAGAATTAATAGGGGTCTAGATGCTGGATCTTGTAAGTTAAATTAGATACTTTGAGTGGAAAGTCACTGAAGTATTTTGTGTTCATGTGTCATGATATGGTTTAGATTTTTACTGCATAATTTGGTTGCTATGTGTAGACTCATTTGAAAGAAAGGCACTGACAGAATGTTGAATGAGGATTGAATTATAGCTACTGAGTAATTTTGAAGATCCTCTGAAATAAGACTTTATAATAATTCTTGTTATTTCCCCAAGAAATTTCTGTAGTAGACTTTTGCACTGATGAGAGAAGTATCTACAGTATAGTTATTGAGTAGTGAGGGTGAGAGGTTCATTTGAAAACACCATTTGGAATTCAGTTCAGTTCAGTTCAGTTCAGTTGCTCAGTCGTGTCCAACTCTTTGCGACCCCATGAATCGCAGAATGCCAGGCCTCCCTGTCCATCACCATCTCCCAGAGTTCACTCAGACTCACGTCCACTGAGTTCGTGATGCCATCCAGCCATCTCATCCTCGGTCGTCCCCTTCTCCTCCTGCCCCCAATCCCTCCCAGCATCAGGGTCTTTTCCAATGAGTCAACTCTTCGCATAAGGTGGCCAAAGTACTGGAGCTTCAGTTTTAGCATTATTCCTTCCAAAGAAATCCCAGGGTTGATCTCCTTCAGAATGGACTGGTTGGATGTCCTTGCAGCCCAAGGGACTCTCAAGAGTCTTCTCCAACACCACAGTTCAAAAGCATCAATTCTTCGGCACTCAACTTTCTTCACAGTCCAACTCTCACATCCATACATGACCACAGGAAAAACAATAGCCTTGACTAGACGGACCTTAGTCGGCAAAGTAATGTCCCTGGTTTTGAATATGCTATCTAGGTTGTTCATAACTTTTCTTCCAAGGAGTAAGTGCCTTTTAATTTCATGGCTGCAGTCACCATCTGCAGTGATTTTGGAGCCCCCCCAAAATAAAGTCTGACACTGTTTCTACTGTTTCCCCATCTATTTCCCGTGAAGTGATGGGACCAGGTGACATGATCTTTGTTTTCTGAATGTTGAGCTTTAAGCCAACTTTTTCACTCTCCCCTCTCACTTTCATCAAGAGGCTTTTTAGCTCCTCTTCACTTTCTGCCATAAGGGTGGTGTCATCTACATATCTGAAGTGATTGATATTTCTCCCGGCAATCTTGATTCCAGCTTGTGTTTCTTCCAGTCCAGCGTTTCTCATAATGTACTCTGCATAGAAGTTAAATAAGCAGGGTGACAATATACAGCCTTGACATACTCCTTTTCCTATTTGGAACCCATCTGTTGTTCCATGTCCAGTTTAACTGTTACTTCCTGACCTGCATACAGATTTCTCAAGAGGCAGGTTAGGTGGTCTGGTATTCCCATCTCTTTCAGAATTACTGCATTTTAAAGATAAAGATGACATTTTTGTTACGTGCCAGATGTTGAAACCTGTGTGTGAGTGTGTTTTTGTGTGTAATTGTGGGGTGTATATGACCGAGAGAGACAGAGAGAAAAACAAGGGACAGAGAGGATTAAAAGTTAGCTGGGAGGGAGAGGGCAGAGCTAATATTATGAGGGTTTTATTTTTTTAATATGATCACTATTAGTGAAGATTTATTTACAGAAATTGGAGTACAATTAAGTGAGTTGTGGAAAATTTTAACAGTCATATAATCATCATTACAATTTAAAGAATCAGAATATTTGCATTATGAGAAAAAGTTCCCAAATGTCTGTTTGCAGTTACGTGTCCCTGTGTAATCAACTTTCTTATACTGAGAGTCCCTTGGACTGCAAGTAGATCAAACCAGTCAATCCCAAAGGAAATCAACTCAGAATATTCATTTGAAGGACTGGTACTGTAAAGAAGCTCCAATACTTTGGTTACCTGATGCAAAGAGTCAACTCATTAGAAAAGACCCTGATGCTGGGTAAGAATGAGGGCAGGAGAAGGGAGTGACAGAGGATGAGATGGTTAGATAGCATCACTGATTCAATGGGCATGAGTTTGAGCAAAGTCTGGGAGACAGTGAAGGAAAGCCTGGCCTGCTGCATTCCATGGTGATTGAAGAATAACATACTAAAGATGAACCAAAATTTGGTAATCCTTTCATCATTTAACTGCCGCGATCGGCACCCTAAGCACAGCCAAGAGGAGCTACCCTATGTCCGAGGTCAGAGGCGGCAGTGGAGAGGAGCTACCCCACGTCCGAGGCCAGGGGGAGCGGCTGAGAGGAGCTACCTTGCGTCCAAGCCCAGGGGCGGTGCCGGGGAGGAGCAATCCAACTTCCAAGGAGCTGTGGCTGTGCGGGCACATGAGGGCCTAGAGGATCTATCCACGTTGAAGGTAAGGAAGGGCAGTGGTGTGGAGATATCCCTCATCCAAGGCAAAGAGCAGCAGCTGTGCTTTGCTGGAACAGCCATGAATATGTACCTCATGCTCAAGGTAAGAGAAACCCAAGAAAGATGGTAGGTGTTGCAAGAAGGCATCAAGGGCAGACACACTGAAACCATACTCACAGAAAACTAGTCAATATAATCACACTAGGACCACAGCCTTTGTCTAACTCAATGAAACTAAGCCATACCCATGGGGCAACCCAAGACGGGCGGGTCATGGTGGAGAGGTCTGACAGAATGTGGTCCACTGGAGAAGGGAATGGCAAACCACTTCAGTATTCTTGCCTTGAGAACCCCATGAACAGTATGAAAAGGCAAAATGATAGGATACTGAAAGAGGAACTCCTCAGATTAGTAGGTATCCAACATGCTACTGGAGATCAGTGGAGAAATAACTCCAGAAAGAATGAAGGGATGGAGCCAAAGCAGAACAATACACAGCTGTGGATGTGACTGGAGATAGAAGCAAGGTCCGATGCTGTAAAGAGCAGTATTGCATAGGAACCTGGAATGTCAGGTCCATAAATCAAGGCAAATTGGAAGTAGTCAAACAAGAGATGGCAAGAGTGAACGTCGACATTCTAGGAATCAACGAATGACAGTGGACTGGAATGGGTGAATTTAATTCAGATGACCATTATATCTACTACTGTGGGCAGGAATCCCTCAGAAGAAATGGAGTAGCCATCATGGTGAACAAAAGAGTCTGAAATGCAGTACTTGGATGCAATCTCAAAAACGACAGAATGATCTCTTCATTTGTAAGGCAAATCATTCAATATCATGGTAATCCAAGTCTATGCCCCAACCCAGTAACACTAAAGAAGCTGAAGTTGAATTGTTCTATGAATACCTACAAGACCTTTTAGAAATAACACCCCAAAAAGATGTCCTTTTCATTATAGAGGACTGGAATGCAAAAGTAGGGAGTCAAGAAACACCTGGAGTAACAGGCAAATTTGGCCTTGGAATGCGGAATGAAGCAGGGCAAAGACTAATAGAGCCAAGAAAATGCACTGGTCATAGCAAACACCCTCTTCCAACAACACAAGAGAAGACTCTACACATGGACATCACCAGATGCTCAACACCAAAATCAGATTGATTCTATTCTTTTCAGCCAAAGATGGAGAATCTCTATACAGTCAACAAAAACAAGACCAGGAGCTGACTGTGGCTCAGATCATGAACTCCTTATTGCCAAATTCAGACTTAAATTGAAGAAAGTAGGGAAAACCGCTAGACCATTCAGGTATGACCTAAATCAAATCCCTTATGATTATACAGTGGAAGTGAGAAATAGATTTAAGGGCCTAGATCTGATAGATAGAGTACCTGAAGAACTATGAAATGAGGTTCGTGACATTGTACAGGAGATAGGGATCAAGACCATCCTCATGGAAAAGAAATGCAAAAAAGCAAAATGGCTGTCTGGGGAAGCCTTACAAATAGCTGTGAAAAGAAGAGAAGCAAAAAGCAAAGGAGAAAAGGAAAGATATAAGCATCTGAATGCAGAGTTCCAAAGAATAGCAAGGAGAGATAAGAAAGCCTTCCTCAGTGATCAATGCAAAGAAATAGAGGAAAACAACAGAATGGAAAAGACTAGCAATCTCTTCAAGAAAATTAGAGATACCAAGGGAATGTTTCATGCAAAGATGGGCTTGATAATGGACAGAAATGGTATGGACCTAACAGAAGCAGAAATATTAAGAAGAGGTGGCAAGAATACACAGAGGAAGTGTATAAAAAATATCTTCATGACCTGGATAATCACAATGGTATGATCACTCATCTAGAGCCAGAAATCCTGGAATGTGTAGTCAAATGGGCCTTAGAAAGCATCACTATGAACAAAGCTAGTGGAGGTGACAAAATTCCAGTTGAGCTATTTCAAATCCTGAAAAGTGACGCTTTCAAAGTGCTGCACACATTATGCCAGCAAATTTGAAAAACTCAGCAGTGGCCACAGGACTGGAAAAGGTCAGTTTTCATTCCAATCCCAAAGAAAGGCAATGCCAAAGAATGCTCAAACTACCGCACAATTGCTCTCATCTCATGCTAGTAAAGTAATGCGCAAAATTCTCCAAGCCAGGCTTCAGCAATATGTGAACTGTGAACTTCCAGATGTTCAAGCTGGTTTTAGAAAAGGCAGAGGGACCAGAGAACAAATTGCCAACATCTGCTGGATCATGGAAAACGTGAGAGAGTTCCAGACAAACATCTACTTCTGCTTTATTGACTATGCCAAAGCCTTTGACTGTGTGGATCACAATAAACTATGGAAAATTCTGAAAGAGATGGGAATACCAGATCACCTAACCTGTCTCTTGAGAAATCTGTATGCAGGTCAGGAAGCAACAGTTAGAACTGGACATGGAACACCAGACTGGTTCCAAATAGGAAAATGAGTATGTCAAGGCTGTATTGTCACCCTGCTTATTTAAATTATATGCAGAGTACATCATGAGAAATACTGGACTGGAAGAAATACAAGCTGGAATCAAGATTGCCGGAAGAAATATCAATCACCTCAGATATGCAGATGACACCACTCTTATGGCAGAAAGTGAAGAGGAACTAAAAAGCCTCTTAATGAAAGTAAAGAGGAGAGTGAAAAAGTTAGGTTAAAGCTCAACATTCAGAAAATGAAGATCATGGCATCCAGTCCCATCACTTCATGGGAAATAGACAGGAAACAGGGGAAACAGTGTCAGACTTTATTTTGGGGGGGCTCCAAAATCACTGCAGATGGTGACTGCAGCCATGAAATTAAAAGATGCTTACTCCTTGAAAGTAAAATTATGACCAACCTAGGTAGCATATTCAAAAGCAGAGACATTACTTTACTGACTAGGGTCCGTCTAGTCAAGGCTATGGTTTTTCCTGTGCTCATGTATGGATGTGAGAGTTGGACTGTACAGAAGGCTGAATGCCAAAGAATTGATGCTTTCGAACTGTGGTGTTGGAGTAGACTCTTGAGAGTCCCTTGGTCTGCAAGGAGATCCAACCAGTCCATTCTGAAGGAGATCAGCCCTGGGATTTCTTTGAAGGAATGATGCTAAAGCTGAAATTATGGTACTTTGGCCACCTCATCGAAGAGTTGACTCATTGGAAAAGACTGTGATGCTGGGAGGGATTGGGGGCAGGAAGAGAAGGGGACAACCGAGGATGAGATGGTTGGCTGGCGTCACTGACTCGCGGGGCGTGAGTTTGAGTGATCTCCGGAAGTTGGTGATGGACAGGAAGGCCTTGCCTGCTGCGATTCATGGGGACGCAAAGTGTCGGACATGACTTAGCGACTGAAATGAACTGAACTCAAATCATTTGACTAACATTTAAATTGTTTCTTATTTCTGGTGTTATGAATTAAGCTGTGGTGAGTATTCAGGTACTAGTTTCTATGTCGATAAATGTTTTCATTTCTTCTGAACAATTACCTAAGAATGAGATTATATGCTCTTATTATTGGTGTTTATTTAACTTTGTAAGAATCTAAAACTATTATCCAGAGTGACTGTGTCATTTTACACCCATACAAACAAAATATGAGAGCTTCAGTTCTGTCCCATCCTTGCCAGTATTGCTACTCTAACTTCAGCTATTCAATCAGTGTGGAATAGTAAATTATTGAGACTTTAATTTGTATTTCCCTAGTGACTGCTGCTAAGTCGCTTCAGTCGTGTCCGACTCTGTGCGACCCCAGAGACGGCAGCCCCCAGGCTCCCCCCCTAGGATTCTCCAGGCAAGAATACTGGAGTGAGTGCCATTTCCTTCTCCAATGCACGAAAGTGAAACTTCAAAGTGAAGTTGCTCAGTCGTGTCCGGCTCTTAGCGACCCCATGGACTGTAGCCTACCAGACTCCTCCGTCCATGGGATTTTCCAGGCAAGAGTACTGGAGTGGGGTGCCATTGCCTTCTCCCTAGTGACTAATGGTGCTGTGTATCCTTTTCATGTGCTTCAGTTCAGTTCAGTCGCTCAGTCGTGTCTGACTCTTTGCGATCCCATGAATCGCAGCATGCCAGGCCTCCCTATACATCACCAACCTCCGGAGTTCACTCAGAGTCACGTCCATCGAGTCATTGATGCCATCCAGCCATCTCATGATCTGTCATCCCCTTCTTCTCCTGCCCCCGATCCCTCCCAGCATCACAGTCTTTTCCAATGAGTCAACTCTTCGCATGAGGTGGTATTTGCATTTAAATGTGTTCTGTGGTGAATGTCTTCCAATTCTTTTGCCTATTTTAAAAATAATGCATATTTGGAAACCAGCACAATATTCTAAACCAACTATATGCAAATAAAAATGAATTTAAAAATAAGCGATTACACTTATGTCAATAAAATAATTTCAAGCTCAGTATGCTAAGGACCAAAATTATACAGTATAAAAATATCAAATGACAACTTTTTCCTAACATCAAGAATGAAAACTATTTAAAGACTGAAAATCTTTGCCCAGCAAAAAACAAACAAATAAATACAATTATATGTATGCAAAAATAATGTATACTTGAAACATTTGTTTATTTCTGTAAATGGACACATTTTTCTGTTGTATTATTTCAATGATTTATTATGCTTATGAATGAGAATTATTAATTGATAAGGTTATATAGAAATTCTTCACTTCGTTTCCCAATTATCTAAGCCATGTAATTTCTTTGGTACCTTTTTCCTATCTTATTTCTCCCTTCTCTTCCCCCTGCTGCTCCCCCACTCCTCTTGTTCTACCCTCACTTCTTTCCCTTCCTACTCTCCTCCAATTACCCTCTTCCTACTCCATTCTCTGTTTCTTCTAAAGGATCACCTTGCAAGAACGTCTTCCACAGAACATACTTTGGGTTTCTTTGGATTATGACATAATTCTCTCCTTTCTTCTAGGGTATGTGAAGAATGTGAGTGGCTAACATCAAAATAATTCATTTTTTAAAATTATTATTCAGTAAAATTATTTCCCTTAAAATAATACAAATGCAAAATGGGGAAAATATTAAACATTGCACTTCACTTAAACTTTTTTTTAATTGATTTTTATTTTTTAGTTTGTTTTGCTTTACAATACTGTATTCGTTTTGCTATACATTGACATGAATCAGCCACGAGTGTACATGAACTCCCAATCCCGACCCCCACCTCCCCCCTCCCGCCCCACACCTTCTCTCTGGATTATCCCCATGCATCAGTCCCAAGCATCCTGCATCCTGCATCAAACCTAGACTGGTGATTCGTTTCACTTATGATATTATACATGTTACATTGCCACTCTGCCAACTCATCCCACCCTCTCCCTCTCCCACAGCTGTCTCTTATACACATCTCCAAAATCACTGCAGATGGTAATTGCAGTCATGAAATTAAAAGGCACTTACTCCTTGGAAGGAAAGTTTTGACCAACCTAGGCAGCATATTAAAAAGCAGAGATATTACATTGTCAGCAAAGATCTGTCTAGTCAAGGCTATGGTTTTTCCTGTAGTCATGTATGGATGTGAGAGTTGAATGATAAAGAAAACTGAGTGCCGAGGATTTGATGCTTTTGAACTGTGGTGTTGGAGAATACTCTTGAGAGTCCCTTGGGCTGCAAGGAGATCCAATCAGTCCATCCTAAAGGAGATCAGTCCTAGGTGTTCATTGGAATGACTGATTTTGAAGCTGAGACTCCAAGACTTTGGCCACCTGATGCAAAGAGCTGACTCATTTGAAAAGACCCTGATGCTGGCAAAGGTTGAGGGTAGATGGAGAAGGGGAAGGCAGAAGATGGATGGTTGGATGGCATCCGTGACTCAATGGACATGGGTTTGGGTAAACTCCGGGAGTTGGTGATGGACCGGGAAGCCCGACATGCTGCAGTTCATGGGGTCGCAGAGTCGGATATGACTGAGCTGAACTGAAAACACCTTCCCAAGACAATTATCAATTACAAATCAAAATAGTAACTTAACCAGGGAAAAACTCTATGGGAAAAAAGAAAAAAAAAACTCTCAACCTAGTTGTCAAGACTAATAACACCAGTAATAAGACACGTCTCATCATGTACTCTTTCACATAAAATGCTGAGAAGGACACACCATTTCTGTGGTATTTCTATTAAAACAAACAAACAAGCATAAGCTTACTCTTATCATGAGGATTCAGAGAAATTCAGTGTGAAAGACTATTTCACGAAGTGGCTAGATGCTGCCAAGTCGCTTCAGTCGTGTCCGACCCCGTGCGACCCCATAGACAGCAGCCAACCAGGCTCCGCTGTCCCTGGGATTCTCCAGGCAAGAACACTGGAGTGGGCTGCCATTTTCTTCTCCAATGGATGAAAGTGAAAAGTGAAAGTGAAGTCACTGAGTCGTGTCCAACCCTCAGCGACCCATGGACTGCAGCCCACCAGGCTCCTCAGTCCCTGGGATTTTCCAGGCAAGAGTGCTGGAGTGGGGTGCCATTGCCTTCTCCTCCTTGTCTCTTAGCCACCGCCATTTTGGACTCCTTTTCCCTATTCTAACTACCTAACATTTCCTTTTCTCGTTTGTTTTTGGCCTCTCTTCTTTTCACAGTTATTTGTAAGGCCTCCTCAGACAGCTATTTTGCGTTTTTGTATTTCATTTTCTTGGGGATAGTCTTGATCCCTGTCTCTTGTACAATGTCACAAATCTCAGTCCATATTTCATCAGACACTCTGTCTATCAGATATATTCCTTTGAATCTATTTGTCATTTCCACTGTATAGTCATAAGGGATTTGATTTAGGTCATACCTGAATGGTCTAGTGGTTTTCCCTACTTTCTTCAATTTAAGTCTGAATTTGACAATACAGAGCTCATGACCTGAGCCACAGTCAGCTCCCAGTCTTGATTTTACTGACCGTATAGAGCTTCTACATCTTTGGCTGCAAAGAATATAATCAATTTGATTTTGGTATTGACAATTTGGTGATGTCCATGTGTAGAGTATCAGATATATTCCTTTGAATCTATTTGTCATTTCCACTGTATAGTCATAAGGGATTTGATTTAGGTCATACCTGAATGGTCTAGTGGTTTTCCCTACTTTCTTCAATTTAAGTCTGAATTTGACAATACAGAGCTCATGACCTGAGCCACAGTCAGCTCCCAGTCTTGATTTTACTGACCGTATAGAGCTTCTACATCTTTGGCTGCAAAGAATATAATCAATTTGATTTTGGTATTGACAATTTGGTGATGTCCATGTGTAGAGTCTTCTCTTGTAATTGTTGGAAGAGGACGTTTGCTATGACCAGTGCGTTTTCTTGGCAAAACTCTGTTAGCCTTTGTCTTGTTTCATTTTGTTCTCCAAGGCCAAATTTGCCTGTTATTCCAGGTAACTCTTGACTTCCTACTTTTTCATTCCAGTCCCCTATAATGAAAAGGACATCTTTTTGGTTGTTAGTTCGAGAAGGTCTTGTAGGTCTTCACAAAACCGTTCAACTTTAGCTTCTTTAGCATTACAGGTTGGGGCATAGACTTGGATTACCATGATATTGAATGGCTTGCCTTGGAAATGAACAGAGATCATTCTGTCATTTTTGANTCCTACTTTTTCATTCCAGTCCCCTATAATGAAAAGGACATCTTTTTGGTTGTTAGTTTGAGAAGGTCTTGTAGGTCTTCATAAAACCATTCAACTTCAGCTTCTTCAGCACTACAGGTTGGGGCATAGACTTGGATTACCATGATATTGAATGGCTTGCCTTGCAAATGAACAGAGATCATTCTGTCATTTTTGAGATTGCATCCAAGTACTGCATTTCAGACTCTTGTTGACTATGATGGCTACTCCATTTCTTCTAAGGGATTCTTGCCCACAGTAGTAGATATAATGTTCATCTGAGTTAAATTCACCCAATCCATTCATTCCAATCCATTTTAGTTCACTGATTCCTAAAATATCGATGTTTACTCTTGCCATCTCCGTCTGACCACTTCCAATTTGCCTTGATTCATGGACCTAATATTCCAGGTTTGTATGCAATATTGCTCTTTACAGCATCTGACTTTACTTCCATTACCAGTCACATCCACAGCTGGGTGTTGTTTTTGCTTTGGCTCCATTCCTTCATTCTTTCTGGAGTTACTTCTCCACTGATCTCCAGCAGCATACTGGGCACCTACTGACCTGGGGAGTTCATCTTTCAGTGTCCTGTCTTTTTGCCTTTTCATACTGTTCATGGGGTTCTAAGGCAAGAATACTGAAGCAGTTTGCCATTCCCTTCTCCAGTAGATCACGCTTTGTCAGAACTTTCCACCATGACCCGTCTGTCTTGGGTGGCCCCACATGGCCTGGCTCATAGTTTCACTGAGTTAGACAAAGCTGGTCCATGTGAACAGATTGGTGAGTTTTCTGTGATTGTGGTTTTCATTCTGTCTGCCCTCTGATGGAGAAGAATAAGAGGCTTATGGAAGCTTCCTGATGAGAGGAGAGTCTGACTGAGTGGGAAACTGGGTCTTGTTTTGACGGGCAGGGCCATGCTCAGTAAATCTTTATCCAATTTTCTGTTGAAGAGTGAGACTGTGTTCCTTCCCTGTTGTTTGACCTAAAGCCAAACTATGGTGGAGGTAATAAAGATAATGGTGGAACAGCAGAATAAAAGTGAATAAAAGAACAGTTGGATCCAAACTGTGTTTCTGGGAAATGGACTACGTTAGGGTTACCCACTCAGAGGGCCAAATGTTTAACTAAAATTTGTGGCAAAGAGTTTGTCAAATAATAAAAATAATACACTTTAACAAATATCATATAATAGTGCATGTATGTGGAATTTAAAAGAAAGGGTTAAAAACTAATTAGTTATGTCAACTACCTATTAGTTATAGGTACCTTAGTTATGTCTACTGTCACTGACCAAGAGCATTGCCAACAACTGAACAACACAATTTGATGAGAGACTGACTGAGGGGGAAACTGGGTCTTGTTTTGAAGGGCAGGGCCTTGCTCAGTAAATCTTTATCCAATTTTCTGTGGAAGAGTGAGGCTGTGTTCCTTCCCTGTTGTTTGACCTAAAGCCAAACTATGGTGGAGGTAATGAAGGTAACGGTGGAACAGCAGAATAAAAGTGAATAAAAGAACAGTTGGATCCAAACTGTGTTTCTGGGAAATGGACTACGTTAAGGTTACCCACTCAGATGGCCAAATGTTTAACTAAAATTTGTGGCAAAGAGTTTGTCAAATAGTAAAAATAATACACTTTAACAAATATCATATAATAGTGCTTGTATGTGGAGTCTAAAAGAAGGGGTACAAATGAACTCAGTAATGTAAACTACAAAAAAGACAAGAAAAGAATAAAAGTGAATAAAAGAACAGTTGGATCCAAACTGTGTTTCTGGGAAATGGACTACGTTAAGGTTACCCACTCAGATGGCCAAATGTTTAACTAAAATTTGTGGCAAAGAGTTTGTCAAATAGTAAAAATAATACACTTTAACAAATATCATATAATAGTGCTTGTATGTGGAGTCTAAAAGAAGGGGTACAAATGAACTTAGTTATGTCAACTACCTATTAGTTATAGGTAGCTTAGTTATGTCAATTGTCGCTGACCAAGAGCATTGCCAACAACTGAACAACACAGGCATTTACCATCTGCCTCTACGGAGGCTGAGCTCCATGCTGCTGCAGCTGTGGACCTTCAACACCCCCTGAGGGAATTCAGGGTGGAGTGAGGCCCTCTGTGCTCCAGGGAATCTGGTGGGACAGGTCTTTAGATAGTTGGATGTTTTTAGGAACATATGTNCACAGGCATTTACCATCTGCCTCTACGGAGGCTGAGCTCCATGCTGCTGCAGCTGTGGACCTTCAACACCCCCTGAGGGAATTCAGGGTGGAGTGAGGCCCTCTGTGCTCCAGGGAATCTGGTGGGACAGGTCTTTAGATAGTTGGATGTTTTTAGGAACATATGTTATGATCTCAATCCTTGCATCTCCTCATATCTAGAGAAGCACTATATCCCTTCATGGTGACATCCAACCCTCATGACTAACAGAAACCTTTTCTAAGATGAGTGCTTCATGGTATTGAGCTCCCCCTTCACCGAAACCTTATACATTGGCTTTCCCCCACTGCCTGTTTGGAGCAGTCTCTCAGAGCTTTCTGAGATACTGCCTCCCAGGCTGCAGCCCTCATTTAGCTCCAAATAAAACTGAACTCACAACTCTCAAATTGTATGTATATTTTTTAGTCAACAGTTAGAAAACAGAAAGGGCTTCCCAGTGGTAGCGAACCTGGCTGTCAATGCAGAAGACATAAGAGATGCGTGTTTC
>SJXQ01004422.1:0-20312 GCA_006408695.1 Aepyceros melampus | reverse complement strand
GTCTTTCCCATTCTGTTCTTTTCCTCTATTTCTTTGCATTGATTGCTGAAGAAGGCTTTCTTATCTCTTCTTGCTATTCTTTGGAACTCTGCATTCAGATGCTTATATCTTTCCTTTTCTCCTTTGCTTTTCGCTTCTCTTCTTTTCACAGGTATTTGTAAGGCCTCCTCAGACAGTCACTTTGCTTTTTTGCATTTCTTTTCCGTGGGGATTGTCTTGATCCCTGTCTTCTGTACAATGTCATGAATCTCAGCCCATAGTTCATCAGGCACTCTATCTATCAGATCTAGGCCCTTAAATCTATTTGTCACTTCCACTGTATAATCATAAGGGATTTGATTTAGGTCATACCTGAATGGTCTAGTGGTGTTGCCCACTTTCTTCAATTTAAGTCTGAATTTGGCAATCAGGAGTTCATGATCTGAGCCACAGTCAGCTCCCGGTCTTGTCTTTGTTGACTGTATAGAGCTTCTCCATCTTTGGCTGCAAAGAATATAATCAATCTGATTTCGGTGTTGACCATCTGGTGATGTCCATGGTAGAGTCTTCTCTTGTGTTGTTGGAAGAGGGTGTTTGCTATGACCAGTGCATTTTCTTGGCAAAACTCTATTAGTCTTTGGCCTGCTTCATTCCGCATTCCAAGGCCAAATTTGCCTGTTACTCCAGGTGTTTCTTGACTTCCTACTTTTGCATTCCAGTCCCCTATAATGAAAAGGACATCTTTTTTGGGTATTAGTTCTAAAAGATCTTGTAGGTCTTCATAAAACCGTTCAACTTCAGCTTCTTCAGCATTACTGGTTGGGGCATAGATTTGGATAATTGTGATATTGAATGGTTTGCCTTGGAGACGAACAGAGATCATTCTGTCGTTTTTGAGATTGCATCCAAGTACTGCATTTTGGACTCTTTTGTGGACCATGATGGCTACTCCATTTCTTCTGAGGGATTCCTGTCCGCAGTAGTCGATATAATGGTCATCTGAGTTAAATTCACCCATTCCGGTCCATTTTAGTTCGCTGACTCCTAGAATGTTGATGTTCACTCTTGCCATCTCTTGTTTGACCGCTTCCAATTTACCTTGATTAATGGACCTGACATTCCAGGTTCCTATCCAATATTGCTCTTTACAGCATCAGACCTTGCTTCTATCACCAGTCACATCCAACAGCTGGGTTTTGTTTTTGCTTTGGCTCCATCCCTTCATTCTTTCTGGTGTTATTTCTCCACTGATCTCCAGTAGCATATTGGGCACCTACTGATCTGGGGAGTTCCTCTTTCAGTATCCTATCATTTTGCCTTTTCATACTGTTCATGGGGTTCTCAAGGCAAGAATACTGAAGTGGTTTGTTTTCCCTTCTCCAGTGGACCACATTGTGTCAGACCTCTCCACCATGACCCGCCCATCTTGGGTGGCCCCGCGGGCATGGCTTAGTTACATTGAGTTAGACAAGGCTGTGGTCCGTGTGATTAGATTGACTAGTTTTCTGTGATTATGGTTTCCGTGTGTCTGCCCTCTGATGCCCTCTTGCAACACCTACCGTCTTACTTGGGTTTTTCTTAATATCACCAGTCACATCCATAACTGGGTATTGTTTTTGCTTTGGCTCTATCCCTTCATTCTGTCTGTAGTTATTTCTCCAGTAGCATATTGGGCACCTAATGACCTGGGGAAATGGCAACCCACTCCAGTGTTCTTGCCTAGGGAATCCCAGGGATGGGGCGCCTGGTGGGCTGCCATCTGTGGGGTCGCACAGAGTCGGACACGACTGAAGCGACTTAGCAGCAGCAATGACCTGGGGAGTTCCTCTTTTGGTATCCTATCATTTTGCCTTTTCATACTGTTCATGGGGTTCTCAAGGCAAGAATACTGAAGTGGCTTGCCATTCCCTTCTTTAGTGGACCACATTCTGTCAGACCTCTCCACCATGACCCTCCCATCTGGGGTTGCCCTGCAGGCATGGCTTGGTTTCATTGAGTTAGACAAGGGTGTGGTCCTAGTGTGATTAGATTGACTAGTTTTCTGTGAGTATGGTTTCAGTGTGTCTGCCCTCTGATTCCCTCTTGCAACACCTACCATCTTACTTGGGTTTCTCTTACCTTGGGCGTGAGGTATCTCTTCACGGCTGTTCCAGAAAGCACAGCCATTGCACCTACCTTGGATGAGGGGTATCTCCTTACCGCCACCGTTCCTGACCTTCAACGTAGGATAGCTCCTCTAGGCCCTCCTGTGCCTGCCTAGCCACCACTCCTCTGGTTGCTCCTCCTGGCCGCCGGCCCTGGCCTTGGGCGTGGGTGGCTCCTCTCAGCTGCCACTCCTGGCCTCAGGGGTGAGGTGGCTTCTCCCGGCCACCCCAGACCTCAGACGTGGGGTGTCTCCTTCTTGCCGCCACTGGCCTCGGACGTGAGGTAGCTCCTCCCGGCCGCCGCCCTGACCTCGGAAGCAGGGTGTCTCCTCCTGGCTGCCGCCCCTGACCTCAGACGCAGGGTAGCTCCTCCCAGCCGCCACTGACCTTGAACGACTTAGATGAGTGCAATTGTGTGGTAGTTTGAGCATTCTTTGGCATTGCCTTTCTTTCATATTGAATGAAAACTGACCTTTTCCAACCTTTGGCCACTGTTGAGTTTTCCAAATTTGCTGGCATATTGAGTGCAGCACTTTCACAGTATCATCTTTTAGAGTTTGAAATAGCTCAACTGGAATTCCATCACCTCCACTAGCTTTGTTTGTAGTAATGCTTCCTAAGGCCCACTTGACTTCACATTCCAAGATGTCTGGCTCTAGATTAGTCATCACATCATCATGATTATCTGGGTCATGAAGATCTTTTTTGTACAGTTCTTCTGTGTATTCTTGCCACCTCTTAATATCTTCTGCTTCTGTTGCATCATACCATTTCTGTCCTTTATTGAGCCCATCATTGCATGTAGTGTTCCCTTGGTATCTCTAATTTCTTGAAGAGATCTCTAGTCTTTCCCCTTCTGTTGTTTTCCTCTATTTGTTTGCACTGATCACTGAGGAAGGCTTTCTTATCTCTTTCTGCTATTCTTTGGAAATCTGCACTCAACTGGGTATATCTTTCCTTTTCCCCTTTGCTTTTGGCTTCTCTTCTTTTCACAGCTATTTGTAAGGGCTCCTCAGACAGCCATTTCACTTTTTTGCATTTCTTTTTCTTGGGGATGGTCTTGATCCCTGTCTCCTGTACAATGTCATGAACCTCTGTCCATAGTTCATCAGGCACTCTATCAGATCTAGTCCCTTAAATCTATTTCTCATTTCCAGTGTATAATCATAAGGGATTTGATTTAGGTCATACCTGAATGCTGTAGTAGTTTTCTCTACTTTCTTCAATTTAAGTCTGAATTTGGCAATAAGGAGTTCACGATCTGAGCCACAGTCAGCTCCTGGCGTTGTTTTTGTTGACTGTATAGAGCTTCTCCATCTTTGGCTGCAAAGAATATAATCAATGTGCTTTTGGTGTTGGCCCTCTGGTGGTGTCCATGTGTAGAGTCTTCTCTTGTGTTGTTGGAAGAGGGTGCATCATTTAACCCTAACAAAGTCCCAGAGAGCCGGAGCAGGCTTTCCCTGACCAGTGCTGGGCTTCTTTCTTTAAAGAGCCAACTGTGTTTCTAAGAAGAGCATGCTTTCCAGACTGTGCCCCTCAGCTACATAGCAGTGCCCCCACCTCTGGAGAAAGTGTCCGGAGAAGGCCCAGCG
Source organism: Aepyceros melampus (assembly GCA_006408695.1). Taxonomy (NCBI): domain Eukaryota; kingdom Metazoa; phylum Chordata; class Mammalia; order Artiodactyla; family Bovidae; genus Aepyceros; species Aepyceros melampus. Next base: position 16,597 of record SJXQ01004422.1, on the reverse strand, counting down.
GCCCGCTGGATTTTTGCCCTGACCAGCACGCTGTCTTCTTCTCAGGATGCCTCCCCATCTTCTCCCAGATGATGCTGGTAAGTAAAGAAGAGCACGCTGTAGCACATTTTTTGCCCTGTTGTAAAAACAAGGAATTTATGAGTATGACTTTTGAAAAGAGGGCCTGGGGAATCATTACCAAAAGCATAAAAGATTAATTTTCCCCATAAAGTGGCAGCAATAAATGTCCTGTAAATATGGGCCTCCACTGACTCTTTCTTCAAAAGCGTATTTTTACCCCCAATCCAATAGAATCTATTTCATGTTTAAACAGAGTGAATGGCACAAACTAAGAGGCTTTTCTTGTACCTGAAGTGAGGCAGTGTATAAGGCCAGGGGGAGTTACCTGGGAGGATGCTGGTCAGCTCTGGCTGCCTCTAGTTGAGAAAGAGGGAGGGAGGGAGGAAGGAAGGAAGGAGAATGTGATCATGAAAAAGGAAAACCGGGAAAGGAACAGTGAAGGAAGTTGTCAGTGTGTGGAAGTCCAGAAAAATTCTCAGTGGTGAAGTGAAGCCATTGCCCTAACTTTGAGAATCTGGGAGGATTTTTTTTCTGTGATTGTCAAGCATTAGGAAAAATGGTATTTTCATAATATCTATTTAGGAAAATTAAGCCCAGATTTACAGAGCTATAAGCTCTGTATATTACTTCATCTCCCAATTTGTATATGTGGCAAAGCATTTGAAATTGAAGGAGTTCTGGAAAACTGAATTTTTCAGTTACTTTTGCATCGTCAGATCAGCAAGCAGGTGCTGAGTTTGTAGAGTGTCAGCCAGGAAGGGGATCTTTTTGCTCTTCTGAGATGCTGAGAGATACCGGAAGTGCCGGCAGCGGGTCCATGGGAAGCAGGCGCTGCTCATTGCATGGATCCCTCTAAGTGGGTGGGGGTGGGGAGGGAAGGATGTGCCAGCTGGTGGCCAAGGAGAGGGAAGGAGCAATGTGTTCTTTCACTATCAGTAAGATAATCTCTATCTGCAGTAATAATGGGTTAGAAAGAGAGAGAGAGAAAAAAACTGATTTGGAAAGAATGTTCAAGATCCTTATCTGTGCTATACCCAGAGAGCTATAAATACATCTTTGAGATTTTGCTTGTTGAGGGTGGACAGTAGGGCTGGTTAAGGAGTTCCAGATTGGGAAGATCCAGGGAAAACAGACTCTGGATAGAAGTTATTGGTTTGGAGAAGTAGGTAAACTTATGCTGTTGTTGTCATCTCTCCAGGTTAAAAAACAGTAAGGAGAAAAAAACAGATAAGACCACGGACTGAGGAGCCAGACACACTGGGTTCAAATCTCAGTCCCACCACTGAGCAGTTGGGTGACTTTAGTAAAGATACTTAATTTGCTTGTGTCTTAGATTCCTGATTTGTAAAGTAGGGATAATAATAGGATTGGTGTGAGAGTTAAAGGGATTTAATATTTGTAAATGGCTTACAACAGTACCTGACACATAGTAACCTCACAGGTGGTTAAAGTTGGCTTCATATGCATTTTGGCTGCTACATTGTTACGAGCTGTATAAATAGGTGGCTTTGCATGCTATGCATCATTTCCAGGAGAGTATGTTATAATAGATGGGCTGTGTTCTTTTTCCCACGTATATTTTGGAGATATTGTTGACACAGGATTGTGTTTATATATTTAATCAATGAGAAGCATGCATTTCTTAGGTGAACTTACTGATATAAGACTCTGGGAAATCTGTCTCACCCACCTCCACTCTCCCATACTCGGGGGCTTTTAAGGTGACTTCACTTTAGATGACCGAGCATTAGGCATGTTCTAGTTCCTGGATTTTCTAGTGACCATGCTTTAAGTCCTGATGCTTGAATTTTGATCTCTTCTACTTTCCCATTTTTGTAGTGTTCAAAACTGTGATCTCTCTTCTCGTCAAAGTGGCCTTAATCCATGGGTGTATTTCTGGTTGCCTTGCAGGCTGTCACCTGTAGGACTCAGGCTTTCTCATTCTATAGTGAGTACATGTCGTAGTCTCTTCACTTTCGGTTTCCGTTTCTTTCATATTCTTCCCCCATGATATTCCTTCTCCCCCTACACTGGAGTCTGTGGTTGTCACAGGAGAAGCCTCTGAGACGTTTTATCTGAGAGTCATGTGATGCTAGGAGAGGAGGTCCATACTAGGGCAGGGCCAGACATGGCAGCAGGGCAGGCCGATGCTGGGGAAATTACTTCTGTTTCCAGGACTGCCACACTCATATTTACATCTGGGTGAAGGATGGGAGGGATGCCCTGCAATTCTGAATCCTGGGAAACAAGTTGCTGAGACATTCTCCAGTAACCAGTCGAGTGTTAGTGTCTGCAAGTGCCTCAAACTGTCTTTTGGATTACAGGAGGTTAAAAACAACAGGTAGCAGATATTCCTCAGCTATGAGAATGTAAACAGTTTTGAAATTGAGAATGAAAAAAAAAATCAAGGGAAAATCAAGATCTGGATTACTAATCATGATCTATAGAAATAATAGAAGCTTAGAAATTGAGCCAGTCCTGGTGGTGTCAAACATAAAGTGAGATTTGAAGGATGAACTTGGTTTAGGTAGGGGTCTTGGGCAGGGAGGAGGAAGCATTCTAGGTGGACAGCGGAATGTAGGGTGTGAAGAATGGTGTTCCTGTTGGCCCCGAAGGCTCCAGGTGGGGGAAATGGGGATAATAATGGGGAAATCCACTTAGAGAATCCTAGTCCTTGTCTGTTTCCCAGGCAAATTCCTGTGCAGTATCTGGTTGGAAATGGAATTGTAAGGTTGGAAGTTACAGAACTTTGCTGAAGTAAGATCACACTTTTTCCACTTGAAAAAGTGGAAGTTCTGTGTCCCCCAGTGAAGTCAGGAGATTTTTTTTTTTCCCCTGGTTCTTCTGTTCTGGATTCATGGATTCTCTACCAAGAGGAACAATGCTAATTGAACTGTCTTCAGATACCTAGGATCCCAGCCTCGTTGCCTGGCTCTGTGCCTCCCTTTCCCTCCCATTTAATAACCGAGCATTCCTTTTGTTCTGTCTCAGTAACTCCCCTGGGGTCAGAATGTGAGCTCAGGTAAAGAATGTGCAAGACCTGTACCCATGCTCTGTCTTTCCTTCACTTACTTAAAAAGAAGATGGGTCCCTCTGTTTGTAGACTATTGGAAGTAATTAACACTTTTCTTTAGCTGGGAGAAAGCACTTGCTAATAGAGTAGGGTCTCTCTTTTTTTAAGACAAAATGAGAAATGCATACATGAGTTGGAATTTGTGCTTTATTATTAGCCATCATTTTCAGCTTCTCAGAGTGCTGTCACCCACCCCTGAGGACCTTCGGCAGGCTGATGTTGGCACCGATTCAGATTACATTAGTGTAAATTTGGGTTTTCCATTGCCTGCTACTTAATAACTATCAGTGATTCTGTCCCCATAGTATCATTAGCACCTTCTTCCTCCAGGTGCTGACTAGGGACTGCAGAAAGCTCCCAAGCTTATAGCAATTTACACCTAGTGACTCTCCCTGCAGCTAATTCATCTTCATGATCTGTCAGATTCTTCACTCAACTTCTTAACTCTTTCACCGCTCTGATGGAGTTGGCCTGTCCAGTCGATAGATTTTTGAACCTTATAATATTAGAGAAGCAAGGGACTTTGCTGATCACCTTGCTGACATCTTCTGCTTTCCAGCTGATATAAATGAAGGTCAGAGAGGTTAAGTGATTTGTCTGAAGTCACACGGGAAGGACTGGAGTCAGAGTTGGACCTAGTCAAAGCAGACCTAGACCTCAGCTCTCCTAATCCTCATTCCATGTTCTTTCAACTGCCTTGACTGTAACTTGGAATCAAGAAGGGACCCTACGACCCAGTCAGCTCTTGGAAGTGTGGTCCCTTGAGATGGAAATGCTGAAACATTGAGGGATGGTATCTAGGTTGATCAGTCACATTTTAATATAACTGAAAAAAAGGTAAAATCAATGTTGCAGAAACTTTTACAATGTTGTCAGCATGTGTTATCCTCAGAACACTACGTACATATTAAATTTCTGTTGAGCATATTTGTTCCTTGCCATTATGGCTCAAATGGTCACTCTTGACTCTTTCCTCTTCTCCATATATTTGGACAGTCATTCATCCAGCTGAGCATTGCTTCTTTCAAGTATCTCTCAAATTCTTTCCCTAGTTCCTGCTGTAAAATCTCTCTCCTGTTTCACATCCAATGGACTGCAGCAGCTTTCTAGCTAGTATCCCCGAGTCCTCCACTCTCAAGCCCCTAAATCTCTCTTCCATTGTCATCCCAGGGTCAAGGTCTAAAACTGATCCTGTCATTGCTCAGAACACCTTACAGGTAATGACTTCTCACTTAGTGAATGGTCTCTAAACTGGGCTATACAGAGATTTGCCAAAGGGCACATGTGCACGAGAACATTTTAAGAAATCAATTTCCAGGTCTTCAATATCCAAATGAGCCTGTAAGCACAATATTCATCTACTTCTAATAAATGAAATGTTGGCTTTTCACTCATTCTAAATCTTACTTTGGAGCATTATTGTCAGATGTAAAAACCTCTGTGTATCAAACAACAGGATAAGTTGAAATACTGGTTTTTAGAAAAACTTGCTTTAATGATGAATCACTACCCTTTGACCCTGTTGAGCTTCCTGTTTATCCCATCTTCTACATCTCTCTGTTAAGAGTGGAGCTCAGATTTGGTTAGTGTTGGACTGGTCTAAATTCAGAGCAGCCAAAACAGTAAAAGTTTAATGATGCCAGTTCTTTTGGATGTAACTAAAATGCTTCAGGGACTATCACATTTTTCAAAATAATTATTTTAAAAAAAAAGGATAAATATTTTACATAATTTCCCTCAGATTCAGTGTGCTTTATCAACAAGGTATTTACAGTCTTTTATCAACTCATAAAACCCTGGTGGCTCAGAGGTTAAAGCGTCTGCCTCCAATGCGGGAGACTCGGGTTCAATCCCTGGGTCGGGAAGACCCCTGGAGAAGGAAATGGCAACCCACTCCAGTATTCTTGCTTGGAGAATCTCATGGACTGAGGAGCCTGGTGGGCTGTAGTCCATGGGATCACAAAGAGTCGGACACGACTAAGTGACTTTACTTACTTACTTATCAACTCATAAAATATAGTATTTGTTTCATAACCAATTCTCATCTTATTTCATTTTATTACCTGTTTAGCATTTTCTATGTCTTTTTATATAAAAAAGTAAGCCTATGATAAAAAAATTAAATATCTGTAAGGAGTAACATAGTATTTCCTGTCCTAACATTTTTATTATGAAAAAATTTAAAAATATAGAGAAAGTAAAGAATGATATAGTGAACACCCATATGTGTACTACTTTGATTCCTTTTACTTATAAAACGTTTAATATATTTGGGGCTTCCCAGGTGGCGCTAGTGGTCAAGAACCTGCCTGCCAGTGCAGGAGTTACAGGAGATGTCTTTTGATTCCTGGGTCTGGAAGGTGCTCTGGAGGAGGGCATGGCAACCCCATCCAGTATTCTTGCCTAGAGAATTCCGTGGATAGACACCCACATGTGCACCATTTAGATTCTATAAAACGTTCAAAGTACTTGCCTCATCACATAGCTGTCCATTCATCTATGCATTCATCAGTCCATCTTGTGTTTTCAGTGCAATTCACAGTGAAATTTGCCTGGTTGTGTCCAATTCTTTGTGACCCCATGGACTGCAGCCTGCCAAGCCCCTCTGTCCATGGAATTCTCCAGGCCAGAATACTGGAGTGGGTTACCATTCCCTTCTCCCAACTCAGGAATTGAACCCAGGTCTCTCACATTGCAGGCGGATCTTTTTACCAACTGAGCCACCTTTCAGAGTAAGTTGTAAATATTAGGCAATCATTTTTCAGTTACTTTAGTGGTTATATGCATAGAAAAACTTTGAACACCACATATTATAGAAGAGAACCCAAGCTCCTCAACCTGGCTTTCAGGGGCCTCCATGGAGGGCAGGAAACTTTGGCAGATGATGGTTTGTTGTGCTTTTCTTTTGAGCTTTGTCCTTGGCATTTGCTGCATCCAGTGCTCCACTGATATGAGACCACTTAAAGTTCCCCTGCACTGAGCTGATTAACGCCTCTTGGTAGCAGAGACTGTTCCCTCTGCCTGGGGTCTCCTTCCTGCCTCTCAGCTTCCCTGCTTCACTTCTCTTATCCTTTTAAAACTCAGCCCAAGGGGCACCTCCTACATCCTAGATGCCAAAAAATGTTTATTGATCATGATATGGTAAAAATGCTTGCATTGCAAATCAGAAGGTCTTAGAGTAAAACTCTATCCGCAAAATTCCCCTCAAATATTTTTTTCTGTATCTCTTACATTTTTATTTCAATGTATCTACTCTTTCCTTCTTATTATCATGTAAGAGCTCCTCATGACTTGAATCCTCTGTGATTTATATTTGTATTCAACTATATATATTTTAATAATAAATAATAAGTACATTTATAAATTATGTTCATATTTAATTTTATATAAATATGTGTATTTAAATATATTAATATTTATATTCTTAGGTTCCTGGTCTTTTCAGGAGTGAAAGCCAAAGTCTGGGGCCTGTCAGTATCCACTATGTAGCTTTTCAAAGCTTATCTATTGGTTAGTTTATCTATTAAACAGAGGTTAGAAATACCTCCTCTGCCTACTTCATGATGTTTTCTTAAGGATCAAATATATGTGAAATAGTATTTCCAGGTGCTTTAGGAATAAGAAATGCTGGGTGAATATAAGATATCTAGGTGTCTATGGAGAAGGCAATGGCACCCCACTCCAGCACTCTTGCTTGGAAAATCCCATGGATGGAGGAGCCTGGTGGGCTGCAGTCCATGGGGTCGCAAAGAGTCGGACATGACTGAGCGACTTCACTTTCACTTTTCACTTTCATGCATTGGAGAAGGAAATGGCAACCTACTCTGGTGTTCTTGCCAGGAGAATCCTAGAGATGGGGGAGCCTGGTGGGCTGCCGTCTATGGGGTCGCACAGAGTCGGAGGACACGACTAAGCAACTTAGCAATAGCAATATGTCATATACAAGGAGAGGAGGCATTGCTGGTAAAGGTTAGAGGTCTGGGCACTATGGTTTTTCAGCCTGTGCAGTAATTCTGATCATACCTCCCAACCCCCTTTTTTCTCTAAATTCTCCCACTTGGTAACTCCTTCCTGTCTAATCCTCGTACCAGCTGCATCCAGTTTGAGAGCCCACCAGTGCCGTGACTCAGTAGACAAGAGTGTGTGGAAAGCCTATGGAAGGGAGCACAGGGGACTCTGATGAGAACTAAATACAGGCCTCAGTGAGTTTTATAGGAAAGCTTCACGACATTTATCTCACGGAAAAGCAAAGCCCAGGGAGAGTGATCCATTTCCTAGTGTCCATGTCTGTGCGTACTTCCCAGCCAGAGCAGAACAAAGATATGGCACCTCCTTGTATCCCTTGTACTAGGATTCCCTCAGTACATGTGACAGAAACGTGAAGCAGCTGGTTTAGACAGTGAAGGCATTTGTTTTCTCACAGCATGGAGGGAGGTGGCCAGGACTCCAGAGCTGGTTAGTTCAGCGGTGCAATCATCAGGAGTCAGCTTCCTTCTATTTCCCACTCTTCCAGCAGTTCCAGACACCACATCCAATATTCATGAGATGATAAGAAAGAAAATGGTCTCTTTCTTGGGTCACCTTTTTAAAAAGTCATTTATTTATTTGTTTATAACTTTGCCTGTGCTGGGCCTCTGTTGCATGCAGCCTTTCTCTAGTTGTGGAGACCAGGCGCTACTCTATTGCAGTGTGTGGGCTTCTTACTGTGGTGGGTTCTCTTGTTGCCAGGCACAGGCCCTAGGGTACTTGAGCAATGCATTTGGGCTTCAGTAGTTTCAACACACAGCTTAGTAAATGCTGCTCGTGGGCTCTAGAGCTTGGGCTCAATCACTGTGGCACACAGGCTTAGTTGCTCCTTGGCACGTGGAATCTGCCTGGACCAGGGATTGAACTCGTGTTCCCTGCATTGGCAGGTGGATCCTTATCTCCTGCACACCAGGGAAGTCCTCTTGGGTCCCTTTCGAAGATAAAGGAGACTTCATACCTGTGGTGTCACTGGCCAGATTTGTTTCAGATGTTCCTTCCTGAACAAAACACTGGCAGGAGGAGGGCTGAGGCCATGAAAGTCTGTATCCATCAGAAGCCACCGCTGGGTGTGGCCAGCTGATCTTACAACTCTCAGCTACTTGAAGGGCAAATGTTGAAGAGGCAGCCAACAGCATTGCTTGTATACCTTCTGTCTAAACTGGCTAGTAACATAAGGGAACTAGAGCAATACTGAAAAAGTAAGGATGCTGCAAATAATTGATGCAGACATGTTTGTTGATTTATTTTCTTCCCTCCTCCCTCCCTTTTCTTTATGATTGGGCATTCTGAACAATTATACTGTTTTAGTTAGGGGAGTTGGTGATGGACAGAGAGGGTTGGCATGCTGCGATTCATGGGGTCACAAAGAGTCAGACACGACTGAGTGACTGAACTGAACTGAGTTACCAAAATACTAACCTTTGCAATTCCATTAACATATGTTACCCTTTCATTTTATCATCTTAAAATATTTCTCCTTTAAGTTGCTCTCTCGGAACATGAGTCTGTCTCCTCTATACTTCCATCATGTGGTTTAATAACACTAGCATAGACTCCTTTTTGCAAAGCTGTTTCTGTAGGCATTTGCTTTCACAATGGAGAGTGAGTAAGCTCAGGGGTTATCTAGTCTCATTTCTGTTCTGGGAGCACATTACCAGTGTTTCACACATAGCAGGTGCTTAATGCAAGAATGTTCAGTTAAAGAAAAGGCGGACTCTATGGCCATGTGCATATGTGGTCAGGAAGTAGTCTCTTTACTTTCTTTTGAATGAATTTAGCAGCCATGACACTGATTCCGTTTAGATGCTCTCATCAGAGCAATTTTCAGTTAGCCTAAAACCTGTCTAAGGATTAAAAGCCAAAAAATTAAAAGGCTCTGTGATTTTCTTTGGCCTAAGGATAGGTTATTTGCACTCAGCCCTTCCTAATGTGGATCTGAACCAAATACGCTGACCACAGTCCCAATGTTGACAATAGACCCCTTCCGAGGCTGTAGCCTCCAGTTTTGAAAAAGCTTTCCTTGAGATGGAAACCATTTTCCTTAGTTTGTGGGAGAGGGGTTGTTTACTTTTGCCACTTCTTTTCCCCCGCTTTGTGCTCATGCAGGGTGGCTGCTCTTGTAAACCTTGAGTATTCAGTCTCCTAAGCAGGGCTTATTCAGGAAGACTGTGCAGTCTTCATTTACCCTGGGATGCAGACCCCAGTGACCCATGGAGGACTCCCTGGCAGGACTCAGGGCATCGACACACTTCAGTGGAAAAGATTTTCACTTCTCTTTGTTTTAGCATCTTCTCTTTTCTTTAGAATTACCTGTGTAGTGAATTGTAGACACCTGGCACATGAATGTCCTTTACAAGGGATAAATGAAAGGAATAATGGGTTCATGATGGAGCCCTCATTCCATAGTTCATCAGGCACTCTGTCTATCAGATCTAGGCCCTTAAATCCATTTCTCACTTCCACTGTATAATCATAAGGGATTTGATTTAGGTCATACCTGAATGGTCTAGTGGTTTCCCCTACTTTCTTCAAGTTGAGTCTGAATTTGGTAATAAGGAGTTCATGATCTGAGCCACAGTCAGCTCCTGGTCTTGTTTTTGTTGACTGTATAGAGCTTCTCCATTTTTGGCTGCAAAGAATATAATCAATCTGATTTCGGTGTTGACCATCAGGTGATGTCCATGTGTAGAGTCTTCTCTTGTGTTGTTGGAAGAGGGTGTTTGCTATGACCAGTGCATTTTCTTGGCAAAACTCTATTAGTCTTTACCCTGCTTCATTCCGTATTCCAAGGCCAAATTTGCCTGTTATTCCAGGTGTTTCTTGACTTCCTATTTTAGCATTCCAGACCCCTATAATGAAAAGGACATCTTTTTTGGGTGTTAGTTCTAAAAGGTGTTGTAGGTCTTCATAAAACCATTCAACTTTAGCTTCAGCGTTACTGGTTGGTGCATGACTTGGATAACTGTGATGTTGAATGGTTTTCCTTGGAGACGAACAGATATCATTCTGTCATTTTTGACATTGCATCCAAGTACTGCATTTCGGACTCTTTTGTTGGCCATGATGGCTGCTCCATTTCTTCTGAGGGATTCCTGCCTGCAGTAGTAGATATAATGGTCATCTGAGTTAAATTCACCCATTCCAGTCCATTTTAGTTTGCTGATTCCTAGAATGTCGACTTTTACCCTTGCCACCTCTTGTTTGACCACTTCCAATTTGCCTTGATTCATGGATCTGACATTCTAGGTACCTATGCGATAATGCTCTTTACAGCATCGGACCTTGCTTCTATCATCAGTCACATCCACACCTGGGTATTGTTTTTGCTTTGGCTCCATCCCTTCAGTCTTTTTGGAGTTATTTCTCCACTGAGCTGTAGTAGCATATTGGGCACCTAATGACCTGGGGAGTTCCTCTTTTGGTATCCTATCATTTTGCCTTTTCATACTGTTCATGAGGTTCTCAAGGCAAGAATAATGAAGTGGCTTGCCATTTCCTTCTCCAGTGGACCACATTCTGTCAGACCTCTCCACCATGACCCTCCCATCTTGGGTTGCCCCGTAGGCATGGCTTAGTTTCATTGAGTTAGACAAGGCTGTGGTCCTAGTGTGATTAGATTGACTAGTTTTCTGTGAGTATGGTTTCAGTGTGTCTGCCCTCTGATGCCGTCTTGCAACACCTACAATTTTACTTGGGTTCCTCTTACCTTGGGTGTGATAGATAGAGTGCTTGATGAACTATGGAATGAGGTTTGTGACATTGTACAGGAAACAGGGATCAAGACCATCCCCATGGAAAAGAAATGCAAAAAGGCAAAATGGCTGTCTGGGGAGGCCTTACAAATAGCTATGAAAAGAAGAGAGGNTTGTGACATTGTACAGGAAACAGGGATCAAGACCATCCCCATGGAAAAGAAATGCAAAAAAGCAAAATGGCTGTCTGGGGAGGCTTTACAAATAGCTATGAAAAGAAGAGAGGCGAAAAGCAAAGGAGAAAATGAAAGATATAAGCATCTGAATGCAGAGTTCCAAAGAATAGCAAGAAGAGATAAGAAAGCCTTCTTCAGTGATCAATGCAAAGAAATAGAGGAAAAGAACAGAATGGGAAAGACTAGAGATCTCTTCAAGAAAATTAGAGACACCAAGGGAACATTTCATGCAAAGATGGGCTCGATAAAGGACAGAAATGGTCTGGACCTAACAGAAGCAGAAGATATTAAGAAGAGGTGGCAAGAATACACGGAAGAACTGTACAAAAAAGATCTTCACGACCCAGATAATGATGATGATGTGATGACTAATCTAGAGCCAGACATCTTGGAATGTGAAGTCAAGTGGGCCTTAGAAAGCATCCCTATGAACAAAGCTAGTGGAGGTGATGGAATTCCAGTTGCTGATGCCACTAAGTCGCTTCAGTCATGTCCGACTCTGTGCGACCCCATAGGTGGCAGCCCACCAAGCTCCCCTGTCCCTGGGATTCTCCAGGCAAGAACATTGGAGTGAGTTACCATTTCCTTCTCTGATTCAACTGTTTCAAATCCTGAAAGATGATGCTGTGAAAGAGCTGCACTCAATATGCCAGCAAATTTGGAAAACTCAGCAGTGGCCGCAGGACTGGAAAAGGTCAGTTTTCATTCCAATTCCAAAGAAAGGCATTGCCAAAGAATGCTCAAACTACTGCACAGTTGTACTCATCTCACATGCTAGTAAAGTAATGCTCAAAATTTTCCAAGCCAGGCTTCAGCAATACGTGAACTCTGAACTCTCTGATGTTCAAGTTGGTTTTAGAAAAGGCAGAGGAACCAGAGATCAAATTGCCAACATCCGCTGGATCATGGAAAAAGCAAGAGAGTTCCAGAAAAACATCTACTTCTGCTTTATTGACTATGCCAAAGCCTTTAACTGTGTGGATCACAATAAACTGGAAAATTTTGACAGAGATGGGAATACCAGACCACCTGACCTGCCACTTGAGAAATCTGTATGCAGGTCAGGAAGCAACAGTTAGAACTGGACATGGAACAACAGACTGGTTCCAAATAGAAAAAGGAGCTGTATATTGTCACCCTTCTTATTTAACTTCTATGCAGAGTACATCATGAGAAACATTGGACTGGAAGAAACACAAGCTGGAATCAAGATTGCCAGGAGAAATATCACCTCAGATATGCAGATGACAGCACCCTTATGGCAGAAAGTGAAGAGGAACTAAAGAGCCTCTTGATGAAAGTGAAAGAGGAGAGTGAAAAAGTTGGCTTAAAGCTCAACATTCAGAAAATGAAGATCATGGCATCTGGTCCCGTCACTTCATGGGAAATAGATTGGGAAACAGTGGAAACAGTGTTAGACTTTATTTTTTCGCGCTCCAAAATCACTGCCGATGGTGCCTGCAGCCATGAAATTAAACGACGCTTACTTCTTGGAAGAACAATTATGACCAACCTAGATAGCGTATTCAAAAGCAGAGACATTACTTTGCCGACTAAGGTCCATCTAGTCAAGGCTATGGTTTTTCCTGTGGTCATGTATGGATGTGAGAGTTGGACTATGAAGAAGGCTGAGCACCAAAGAATTGATGCTTATGAACTGTGGTGTTGGAGAAGACTCTTGAGAGTCCCTTGGACTGCAAGGAGATGCAACCAGTCCATTCTGAAGGAGATCAACCCTGGGATTTCTTTGGAAGGAATGATGCTAAAGCTGCAACTCCAGTACTTTGGCCACCTCATGCAAAGTGTTGACTCATTGGAAAAGACTCTGATGCTGAGAAGGATTGGGGGCAGGAGGAAAAGGGGACAACAGAGGATGAGATGGCTGGATGGCATCACGGACTCGATAAACGTGAGTCTGAGTGAACTCTGGGAGATGGTGATGGACAGGGAGGCCTGGCGTGCTGCAGTTCATGGGTTCGCAAAGAGTTGGACACTACTGAGTGAGTGAACTGAACTGATGGACCCCTGGCATGTAAGAATGGACCTCTGAAAGCATGTATTCTCTTGTGGTCCTAAAAGTTTGCCAATGCTTGTTCGGTCTGAAATGTGGAAAATAAAGCTATTCATCATGCAGCTTCCTTCTCTCCGTGGCTGGCCACTCCCATAACTTATCTGGGAGAGTAGGCAGAGTGGTTAGAAGGGGAGGAGGGAGAGCTACATGTGATCGCTGCTACTCTAATATAATCTGCCCTCCGTGGATACAATGCTACAAATAATGCTGAGGGTCACAGGCTAACCCAGGAAATTCTTAATCCATAAGATGCCTAGAGTCACAAAGGAGTCCATATTATATAGAACTGTGTTTTGGAATGCTTCTGTGTAGAGTAATTTATTTGACTTCAGTAACACTGTATGCTAATATTACTATCCCTATTTTACAGATGAGGAATATCTTTAGCTTACAGTGTCTAGCACATCCCAAGTGCTCAACACGTGTTCATTGGATGAATAAACAACCAATTGAAATAGTATGCTCAGTATCATACAGTATGGTGGTGAAGCTGGGCCATGAGGTCTTCTGAGTTTCAGGTTCTGCCTAGGGTTCTTTGCATCTCACTATTTCTCAGGCTTGCTCATGGAAAGACTTCTATGTTGGAGGAGCATTAGTCAATCATTTGTGTCTAGGAACACAGCTTGAATTTGCCTAGTAAGACAGTTCTTAAAGACTCTATGGTTTATCTATTTAAAGATTTTTTTTTTTCCCCCAGATAATAGTAGACTTGCTTGTTGGGAAAAAAAAATCACAAACAATGCAAATTTATATAAAGTAACCATAGGCTTAACTGCCTTTTACAGTTTCTGTACATATCTGGGTTTTATTTTAAAGGTTCATGTAAATTTAGCCTTCTACTCCATACTCTCATCTACAAGTTACATTTCAAATGACTCAACATCAGGTACAACTGATTCTAGGAAGACACCTTGGACCGTGGAGTCCCTGGTACATCATGGCTTACTAATAGGTGCAGGGAGCATCCTAGTTAGAGAGCAGTGGAGTCTTGCTACTGGTCCTGCCTCTCAAGCCAGAGCCTGGTACTGACCGTATTGAGTAATACTGTTCCTACTGGGCAATACATGCTTGTGTGTGTGTTACTCGCTCAGTCATGTCCCAACTCATGTGACCCCACAGACAGTAGCCCGGCAGGCTCCTCTGTCCGTTGGATTCTCCAGGCAAGAATACTGGAGTGAGTTGCCATTTCCTTCTCCAGAGATCTTCCCAACCCAGGGATTAAACCCAGATCTCCTGCACTGCAGGCAGATTCGTTACCATCTGAGCCACCAGGGAAGCCCCATGTTTAGTACTCAACAAATGAGTATTTGGAGCCCTGGCTGGAGACTGTGTGCCTGTGAGGTTATTGTTGATCTCAAGGTAGGTTAATTTTATTTTATTTATTTATTTATTTTTGGTTAATTTTAATCTTAAGCTTTTTGTGAATCCTAGATTGCCTGAGCAAGCTATAAAATTCCTCCTTCTCCTCCCTGTCCTCCTCTGGCCACATCTGGAGAAATGTACATCATCTTGGTGGTGCCTTGGGTTAGCTGCCACGGCACCACCTGCTCATGGCTATAACAGCATCAGGCCACCATTTCGGGCAGTGATTCTTGATCAAACCTCTCTTTCTGTCTGCTCCTTTCAGTCAGTCTTGGTGGTTCCACCCTCATCTCTTCTGATCACAACTACCCATAAAAGGCAACAGGTAAAGGTCTTACCAGGAGCACTGAGGGTTACACTTTGCATTTGCAGCCACACTTGTGTGATCAGAGAAATGAGCCTCAGCCTCAAGTTAGGAGAGGGTGAAGCAGCCGCTTCCTCCTTTCACCCTCACCTTGGTGTTACCTGCTTGGTCTGTGAGTCAGTTGCTGAGGAGAGAACATGCATTTTCTCACCCTTCCTTTCCTCTCTCGCATCATCTCACAAATCTAGATAAACCAAGATGAATGGCTCTGATTTCATCGAGGGAGGAAATCACTCTCATTTAGATTGTGAAAGGGGTGGAGGAAAGGAAACAAAGGATCAATTCCGTGGGAAATAAACTGAGGAATATCCCCTCATTCCTGACTCAAGAAGATAAGTATTGCACACAATGATGGAATTTTGGATAATCTTTCTGTTTATGTTCTTACACATTTCAGGAAATGGCCTATTTGTCTAGTCATTGCCTCCCTATTGTGCCAGGCCCATCACCCAGGCATAACTTAGATGATTAAAAGCAGTGCATATACTAGGGCAACAATAATACAGCTCTTCTAAAAATATACTTGTTTCCTGGTTTCATTGCATTGGGAGCCAGGAAAATGAACTCTCCTCCCAAGAGAAATAAAAGGGAAGAACAATCAATGACACAATTATAACTCACTTTCCCCTAGCTCCTCTTGTGCATTTTTAGGGTTTCTGGCAAATGTTTTCCTTCTATGCACTGTCTTGGTACTTTTCATTGAGAAAAGCAGGTACTTGCTGAATTGTGGTCCTGTAATCAGGGGAGTATGATTTCCTCTGGTTTGTTTTATAAAAAGCTGTTTGAAGTGGTGAGAGCTTGGCTTTAAATTAAGTTATCACTGACAAGCATGAAAAAGTGTTTAATTAATGTAACGACCTTCTGCTAATAAGGGGAAATATGACCTGAGGTATGTTAGAAGAGGCTACTTTAGAATACAGTGAATTCCTCTAGACAAGCTGGCCCAGAAATACTGATCATCGCCGTTGTTGTGTAAGTCACTGGGTTGATGTTAGGATCTGATAATATTTTAAGTCTGTAACTCACCTTGTGAAAGGCAGGTTTCTGTTTTTTTCTTTCTCATTTTACACATTTGGATACTGAGGATTTGGTCAGTTCAGTGACTTGCTAGGGTTACAGAGCTTGAGTTCTGCACTCAACTCTGCCAGCTGTTCTCATTATACTACATAAAAGGGCAAGTATTAATCTTAGTATTTGTGATAAAACTAAACATATATAGGTGAGTCTTATATGATGGAACTTGAAGATTTATAGGATTCATGCTCCAAAATAGCATCTCTGTCAGTTCCGAGTCCTACTATTTGACTTTTAGTCCTCTAAATTAAATGCTAACTCTTTAAAATACCTAGAGGAAAAACATATTTAGACCCTGGTGTTTTAGAGTTTGATGCTCAATGTTTTTCTAAGGCCAAACTACCCATGTCCCAAATCTAGAGAAAATAGTAGCTGCTAGTAAGAGATCGGAGAAGGTGATGGCACCCCACTCAAGTACTCTTGCCTGGAAAATCCCATGGATGGAGGAGCCTGGTGGGCTGCAGTCCATGGGGTCGCGAAGAGTCTGACATGACTGAGCGACTTCACTTTCACTTTCATGCATTGGAGAAGGAAATGGCAACCCTCTCCAGTGTTCTTGCCTGGAGAATCCCAGGGACAGGGGATCCTGGTGGGCTGCCGTCTATGGGGTCGCATAGAACCAGACACGACTGAAGCAAC
>SJXQ01004421.1:207641-233167 GCA_006408695.1 Aepyceros melampus | reverse complement strand
TTTAGGTCATACCTGAATGGTCTAGTGGTGTTGCCCACTTTCTTCAATTTAAGTCTGAATTTGGCAATCAGGAGTTCATGATCTGAGCCACAGTCAGCTCCCGGTCTTGTCTTTGTTGACTGTATAGAGCTTCTCCATCTTTGGCTGCAAAGAATATAATCAGTCTGATTTCAGTGTTGACCATCTGGTGATGTCCATGTGTAGAGTCTTCTCTTGTGTTGTTGGAAGAGGGTGTTTGCTATGACCAGTGCATTTTAGGTAAGCAATATCATACAATATTTCTCTTTGGCTAACTTCACTTAGTATAATAGTATCTAGGTCCACCCATATTGCTCCAAATGGCCTTATTTCATTCTTTTTAATGGCTGAGTAATATTCCATTGTGTATATATTCCACATTATCTTTATCCATTCCTCTGTCAATGGACATTTAGGTTGCTTCCATGTCTTAAGCCTCCCCACTGGTGATATTTTGTTGCAGAGCTCTTCCTAGAACCATTATATGAGCTTAAAGTCCTACTGTGGTCCTCCCTGTCATTAGAGTGAGGTCTAGAATTGCTAACATTGCTCAGGTCTCCTAGACCTGCTCCCGGGGGTCTGTCCAGCCTGCTCATTCCTATCCTTCCTTCTGAGCTGAATGTTCTTCAGTCTTTGCAAGCAGATCTCCCTCTTAGCTGAAACCATCTCTTAAAGACCATTTGCTCATCTCTTCTTGGGCAAGTTTTACTCTCTCTGGTCATATGATTAACTCCTGCATATCTTACAGATATTAGCTTAACCATCCCTTCTCTGCTGCTGCCAAGTCACTTCAGTCGTGTCCGACTCTGTGCGACCCCATGATGGCAGCCCCTAAGGCTCCCCCATCCCTGGGATTCTCCAGGCAAGCACACTGGAGTGGGTTGCCATTTCCTTCTCCAATGCATGAAAGTGAAAAGTGAAAGTGAAGTTACTCAGTCGTGTCCAACCCTCAGCGACCCCATGGACTGCAGCCTTCCAGGCTCCTCCATCCATGGGAGTTTCCAGGCAAGAGTACTGGAGTGGAATCCCTTCTCTAGAGGTCTTCAAAGACGTGGAAAGTGATGTAAGCCCCTCCATGTGCAGCCTCAATGCTGGTCAACGGATGTCTAATTCCTCATGTTGAACACTGTCTTTCCACCTAGACCCAGAGTCTGAGGAGCTCGGGGCCTGTTTTTGTTCTTGCTGATAGCTGTATTCTACATCCCAACATGGGGCCTGGCATAGTGTGGGCCCAAGTGGTTAGTATGAACTGAATGATTCAATGAATGAATGATGGAATAGATGGCTATTTGGCATGAGGTTAAAACTCTTACTAAGATTTGGTGAGATGTTGACATGGTGCTAATGGGGTCAGAGATAAAAGAGTAGCTAATTACAACTTGAATTGATTACTATGAACTGAAACTGATAGGGATTTTTAATATCTTCTTCCTTCTTCCCTCCATCCATCTGATTGTTGTCTTTTAACTGAAAATTAATATATGTTCATGGTAGAAAATGAAAACATTTCAGTGAACAGTATGTTTTCTTTCCATCTCAAAATCATGTCTCCTGCAGCCTTCCCTAGAAGAAACACTTATTATGAGTTGCTACTATTAATAAATTATTATTAAAGTAATAAATGTTAAATGAAAATAATGAATTGGTATAAGTGAAATATTTTATGCATATAAAATATGTAGTATACATAATACTCTGCAGTTTGCTTTTATTCACTTAAACTCTATCTTATAATTCATTTTGTATTGGCTTGTGTAATTGTATCTAATTTTTTATTGGTTGTAATTTATTTAATTTAACTAGCACCCAATGTTGGAAATTTACATGGATTTTCTTGCTTTTGATACTATACAATGCCATAATTAACATTTTTGCACATGAATCTTCATAACAGCAAAACTATAGAATAAGTTTTTAAATGTGACATTGTTGTGCCCTTGAAAACATTATATGCTCAAACTAAGCCAACCACAAATGTATTCGGCCAAGTGATTAATTGCAGAAGAAGAATAATTTTTATTTAAAAAAACTCTAAGTACTGATAAAGCATAAGTGGAGACTGAAAAAGCTATTTGGGTTTCCCTGGTGGCTCAGTGGTAAAGAATCTGCCTGCAATCCCCAAGATGTGGGTTTGATCCCTGGGTTGGGAAGATTCCCCTGGAGAAGGAAATGACAACCCACTCCAATATTATTGCTGGGAAATTCCATGGACAGAGAAGCCTGGTGGGCTACAGTCCATGGGGCTGCAAAGAGTTAGACATGACTTAGCAATTGACAACTAACATGCACATGTGTGGTATTTGGTTGATTATTACAAGTTCTTATTATTAGTTTTTGTCAGGGCTACTTATTTCTTTTTCTAACTTGGGGCAATACACTCCAAAAAATGACACCTTGGCAAATTTTGAAATTATTAGTCAATTTTGTTTTTGCTTTTGTTAACCATATGGTTTGATTTTTAATGAAATACATTAAAGAGAAGCATCAAATTGGGGAAAAAAAGAAGTAATGGCCCCAAATACTACATTTTTACAAACTAAACACAAGCAAAATCTTATTTGAATTTAAGAAAGATTTAGGTAATCATTGTGAATTTATTAAACCATTGTGAATGGCTCGTCAGGAGTATGTGTTTTAAAATGCTTTAAAAAAAAACAAGACTTTAACAGAATTAAACAATTCACAGAACCAAGATTCTTGTAACTTACACAACATCATTTTGAAGACTTGAGATATTTATAAGTCAGCAGAAGAGGGACTTATAATCTAAAAAATCAAGACATATTGCAGCCTTCTTAGAGATAGAGGAATAAAAAGTCCATATAAAAAATGGCAAGTTTCAAGCCCCAGGAGTGCTAGGAATTAATTCAATACTCATTTATTAAGGGCTTACTGTGTGTGTGTGTCATTTTAAAGAATATAAGAGGGATGACTTTTAACCAAAGGAACTGAAATTTGTAATCCAAGACAGCCATTTCTGAAGACAACATTGCTTTATGCTGCGGAATTTCCCACTGGGGGAAAAAAAAGTGGGAATATGAATTGCTAGAAGTCATTTTACCTTAAATATGTATTTAAACTTTTATCCAGTTTTGGAAGTTTATTGTAAAGGAGACACTCTTGGACATGGAAGAGACTGCAAGAGAGAGAGACTGGTTTGTTTTCAGGGTTTGCTTTGCTTTTGTTGCAACCAGATGTGAGCTGGCTTCTCCCTGCCCTGCCCCTTCGAGCTCAGGATAAAACTAGGATACGAGGATGTCTTCTGACTGTCTGCATCCTTCTTCTTCCTTTTCTTAGAGCTTCTCTTTTCATATGCCAATCCAGATATAAAATCCAGTTCCTTCAGTTCTGGAGGAAAAAAAAAGCCCAAAATATTACCCAAGAACTAGGCTCAAGGGGACGATGGTGTACCACAAACCGCCTTCTGCTCTCCAGGGTCTGACGGGTCACCTGTGATCAGGGCCCTGCTCACGACCACCCATCCCCACCATCACACGCTGCCCACCTCACTCTCTCTACTCCTCCTTCCTCTCCCTCCCACTCACGTTCTCTCTCAGAACAATCAGAAAAGTCATCTCCTCTTGCAGTGAAGGCAGTTAACTCCTCTTCGTTGAAGTTTTGGGGGCCAGTTGCCATATACCCCTTAGAATACCACTGTACCTCGAAACTCTTCATAAGAGATTTTCCCCCAAGTAAAACCTCCTTCCTAAAAGAAACCTTAGCACCAGAGACGCTTGAATAATATTTTTTTTGTTTTTATGTCTCTTATTTTTACCATGGTAATAAACATTTGCAAACAATCTAAATGGCCAGAAATAAGAGAATGGTAGTGGCTGTTTTTCAGTTGCTAAGTCACATCTGACTCTTTGCAGCTCCATGAACTGCACACGCTGGGGTTCCCTGTCCTTCCCTAGCCCCCAAAGTTTATTCAAACTCATATCATTGAGTCAGTGATGCCATCCAGCTGGCTCACCTTCTGCTGAATGGTTGGATACTGTATAATCATACCTATATTGACTTTACACTATTTACAAAATTTTGTTTAAAAAGATATTTGTCCCTTCATCCACTCATTTATTCATTCAATAAGTGTTTATGAGGGTCTATTATGACTTGGTTTTGAACTGTGGTGTTGGAGAAGACTCTTGAGAGACCCTTGGACTGCAAGGAGATCCAACCAGTCCATTCTAAAGGAGATCAGCCCTGAGTGTTCTTTGGAAGGAATGATGCTAAAGCTGAAACTCCAGTACTTTGGCCACCTCATGTGAAGAGTTGACTCATTGGAAAAGACTCTGATTCTGGGAGGGATTGGGGGCAGAAGGGGATGACAGAAGATGAGATGGCTGGATGGCATCACTGATTTGATGGACGTGAGTTTGAGTGAACTTGGGAGATGGTGATGGACAGGGAGGCCTGGCGTGCTGCAATTCATAGGGTCTCAGAGTTGGACACGACTGAGTGACTGAACTGAACTGAACTGAACTGATTATGAGAGCTGTGTTAAGCATTGTAAATAGTAGTAGTTTAGTCACTAAGTCATTTCCGACTCTTGAAACCCTGTGGACTGTAGCCCATCAGGCTCCTCTGTCCATGGCATTTCCTAGGCAAGAATAGTAGAGTGGGTTGCCATTTCCTTCTCCAGGGGATCTTCAGAGACCCAGAAAGCAAACCTGGTCTCCTGCATTGCTGGCGGATTCTTTACCAACTGAGCTATGAGGGAAGCCCCTGTTGTAAATAGAGTAGTGTTAATAAAAGAGGCAAAATCTCTGTTTTCGTCTAACAGAAGGATAGATATAGAACAAATGGTTTTATATTAGCTAATGAAGTACAGTCGTGACAAGTGCTATAAGCCAGTGGTACTGGGACGTTGCAGAAGTGGGTCCAGAACTGATCTGGAGGAAATAAACTCGGAGGTCGCGTCTGAAACCCTGTTACCCAAGCAGGTGAGGAGTGAGTGGTGTTGGGAGAGTTCCAGGCAGTGGGATAGCACATGTAAAGGCCCCGAGGTGGAGAGAAACAAGCTGAGTTTGAAGAACAGAAAGAGGGTCGATGGGGCTGGAGTATAGACAGCAAAGCAGAGAGGTTGTGAAATGTACCTGGAGAAGATGCTGAAGTGAGAATGTGCAGAATCCTTTGGGGCTTCATTAACAAAATTGGACTTTAGTCCTAAAAATAAGGGGAAGCCATTGCATGTATTGGGTTTTAAAAGATCAATCTTGCTGTAGGGTAGAACGGACCGCTAGAGGTTAAGAGGAGATAAAACGGAGCCCATTAAGGAGTTACTGAAGGTGTTCTGGGAGACAGTGGTGGTGGCTGTGGTTTGCCAATTAGTCAAGCCAGACACCTAGGATTCGTCTTTGTCACATGCATTCCCCTTTCCCCAGAATCCAATCTATCAGCAGCTCGTATCAATTGCACTTTCTAAATGTATCTCAAACTCATCTACTCCCCTTGTTCTCCATTGTCCATGTGAAAACGTCACGGCTACTGGTATTCTAGTAGCTGCCACTAGTGGAGTCTCTAGGATGAATCTGACCGTGTAGTCTTAAGGACACAGTTAAGCAACAGAAGCACAACTAACATTTTGGTGACTATTAGAGATACTCAGCTGAGATTACGTCTCGCTTTCTGGGCACATGATACGATCCTACTTTCTCATTCCCATGTGGTTGGATGAGGCCACGTGAGCCCTGTGGCCAGTGATTTTTGAGTGGAAGTGTGACGTGTCGTCTACATTGTGGAATGGTTCCTTACTGGTACAAGACCTTCGGGCTCTCTTTTCCTCTGACATTGTCAACCAGCAATATTCAAGATGATGCTGATGGTCAGCCTGGGTCCTTGAGTGATGTGATGAGCAGAAATCGCTTATAGATTTGATCAGTGTGTAGCATGGAAAAATAAATCCTCATTTGTTTTATGCCATGGAAACACGAGGCTGTTTGTTAACACAGCACATCAGAACTTATCCTGACACAAATGCTTGTTGAACTGTTACTGCAGCCTAGAAACTTAGGCCGTGCTTTGCCTTTGTCATCTCACTTAATTCTCACTGGGTTTCCCTCGTGGCTCAGCTGGTAAAGAATCTGCCTGCAATGTGGGAGACCTGGGTTTGATCCCTGGATAGGGACGATCCCCTGGAGAAGAGAAGGGGGATCCAGTACTCTGGCCTAGAGAATTCCATGGACTGTATAGTCCATGGGGTCGCAAAGAGTCGGACACGACTGAGCGACTTTCACTTCACTTAATTTTCACATCAACTTTAAGAAGAAAGTATGGTGATTGCCTTCATTTTCAGATGAGGAACCTGAAACATGGAGCAAGTGACTTGCCCCAGGTAATGAGTTAGTGCAAAAGCTGAGGTTCAAGCCGGGGAAGTCTGGCTCAACTAAGCCGCCACATTCTCGTGGATGTTACACAAGATCCTTAGAGTTAACAAGAAGGAAATAAGGCTCTTGCCTTGAAAGACATTCCCAATTTATTTGGGGGAGAGCAAGGCACATCTTTGTGAAAACTTAACTGACAAAATTAGGCACAAGTCTCATATAAATAAATACCAAAGCAAAGGCATTGTCAACAGGCACTTTGAAAGCAGGATTCAGAGGAGGGAGAGAAAACAATGAGATTTGGGAACAGAAGGAAGCCTCACGTAGATGGAAACTGATCTTTGTTATGAAGGAAAATGGGAGTCTGGAGAGAATTTCATTGGGCAAAAATTTTATTTGAGATTTTGTAGAAATATAAGTTCAAAGAGGACACAGATTCTATTTTTCATTCTCTCTGAATACTTGTCAAACTTTCTAAGGAATTAAATAAGTCATAAGTCTCAGTCATTTCTGACTCTCTGCAACTCCAGGGGCTGTAGCCCACCAGGCTCCTCTGTCCATGAGATCTCCCAGGCAGGAATACTGGAGTGGGTGCCATTTCCTTCTCCAGGGGCTCTTCCCTGATGCAAGATTGAACCCAGGTCTCCTGCACTGCAGGCAGATTCTTTACCACTTGAGCCACCAGGAAAGCCCAAATAAAACTGTAAGAACCTACTACAAATAATACTTCCTAACCAGATTGATATTTCCCATTCTTTATTGGGCAACCATGCTTGACTTTCTTTGGCATCTCAAACCCAATCTGTCCAAACCTGGTTCTTCTTGATAAATGATGTCAATTTCCACCCAACCTTTTAAGATAAAAATCTTATCATTCA
The DNA here is from genome assembly GCA_006408695.1 of Aepyceros melampus. Taxonomy (NCBI): domain Eukaryota; kingdom Metazoa; phylum Chordata; class Mammalia; order Artiodactyla; family Bovidae; genus Aepyceros; species Aepyceros melampus. Next base: position 225,948 of record SJXQ01004421.1, on the reverse strand, counting down.
TGCCTCCTCTCCTCCCTTATCCTCCCTATTTAATTGGCCAACATGTTCTGTAATCAAACACGTCTTTCTGATTTACTCCTCTTTATTACTGTTGCCAGTACTTCAAATCAGGCCAGTATCATCTCAGACTTAGACAATAACGGAAGCTTCCATAAATGTTTCTTCTCCCCTTTCTCTCATGCTCCACACAGCCCCCAGTGATCTCATCCTCTCCTGACTTCAAATTCCCATTGGCTTTCCACTTCAGTCCTCGGATAATGCCATGCTGTACAAGATCCCAAGAAACTGTCCTCCACTTTTTTGGTTTCATCTTGTGTTTGCCTGCCCTGATGCTGGAAGATTGAGGCAAGAGGAGAAGTGGGTTACAGAGGATGAGATGGTTGGATGGCATCACCGACTCTATGGACATAAGTTTGAGCAAACTCCGGAAAACAGTGAAGGACAGGGAAGGCTGGCGTGCTGCAGTTCATGGGATTGCAAAGAGCTGCACATGACTTAGGGACTGAACAACAACTGCTTGTTATTCAAAGACATAACACTGCACGCACATACCCTGACGCCTTTGCTCTGCTGTTGCCTTGTGCCAGAATGTCCTTCCCCTGCTTCTCCAGCTGACCAGTTCCTGCCTGTCATTTATGGCCCAAACCAATATCACCTTTCATGAAGGCATGTGTGACTTCTGTATAGGGGTTGTGGAACCCTTTTCTCATGTCAGGCAGCACTTTCCATTTATCTGAGTGTAACACTTTACCCAGTGTATTTAATTACTGGCTCCAGATCTTCCTTCCCCATTAAGCGGCATGATGTCTTCTTATTCTTTTAGGGAGGTGCACTTATCCCACTGCTTTTATGCCGCTCTTAAATACAATTCCTTATGTTGTTACTGTGAGGGATTAATCTATTGTCTTGATTTCATCTTATTGGTGAGAAGAAAGAAAGATGTCCACTCTAAGGATTTCTCTTTAAGCCTTCCTAATCACTGGGGCTTCCCTGGTGGCTCAGATGGTAAAGAAACTGCCTGCAATGCAGGAGACCTGGGTTCGATCCCTGGGTTGGAAAGATCCCCTGGAGAAGGACTTGGCTACCCACTCTGGTGTTCTTGCCTGGAGAATTCCATGGACGGAGGAGCTTGGTGGGCTATAGCTCACGGGGTCGTAAAGAATCAGACACAACTGAGCAACTAATACTAACTCTCACTGGGAAGATTTCACAGCCATGGACAAAGGGATCAGTACTTGAATGCTTTTCTCTGCTCTCAGTAGCAGAATCAGACCTTGGGTCCTTCACGAACAAGCACAAGACCAAGAAAGGCTTGGCCAGAGTGTTTCAGCTCCATGAACACTGTCAGGATGATATGGGTTCCCAGATCAAAACTTCAGTCAGAAGTCTTTGGTGTGTACTTCCTTCCCACTTGCTGAAACTGTCTTTGGTATAAGGAGTGAACTGTTCATGAGGAGTCTGGACTCCTCACCTTTCTTTTTAGTTTCCTTTTAAAAAAAAATGGAAGTAGATTTATTTATAATTTTGCATTAATTTCAGGTATACAGCAGAGTGATTCAGTTATATATTTGTTGCTGCTCTTCAGTCCCCAAATCGTATCTGACTTTTTGTGACCCCCATTGACTGCAGCACGCCTGGTCCTCCTGTCCCTCAGTATCTCCCAGAGTTTGCTCAAGTTCATGTCCATTGAGTGAGTGATGCTATCCAATCATCTTATCCTCCGTTGCCCCTTTCTCCTTTTGCCTTCAATCTTTCCCAGCATCAGGGTCTTTTCGAATGAGTCGTCTGTATACATCTTTTTCAGACTTCTTTTCCTCCTGGTGTCCTCTTAGGTGAAAGTGTCCCACGGTCAGTTGGTCACTCACCCCTCTGTAAAAAGGCCCACTTGGTGTGTGTACTGATGTGTCGTGCATGTTTGCTATGAGATGACGATGCATGGCTTGGATAATTTAGACATGGAGCAATATCTCAAACTGAAAAATAAACACACACACGCACAAGGATCATTTCACCTGGCTGTGCCTGGAATTTCCAGGATGGTCAGGTGGGCACAACTCATCAACTAGACTATTGGCTAAACCTTAGTGTTGGTTCATTATCATTTTCCTCTCAAATTAGTTTACACATGAATATAATACAGACAACCCACTTATATCCAAATTCCATTACCCTAATCAGCAGTGTAGACATGGCTAAGGTTCCAGCCTCCTTCCCCAGGTGGGAATTCTTGGCAAATGTTGCCTTTGTGTCTCGAGGCATCACCGTCCCTCACTTCTCTCACAAAACTGATTTTCCTCAGGATGAATCTCTCCCCTGCACTTATTCAGAGTCTTGAGGATGGAATATGAAGTTCTAAGGAAAAACACATTATATATTCCGTGTGGAAAAAAAAATCTCCCTGGGTATGATTATTTTTAACCATGTGAAGTTTCATGAAATATACAACCATTCTGGGCAGAATTTTGAGACAGAGCAGGTGCTGTACTTTGTGACTGAGCCTCCAAAAGCCTTCAGTCTGCTGGTTATCCATCCTAAAGGCAAGCAAGTTCCCGCTTCTCATTTCCCTCTGGCATCTTCCCCTCCTCACCCCAGATTTCAAGGGTTTGGCCCCAGCTCGTACAGGGAAGCAAGGGAATCAAGTGGAAGAAATAAACGGAGAGGTCCTTGGTGCAAGTTCAGCAAAGTCTCAGAAAAATAAACAGCATCAATTGTAATAAGCTACATAAATAAATATCTGTATGAATGAAAGGGATAAGTGTTAATCTCTCAGCAGTGTCTGACTCACTGTGACCCCATGGACTGTAGCCCACCAGGTTCTCTGTCCATGGAATTCCCTAGGCGAGAATACTGGAGTGGGTTGCCATTTCCTTCTCCAGGGAATCTTCCCGACCCAGGGATAGAACTCAGGTCTCCTGTTTTGCAGGCAGACTCTTTACAGTCTGAGCCACCAGGGAAGCCCACGGCATGTGTGAGCGTGTACAAAGCGGTTTCAGTCTCTCGGGCTCTTTGCAACCCTGTGGACTGTAGCTCACCAGGCTCCTCTGTCCATGGGATTCTCCAGGCAAGAACACTGGAGTGGGTCGCCATGCCCACCTCCCGCGGATCTTCCCCTCCCAGGGATAAAACTCTAGTCTCTATGTCTCCTGCAGTGGCAAGCTGGTTCTTTCCCACTAGCACCACCTAACAAGAGTCTTACTTAGTAAGACAATATTTTTATTCATTTAACTCTACCTAATATATTATTGTATTTTATATAGTTAAAAATAACAGCAGTGTATCAGAGAAAAGGTGAATAATTTGTCATTAATGACTGGTCACAGGATGTTGGCTTCTTTGGTAGCTCAGAGGGTAAAGCTTCTGCCTGCAATGCGGGAGAAGCGGGTTCGATCCCTGGGTCAGGAAGATCCCTGGAGAAGGAAATGGCACCCCACTCCAGTACTCTTGCCTGGAAAGTCCCATGGACGGAGGAGCCTGGTGGGTTACGGTCCTTGGGGTCCCAAAGAGTCGGACACGACAGCGACTTCACTTTCTACCGGGTACTGGAAATACCTTCCCAGAGAAGTGTTAGACCCTTTCTTCATGAACTTTGGTGACCTGCCCTGATGATGTTACCGCAGAATAGATTAAAAACAGCCCCTAATTTCTGTTCGGCCACAATCAGAGATGAGGGGACAGCTTGGTTCATTAATCTTTCTGATAAGAAGTAAGCTTGTTTTCGCAAACTGTTGGGAGACGGCTGCCCTCGCCCTGTGGCGTTCTGTTTCTTTGGTGTGGGAACCGTCTGGGCTTGTGGGCCCTGTCTTTGATTTGTCACCTCAGGAGAAGAGAATCTGGGCTCTTACGCATTTCCAAATGACGTCGTGGCGAAGCCGCTGAAGCAGCTGACGGACGAGGGGTGCCCGCAGCGCCGCCCCGGAGGGCGCACGCCGCGAGGGCTCTGCTAACAGACACGTGTGATTCCGGAGGCTGCTGTCTCTGCGCACAAGCCGGATGACGCCGCACACAGTCTGCCCCCCTGAAAGCAGACGCTGGCTGCCAGGAGGCCGGCGGGGCCCCCGCAGCTTGGCCTCTGAGCTACGCTGGCGCGCGGTGCCTTCCGGGGAAGCGGCAGTGGTCTTGCTTCCTGCACGTTCATGCTCCTCCTGGCTTGCTGGAATTGCCCTCCTCCTCGCAGCTGCGGTTTGTCTGGCTGCTTTCATTTTCCTGTTGCCTGCGTGCTGAATTGCTTCAGCTGTGTACAAGCCTTTGTGACCCTGTGGACTGCAGCCTGCCAGGATCCATGGGACTCTCCAGGCACGAGCAGGGGAGGGGGCTTGCCATGCCCTCCTCCAGGGGATCTTCCAGACCTAGGGATCAAACCCACTTCTCCTGCATTGGCAGGCAGATTCTTTACCACTGGCCCCATCTGGGAAGCCCTTCCCTGTTAAAGTGGAAGTCAATTGAAAAAAAAAAAAATGGGGATAAGAATTTGGCTTCCACAGTGGTGAGTGGTAAAGAAGCTACCTACCAAGGCGGGAGATGGAAGAGACACAGGTTTGATCCCTAGGTGGGGAAGATTCCCTGGAGGAGGACATGGTGACCTGCTGTAGTATTCTTGCCTAGAGCATTCCATGGACAGAGGAGCCTGGTGGGCTGCAGTCGAGTGGGTTGTGAAGAGTCGGACATGACTGAGGAACTGAGCACACACACACAAGAATTTGGGAGCCCTGCTAGCGCACGGAAACTGTCACAGCCCCTAGTCCAGCACTGAGTCACGCCGTAGTTTCAGCCATGCACATTTGTATATCAGACAATAGTGGTGAAAATAACTACCATGCATCGAAGTGATTGCCTGGCACAGACACTGCTCCAGACTCTTCATGATTAACTGATTTCATCCTCACTTCAAGATGAGGTGAGTACTGTGATTGCATTCGTCATTTTATAGACAAGGAAACAGAGTAACTTGCCCAAGGTTATTACTTAAGAGAGAGAATCTCAACAAATGCTCTTTCAGCTGAAATAGACAGCTGCAGAGCAGTGTGGGGAGTGGCCATCACTCTGAGTGTGGTGACATGTGGCTCACACAGGTAGGGATGACCTCATTTCGGGATCTTTCAGATTTCTTCATTTGTCTCTCCAGGACCTAGAGTCTGGCACTTAATATGAACACCAGTTGAGATCAAACCAGTCAATCCTAAAGGAAATCAACCCTGAATATTCACTGGAAGGACAAATGCTAAAGCTGACGCTCCAACACTTTGGCCACTTGATGCAAAGAACTGACTCATTGGAAAAGCCCCTGATGCTGGGAAAGATTGAAGGCAGGAAGAAAAAGGGGTGGCATAGGATAAGATCAGTGGATGGCATCACCAACTCAATGGACATGAGTTTGGGCAAGCTCTGGGAGATGGTGAAGGACAGGGAAGCCTGGCGTGCTGCAGTCCATGGGGTGGCAAAGAGTCGGACATGACTTAGGGACCAAACACCACCACCAGTGAGGACAGTCTTCTTTGACAGCACACAGAAGTGCTTTCTTGACCCCTAGCCAAAAGGTGTCTGACCTGAATCAAGGCTTTTATGCCCAGGGCTGAGAATTCTTAGTCTCCTTCTGTACAGTTGATCCTAGCTTTCCTGCTTGCTGGATGTCTGTAGCACTAGGTTCCCCTGTTAGCTACTGCACAGGTTTGTGTAACAAGACAGTAATGACATCCTTTCCTTTCCTCCTCCTCTGCCTCCTTCTCCATTATGCTTTCTGTTAAAGGGTCCTTGAACCTGGAACACTGTCTCATGGATTCTGCTGGTTGCTTAGCCTGTGCTTTTTCCTGTAGAGGTGGGAATCCATTGATGTTCTTCCTGGTTGCCAACTGGACTACAGTTTGAGAAAGAGTCTTGTCTGCCCCACTCACTGGTGCGGCGGGGGCGGGGGCGGGGAGCCTGGATTTTAAAAATCAGCTTTATTGAGATATAATTGTTAGACAATGAAATTCACTGATTTTGAGTACAATTTGGTTTCTTTTGAAAAATGTATATAACTTGATTCACTCATCACTATAGCTTTGTCTTTTCTAGAATATGACATAAATAGTCATACAGTATTAAAAAAAAGAAACCTCCCGCTGTTCTTATGTTTCTCCTTCCCACCCTATGGTATCTTCAGCAACTCTAACATTTGGCCGTTATCCATTTTCTTTCTATGCTGGGTAGGTGACCCTGTAGGAAAACACAACTATCACCATCTCTCAATTGCTTTTATTTTATTGGAGTATAACTGCTTTACAATGTTGTGTTATATTTTGCTATACAACAATGTAAATCAGCTATATGTATGCATACATCCTCTCCCTCTTGAGCCTGCCTCCCACCCCTCCATCCCACCACAGAGGTCATCACAGAGCTCTGAGCTGAGCTCCCTCTTCTAGACGGCAGCTTGCTACTAGCTATTTTGCACATGATAATGTGTATATTTATGTCAAACCTAATCTCCCGATTCATCCCACCCCTCCTTTCCCCTATTGTCAGCACTTCTGTACTCTGCCTCTGTGTCTCTATTCCTGCTCTGGAACTAGGTTGACCGGTACCATTTTTTTTTTAATTCCACATACATGCATTAATATATGATATTTGTCAATTTCTAAGATGCAGGTTTCTCATTTTAACACCTCAGAATTTAGGATGTTCCAATCAATGGTGCAGGAGTTTTAAATGGCAACATTTTTTTCTTTCTTATAGATACTTAAAATCATAGTGGATGATAATAACTGATGGTCAGTTCAGTTCAGTTCAGCTCAGTTATGTCCGACTCTTTGCGACCCCATGAATCGCAGCACGCCAGGCCTCCCTGTCCATCACCAACCCCCAGAGTTCACTCAAACTCATGTCCATCGAGTCGGTGATGCCATCCAGCCATCTCATCCTCTGTCGTCCCTTCTCCTCCTGCCCCCAATCCCTCCCAGCATCAGGGTCTTTTCCAATGAGTCAGCTCTTCACATGAGGTGGCCAAAGTACTGGAGCTTCAGCTTTAGCATCATTCCTTCCAAAGAACACCCAGGACTGATCTCCTTTAGAATGGAGATCTGGTTGGATCTCCTTGCAGTCCATGGGACTCTCAAAAGTCTTCTCCAACACCACAGTTCAAAAGCATCAATTCTTTGGCGCTCAGCCTTCTTCACAGTCCAACTCTCACATCCATACATGACCACAGGAAAAACCATAGCCTTGACTAGACAGACCTTTGTTGGCAAAGTAATGTCTTTACTTTTCAATATGCTATCTAGGTTGGTCATAACTTTTCTTCCAAGGAGTAAGCGTCTTTTAATTTCATGGCTGCAATCACCATCTGCAGTGATTTTGGAGCCCCAAAAAATAAAGTCTGACACTGTTTCCACTGTTTCTCCATCTATTTCCCATGAAGTGATGGGGCCAGATGCCATGATCTTAGTTTTCTGAATGTTGAGCTTTAAACCAGCTTTTTCACTCTCCTCTTTCACTTTCATCGAGGCTTTTTAGTTCCTCTTCATTTTCTGCCATAAAGGTGGTGTCATCTGCATATCTGAGGTTATTGATATTTCTGCCGGCAATCTTGATTCCAGCTTGTGCTTCTTCCAGCCCAGCGTTTCTCATGATTTATTCTGCATATAAGTTAAATAAGCAGAGTGACAATATATAGCCTTGATGTACTCCTTTTCCTATTTGGAACCAGTCTGTTGTTCCATGTCCAGTTCTAACTATTTCTAACCTGCATATAGGTTTCTCAAGAAACAGGTCAGGTGGTCTGGTATTGCCATCTCTTTCAGAATTTTCCACAGTTTACTGTGATCCACACAGTCAAAGGCTTTGGCATAATCAATAAAGCAGAAATAGATGTTTTTCTGGAACTCTCTTGCTTTTTCCATGATCCAGCGGATGTTGGCAATTTGATCTCTGGTTCCTCTGCCTTTTCTAAAACAGCTTGAACATCTGGAAATTCACGGTTCACATATTGCTGAAGCCTGGCTTGGAGAATTTTGAGCATTACTTTACTAGCATGTGAGATGAGTGCAATTGTGCGGTAGTTTGAGCATTCTTTTGCATTGCCTTTCTTTGGGATTGGAATGAAAACTGACCTTTTCCAGTCCTGTGGCCACTGCTGAGTTTTCCACATTTGCTGGGATATTGAGTGCAGCACTTTCACAGCATCATCTTTCAGGATTTGAAACAGCTCAACGGGAATTCCATCACCTCCACTAGCTTTGTTTGTAGTGCTGCTTTCTAAGGCCCACTTGACTTCACATACCAGGATGCCTGGCTCTAGGTGAGTGATCACACCATCGTGATTGTCTTGGTCATGAAGATCTTTTTTGTACAGTTCTTCTGTGTATTCTTGCCACCTCTTCTTAATATCTTCTGCTTCTATTAGGTCCATACCATTCCTGCCCGTTCTTTATCGAGCCCATCTTTGCATGAAATGTTCCCTTGGTATATCTAATTTTCTTGAAGAGAACTCTAGTCTTTCCTATTCTGTTGTTTTCCTCTATTTCAATGAAATGAAATGTGCTATTATGTATTTGAAGATCAGGAGGAAAAAAAATCTCTCTTCACACCAATATTTGTTGAAATCCTGCTATGAATAGATGCAAGGCATTTGCCAAGTGTTGGGGAGATAGACCTGATCCCCACTGTGAAGCAGTCCACAGCCTCCAGTTTGATAGGCCCAATAACAACAGATTAGGAGGTCAGAACCTGGGTGCACTGATGCCTGTCAAAGGTTTTATAAGTTTAAATTTAAAGCAATTGATCAGTATTAGGTATTATTTCTTGAGTTTTATAATATGAAAATTGCCTGCAAAATTATCAGGCAGGGCTGTCAACCGTTCAAGGCTGTCAGTGTGTCTCTTTGATGAAACATTTTTCTGACAAATCTGACAAGAGTCGACGTGTCCTCAGAGCTTTCACTCTTGGAGTTTCTCTCAGCCTAAGGAAGAATCCTTTTCTTAATTAGGTTTAAATATATCTCTTTTTTTTTTGACCCTAATCAACCTCTAGTGTAGAGCTGTGAATTTCTTAAACCTTTTTTTTTTTTTGGTTGTTTTTTCTTAGCAAATTCTTTCAGTGAGCAGCTGCCTTCAGAGCATGAACAAGGGCGTGAAGCACAGGAGAGAAACTGAATTCTATGGAACGTTCTGTGGAGAGCTGTTCTCCTCAGGGCCTTGGGTCCTTGCTGCTCTGAGAGGGGTCCACAGTCCTACAGCCCTACAGCCTCGCACCACTGTGAGCTTCTTAGAAAGGCTGCAGCTCAGGCTTCACCCTGGACCTGCCGAAATAGAAGCTGCTTTTTACCAAGCATCTCAAGGGATTTCCTAGCATCGGTGCTATTATTTACTGATAAGTTTTCTTTAAACATAGCCACCACTAAGTACTAATATTTATGAAACTATGGCTTAGAAGATGTGCTTGTTATATCTAATAATTACATCAGTACTGAAAATGTCTCTGCTTGAGTAAACTATCATTCATACGTGGACCAGCAGCATACTTTAGGAAACTTGGAATATATACATTCCATTATATATATATTACATCAGTGTGTGTATATATATATATACACACATATACTGTTCATTCTATATATATATATACCACATCTTCTTTATTCATTCCTCTGTGGATAGATATTTAGGTCACTTCCACGTCTTGGCTATTGTAAACAGTATGGCAGTGAACACATATTGTCCATCAGGAAAAACTTTAGAAATAGATTTAAACTCACAGAAAATTTGTAGGAATAATATATGAATTTCTACATGCCCTTCACCACATATTGCAACATTTATCCTTCTCTCAAAATCATAAAGATTAGTATTAATACAGTATTATTGGGCGTCCAGAGTGGCTCAGTGGTAAAGATTCCACCTGTGAAGCAGGAGACCCAGGTTTGATCTCTGGGTCAAGAAGATCCCCCGGAGGAGGCAATGGCACCCCACCCCAGTTCTTGCCTGGAATCCCATGGACAGGGAGCCTGGGGGCCTACAGTGCACGGGGTTGAAAAGAGTTGGACACGACTCAGTGACTAAACGACAACAAGGTTATTATCTAACCTATAACCCCTATTCAAATTCTGTCCCAATTTAAATTGTCCCCAAGTGTTCATCAGATAGCATTTCTAAAGAGTCTGGTCAAGATAAACCAGCGTCACATACTCTATTTGGTTTTCGGGTTCCTTTCGTCTCGTTTCCTCTGCCTTTCTGAGCATCAGCATCTCTGAGGTGTGCAGGCCCCTTGTTTGCTGGAAGACCCCTCCGTTTTAGCTTGTCTGATGTTTCCTCCCAATTAGCTTCATGGTGTGCCTGTTTGGCTGCAACACCACAAAAATGATGCCGGGTCCTTCTCAGTGCCTTAATTTATTTTCAGTTACTGTCCTATCCCCACTAAGAGGAATAAAGCCTCCTTAGAGACATGTCTGATTTCAAGGCTGGGCAAGGAAGTACAGTTAAGCCTGGGACATTTTGCTGCCGATAAAATAAAGACATACTTAAAAGGCTCCAGGAGCCAGTTGTAAGGGGCCGCCTCTGCTCAAACATGGGACATTACAAATGAGCATGAAAATTACATCACAGTGGTGGATCAGTCACCCACTGAATAAAGTATCCGCACTCAGTCAATGGGAGAGGTCTTCCCTAGAGTAAAATCCCAACTAATAAAAAAGAATGAAGAAGAAATAATAGACTCTAACTGATAGGTATGGAGAAAGGAGTAACTGCCAACCAAAAAATTAGGAAAAAAAATCACCACTTTGCAACCATGATAGTCATAATTGGTTCAGGCAAGGCTCCACTGTGGATGCTAAAGCTAGGGGATAAAAGATGGCAGGACTTCATAGTGTCTCACCGTATTGTCTTTTGTAACCAGATGCATATTCTATTAGAAGTAACTTGAACACAGAAATGTTCTACCTGAAAAGGAAGATTCCAGTCCTGCCAGACTCATCAAATCAGAATGTCTTGGGTTAGAGTTCAAGAACCAGACTTTTTATAAGATATTACAAATGATGAGGTGGTTAGATAGCATCAGTGACTCAATGGACATGAATCCGAGCAAACTCTGGGAGGCAGTGAAGGACAGGGACGCCTGGTGTGCTGCAGTCCAGGGTGCGGCAAAGAGTCAGACACGACCTAGAAACTGGAAAACAACGATCACCACGGACTTTGGGGTGAGGAGAGCGTCACCCTTGCTCTACTACTCTGTCCTGGGTGGGCTGATAGGTACCAGAGTCACCAATATCATTTCCTTTTGATTTTGATCAGATTATTTCAGATCAGGGTGACATGCTGTGTTAACTGGGGCTCTGTGCTTGCTATAAAGCATCTTCCTTTTTTTTTTTTCACTGCCAATCCAGCAACCAAGAATTCAGGTTACAGTGTTCTACTTGCTATCCACGTGGCTTTAATTAAGTTTTAACTAATTCCCTTTATCTTGTCATAGTTGTTATGACCCTCCAAGTCATGTCATATTAATATGTGAAAACAGCTCGCTGGCATGTCAGCCAAGGAACAAAGCCATTATGACCTGTCTTGCTAAATTAAAGTGGGGAGATTGATCAACTTGCATTTTGTTATTGTCTTTGATAATTGATGCTAAAGGTAAGCAAAGGTATAAAGGAGACGGTGCATCTCAGTCTATTACCCTTGCTGCGAATCCAGCAGATAGAAGTATTACAGACTCTTGAGGTTTACATATATCACCGGAGGGATGAAAAATGAGGTGGCAGATTTTATGGAAGCTATTGAATTCATCTATTCCGACTCAAACTTTTAGGAGGGTTTGAGGCAGCAGAGAATGAGCACCACAGACTCGGATAGCATCGCTGACTCAATGGACACAAGTTTGCGCAAACTCTGGGAGACAGTGAAGGACGGGGGAATCTGGCGTGCTGCAGTCCATGGGGCTGCAAAGAGTCGGACACAACTTAGCAACTGAACAGAGTCTCTGTCGTGACCCTGTTTTCCCTAAATAGGAAGTTGGCACACGTCTTCAGACAATGGATTTTTTTGTTCCCTCCAGGTCATGAATTCGTTTAAAAGAGGGGTTTTGTAAACAAAGGGAAATGCATTGATCCAGTTGCTTTTTATCGAAAAGAATGAAATGGAAACTCACATGGGAAAATCTGGGAAGAGCCACTGTAGGTGGGAACTACGTTATGGGTAAAGCAAGATGAGGTAGCTGGCAAAGACAGTGCGTGGTCCCACTGCTGCTGCTGCAACAAGCTGACAACTCTGGGGGTGGTTAATGCAGGCGCGCTCCAAGCCTCTTGCTGCGCACTCTCCAGTAACCTCACAGAGCAGGACTGCTAAGCCTCATTAAATCTTTCTGCTCATACATACTTCGGCACTTACTCAGCAAGCGGCCTGTGTGTGCAGTTTGAGAGACCCTTAATTTAAAAAATTCTCATTGATTGATCTTTATATCTAGCTGTCACTAATTGAGGGCTTCCCTGTGGCTCAGAGGTTAAAGCGTCTGCCTCCAATGCAGGAGACCCGGGTTCGATCCCTGGGTGGGGAAGATCCCCTGGAGAAGGAAATGGTAACCCACTCCAGTATTCTTGCCTGGAGAATCCCATGGACAGAGAAGCCTGGTAGGCTGCAGTCCATGGGGTCGAAAAGAGTCGGACACAACTGAGCGACTACACTCACTCACTCATCACTAATTGAGGATCTGTGATTGGCCATGTGCCAGGCTGAATCCTATACCCAACAGTAATTTAACCCAGATAGTAAGCTTGGAAGGTAAATACCACGTCCTTCTACGTGAAGAAGGTACCAAGCTCAAGGAAGTTCAGTAACTTAGAGGGAGAGTAAGGATTTAAACTCAGGTCTCTGATTTCCACGGTGACTGTTCCATTCCAGGGCTCTTACAATACCCTCCCAAGAGTGATTGGGATGAGTCTTGGTCATGCTGTCGATCTGTCTGTCTGGGCTTTCCAGCCATTTGCCTCCCCACTCTGTGAGCAGGACTTTATTCTGCGGCCCCTCCTGCATTGGTTGTTGTTGTTTCATCGTTAAATCATGTCTGACTCTTTGAGACCCATGGACTGCAGCACTCCAGGCTCCTCGCTCCTCCATTCTCTCCTGGAGTTTGCTCAAATTCAGGTCCATTGAGCCGGTGATACTATCTAATCCTTAATATATCTCATCCTTAACCGCCCCCTCCTCCTTTTGCCTTCAGTCTTTCCCTGCATAAGAAGCAGCCACGATTCCTCTCTGTTTTGTTCCCATGGCTCATTTCCCTTTATCAGAACAAGCATCACAGCTGATCAGTTCTGCACACTAAGTGCTTTTATTCACCACTAGATTGAGGTGGCTCCATGAGGGCTGCAGCTGTGCCTCCGCTGGTCACGACTCTATTTTACATATTTCATAGCACATAGTAGGTGCTCAGTGAACACAGAATAAGTGGATGTTGGATTGAAATCATCACTGGACTCCTGACACAGAGAAGAGTCTTTCCTTCAGACGTGAGTTTGCCCCTTAGTACCCATTACATCTTTTCTTTATCTCCTACCTTTTTGTCCTATCAGAACATGTGCCAGTGAAAGAGCCAAGCTTCGGAAGTAGCCTTTCTTATTTCTTCATTCCCATCCTTTCTTCACCCTACAGTTTGCCTAAAAGTGTAACAGAGGTGGCTGGCTGTGGCTCCTATCAAATCATCAGATGGGTTTCCTTTTGTTTCTTATTTTCTATCCCTAACATTTATATTTTTTATTTTTTTTTATTTTTCCTAGCACTAATTTTTGACTGGCTGCAGCACCATAGCTGGAAAACACCACCCTTGAAAAGTCCTGCTTACTCAGCTGAAAGCTGCAGCTGTTCCCATAAGCAATTTGACGTTTAACACCTGAGATTGGCTCCTTCCTTCCAGCAAGACTGCAAGCTCGACAGAATGTAGGAAAGCGTGAAAAAGTTTCCAAGCCTTTTTCTCTTAATGCCGCAAAGAGCAAAGAGAGCAGCTCAGGTTGAGGCAAGATATTTGCTTCTGGACAAGAAGACCTGGCTCCCACATGCACAGTTTCACTTGGACTGTTTTTGAGGGAGTCCTAGGAATTAGGCTGTTTTGTCTGTCAAAGGCTATGAAGAAAAGACTGTCTAAGAGATGGTTTTGTTATGACCACAACTGTCTGTCCTAAGCAGCCTGCTGGTGTTCTTTCCCTCCAAGAAAGTTCTGGTTTGTTGTGTTTGCCAATTTCCGTGGTATAAATTGGAGAAGGAAATGGCAACCCACTCCAGTATTCTTGCCTGGAGAATCCCAGGAACAGAGGAGCCTGGTGGGCTGCCGTCTATGGGGTTGCACAGAGTCAGACACGACTGTAGCAACTTAGCAACCCCAGCGACGGTGTAAATACTCTGGTGGCGGCTAATTTCAAGCTAGCAACATGATGTCGTTGACTGTATAATAGAGAGCTGATCTCGTGACAGGGCTGTCTAAGCCATAATCAGAGGACCTAGCATAGCACAGACTCTTTCATTCCCATTAGCCCCTACATAGACACAGACTCTTTCATTCCCACTAGCTCCTACATTGACACAGAGGGTGGCTTAGGCCTTGAGCCAATCCTGAGGCTTCCCATGGGAGATGATGGTGGGCAGTGAGGCCAAGGGCCAAGCTGGTGCCTGTGGCAGACAGACAAGGGCTACGAGCTTGGGTGTACAAAGGTAAACGTCCTGTACGGCGAGCCTGGGTGGGCGGTGCACTGGGAGTCAAGGGAGAGGTCTCAAACTCAAAAGCTGAGCACCAGAAGCAGATGGACTTGGAGAGGAAACACAGGTGTCACCATTGACCATCTGGCTGACCTTGAACATGCTACTGAAATTCTCCATGCTTCTGTTTCTTTAGCTCTAAGGTAGGGATGTACAATAGCAGTTCTTACTTTAAGGAGTTTTTGTGATGACGGATTATTATGATACATGTAAAGTGCTCAGCGTGCCGCGTGGTGCAAGGCGAGTTTTCGATCTACACTCAGTTGATGTACAGTTAGTTGTACATTCAGTTGCTCAGTCGTGTCTGACTCTTTGCGACCCCATGGTCTCCAGCACGCCAGCCTTCCTGTCCATCGCCAACCCCTGGAGTTGTCAGAAGCTATTAAAATTAGGCTGGAGTGCATAGGAATGGGAGGGCCTTCCTGGGGAATTATCTCGAACACCAGGAGGTACTTGAAAATCATTCTCAGGGGCTGGTGGTGGGGTTGTGTGGGTCAGCTGACAACAAGTGTCAGGCCAGAGGTGAATCATTCATTGTAACTGTGGTGAGAAGAAACATCACATTTGTTTTTGCTAATTGGTAACGCTTTTTATTTAAGAAAGAAATCTCATTCTTTCCTTTGTGGCAGGTTGTGTAAACACATCTTTAAAGTGGGTTTAAGTAGCTCATGAAAAACCAGAGTGCATTCTCATGCTGAAACTATGTTTAAGGAGAGATTGGAAACTATATGTATGAAAAGGGAGAAGAGGTGAGAAAACCGTTGCACCTAACCTCTAGCTCTGAGGGCTTCCCTGTGGCTCAGTTGGTGAAGAATCTGCCTGCATTGCAGGAGACCCTGGTTCAATTTCTGGGTCAGGAAGATCCGCTGGAGAAGGGACAGGCTACCCACTCCAGGATTCTTGGCCTTCCCTTGTGGCTCAGCTGGTAAATAATCCACCTGCAATGCAGGAGACCTGGATCCAATCCCTGGGTTGGGAAGATCTCCTGATGAAGGGAAATGCTACAGTATTCTTGCCTGGAGAATCCCATAGACTGTATAGTCCATGGGGTTGCAAAGAGTTGGACACGACTGAGTGCCTTTCACTTTAGAGAGGATGGCCATGTACCAGAGTGTAATCCATTCCGTAGCCAGCACTCATCACACAGCAGCTCTTCAGGCAAGACAGTCCTTTTTTTTCATGTGAACAGTTTTAGAGACTTTACTGACTTTGTTACAATATTGATTCTTGTTTTTTTTAAGTGGAGGATTTTGTGTGTGTGTGTTTTGATTGCGGTGGGTCCTCATTTCTCTGCACAGGCTTTCTCTAGCTGTGGCGACATGGGTGAGCCTTGGCTGTGGTGTGGGGGCTTCTTGTCGCAGTGGCTTCTCTCTTGGAGCACAGGCTCTAGAAACAGGGCTTCCGTAGTTGCAGCCCTTGGGCTCAGTAGCTGTGGTACTCAGGTTTAGTTGCCCTGCAGCATATGGGATCTTGCTGGGCTCGGGTTTAAACCCATGTCCCCTGAACTGGCAGGCAGATTCTTACCCACTCTACCGCCAGGGAAGTCCTGCTTCTGTTTCGTGTTTTTGAATTTTTTGACCTCGAGGTATGTGGGATCTTGGCTCCCTGACTAGGGATCGAACTCACACCTCCTGCATTAGAATGTAAAGTCTTAACCACTGGACCACCACGGACACATATTTTCCAATTTTTGTTTTTGTTGGTCATTAAATTTCAGTAGATTACCTTCGTCATCGGGAGCCTGTAGAACAACTGCCACTAATCGCTCTGACCTTCAGAGTCTGTAAACTTGAGAAAAGCAGCTGATGAGAACTTACTGGGCCTTTTCTACAAAGTGCATTGTGTCCTTCTGATGTTGCTGCTCAGTCGCTCAGTCATGTCTGACTCTGTGACCCCATGGACTGCAGCACACCCGGCTTCCCTGCCCTTCTCCATCTCCTGGAGCCCACCCAAACTCATGTCCATCGAGTCGGTGATGCCATCCAAACATCTCCTCCTCTGTTGTCCCCTTCTCCTCCTGCCTTCAGTCTTTCCCAGCATCAAGATCTTTTCTAGTGAGTCAGTTCTTTGCATCCGGTGGCCAAAGTATTGGAGCTTCAGCTTCGGCATAAGTCCTTCCAATGAATATTCAGGGTTGATTTCCTGTAGGCCTGGGCTTATACTCCTGCCCTCAGTCTATTCCTCAAACAATATAAGAAGTAATCTTAAGCTTCTAAGTTTGGACTGGGTCATTTTGTGGCTTGAACTCTGAATGCCCTGGGAATTGAACCAAACTCTTCACCATGGACCACCCACAGTCTGACTCCAACATCACTGCTGTGCTCTGTCCTGCCCGAGGTTCCATGATTCCTCTGTTCTGCCCCAGGGCCTTTGCACTCAACCCTCCCTCAGTCTGGGATGGTCGTCCCCTCTTCACAAGATGGCTCCTTCCCCGCTCCATGTGCTCCTCAGCCTCGCTGGTTGGCAGTTGCCAGGGCAGATTCCAGCTCTACTGTCTCCCTCTCAGATTCTTTTTTTGCTTCTCTAATGGGCTTTGGAAAAGGCTATTTTGCATCAGAGAAGATCAGAAAACAGCTTTATTTTTCACCTACACAACTTCAAACCTGCTTAGGGAGGCTTCCCGAGGAAGACTCTGCAAGCAGATTCTATGGCCTTTATGATAAGTTTCAAGTCTTAAAATCATCTAGTTTTTAGTAAGAAATAGCCCAGTCCAATTTAGTGTCAAAATTTCAGTTCCTCGTCCAGTTTTAGGCATTTTCTGTCCTTCTAGGCTCAGGCTTGGCTTAAGGCCCTATTGACCAGAAGCAGGCAGGAATCCTGTGGTTTGATCTATTCCTCACCTCCTTCCTCTCCTCCCCAGTGGACCGCTACTGCTTGCTCTGAGTCAGGCTGAAAAGGAGGATGGGGAAGGAATGAGAGGTGTAAGAAGACCTTTTTGGGGAGCTGGTGCTGCTAGCGGTTCTGCCTTGATGGATACTTGCTGGTTCCTCCTCTGGACCAGACCTCCTGCTGGAGGCCTCCTTTCTGCCCTCCTCTGCTCCAGGTGTGCCCCTGAGAATCCTGACCCCGCAGCTCCTTCTCTGATGCTGTAGCGCATATCATCTCTGTCTGCCAGGGTGGTCTCACTCCACTGAGTGGTCCTTTCAAGAGGAAGGCCAGGTGGCTCTGGCCCCCTGGGAATGAACATCAAGGGTCTTGCCTGTGACACTCCAGAAGGACAGACCCTCCCTTGACTCTTCCATCACTGGCAGCTCCAGCCAGCCTCTCACCTCTGGATCCTTCCTCTGGTCTCTGCTGCGGATGCTGGAAGTCTACCCCAGGCAGTCTGTCTTCACGCTCTGCTCTGGTGCCATAGCAACGCTTGGGACCAGAGTGCCTCATGACCCCCCCCCCCCCCCTGCAATTCCATTCCTTCTCTCCAGGCCGGGGACACAGGTGGATGGTGGTCACAGGACCACACCCTGGTTTGGCTGCCTCTTAGGATGTGGCGACTGGGTGGTTTTGTTCGAGTTTGCAGGGATGTGGAGTGTGTTTTCTTCATCACCTATTGTTCTCAGCCTGGGGCTTCAGCCTGGATTCTAAGACAACACCAGAAATTC
>SJXQ01004421.1:89625-207622 GCA_006408695.1 Aepyceros melampus | reverse complement strand
ACAGCCCCCCCCCTGCAATTCCATTCCTTCTCTCCAGGCCGGGGACACAGGTGGATGGTGGTCACAGGACCACACCCTGGTTTGGCTGCCTCTTAGGATGTGGCGACTGGGTGGTTTTGTTCGAGTTTGCAGGGATGTGGAGTGTGTTTTCTTCATCACCTATTGTTCTCAGCCTGGGGCTTCAGCCTGGATTCTAAGACAACACCAGAAATTCCGTTTGATATTTTATTTCATCCCGAGTAATTATTTTATTCATTTATTTATGTTAGGAGCTCAGCAGAGCTGCAGAGAGCGCTGAGCTGCTGGGTATAGGAGCTGAAGATTAAAGCATCACGGAGCCGGACTGAAGTGCAGGGGAGCGTGCTGCGGCTGCATAAGGGAGAGGCTGAGCCAGAGGACGTGAAGACCCTCCCCCGTCCTCCCACCTTGCAGTAGGTCCTGATGGAGGGTCGGGCAGATCAGCACAGACGTGGGGGGCATCTGGTAGTTGAGGGGGCTTTGAATAAAAGGCTCCAGCAGTTTCATAGACCTGGGGTGGAGGAGGAGAGTGAGGAGGGCAAGGAGAGCTGAAAGTGGAAAAACACTGGGTACTCAGAGTGGAAAGACTTGTCTCCAAGGTTTCCTTTCCTCCCTCCCATATGGAGGTTTTGGCAGAGGTGCCTGAAGACCTCTGCCCAAAGCCTGGGAGAGAGAGACTTGGGAATGAAGGAGCCAGCTCGGAATGCACGTGTGAGGGGAGTGTGACCAGCCAGGGGAGTCCAGCCTTTGACCGCAGCCCCTCCGGAGCCTGCTGTGCACTGGCTGCTCCAAGCCTGGGGTTGGGGCGGGGGGCACAGCTGGACACACAAAGAAGAACCTCTGGTGGCCTTTGCAGAGCTGTGGTGTGTCAAAGCTGCAGCCTGAGTCGCAGCGTCTCTCAGGACAAACCAGGCTTAGCCTCCAAAAGTCTTTCATTCTCATTAGAGGAAGGAAAGATGGCTGTGATCAGGGAGGCGGGAGAGCCCTCAAAGGCGGGCGTGGCTTGAGCTCAGGGTCCTTCCTGGATGGGATTTGGAGAGGTGGAGTGCAGCAAGTGCCACTTGGCTCCTAACCCTGACGTCAAGCTCCCCCAGGCTTCCTCGAGCATCTGCCTTGGCGCCGCCACCTCCCTGCTCCCCAGCAGGAACACCCAGAACAACTGGGACCTGCTGGTGCCTGCGTGGCTCCCCGCAGCGCCACACTGGGAGGAAGAGGGGAGGGGGAGAATTTAGGGGTCCTTCCTGTTTTGGAGAGGACACTCCACTTCCTCGGGCTCTACATCATTGCCTGTATTTTGCCCTCCGGATCATTTTTACTGTTTCATCCTCCGTCACTGCTTCGTGCTTCTTTTGGGCCTGAAGCTTCTGTTTATTGAACATGGACGAGAGTACATTCAGGTTTGTACAAGGAAAGGAGATTTGCGAATGCACACCAGTCATCACTGTGTTCTAGAAAGCTTTGATCCATACAGTTTGTGAAACTTAACTCTCCCATACATGACCCTAAAGGGTGGTAGCGAGGTTTGTGTTCCTTGTCTTTTAACCTTTTAGTCATTTGAGTAAAACCACAGAACCATGGAATCCCCGTGTCTGAGAAGACCTTGTATGTATGTACATATTTTATCGAAATACTGTTGATTTACAATGTCACGTGAGTTTCTGGTGTACAACAAAGTGATTCAGTTTGTGAACAGTGTTAATATCTGCCAGACTTCTAATTTATCCCTCCCTGCCCCACCAGCTTCCCTTTCGGTAATCAAACTTGTTTATCCTCTGTAAGAGAAGACCTTTTAAATTCTACCATATGTTAAAGGCAAAATTTATCTCTTGGGAGATGAGTCTATTTTGTTATTGTTGTTCGGTTGCTAAGTCCTGTTCAACCCTTTGCAACCTATGGACTGCAGCACTCTAGGCTTCCTTGTCCTTCACTAGGAGTTGGAGTTAGCTCAAACTCATGTCCATTGAGTTGGTGATGCCATCCAACCATCTCATCCTCTGTTGTCCCTTTCTCCTCCTGCCCTCAATCTTTCCCAGCATCAGGGTCTTTTCTATTGAATCACTCTTCACATCAGGATGCCAGTTTTGGAGCTTCAACTTCAACATCAGTCTTTCCAATGAATATTCAGGGTTGATTTCCTTTAGGATTGACTGGTTTGATCTCCTTGCTGTCCAAGGGACTCTTGAGAGTGTTTTCCAGCATCACAGTTCAGAAGCATCAGTTCTTTGACACTCAGCCTTCTTTATGGTCCAGCTCTCACATCCATACATGACTACTGGGAAAACTGTGACTTTGACTATATGGACCTTTGCTGGCAAAGTTGTGTCTCTGCTTTTTAATACACTGTTTAGGTTTGTCATGGTTTTTCTTGCAAGGAGCTGACTGAGGTCACTGTCTATAGTAATTTTGGAGCCCATGAAAGCAAAGTCTATCACTGCTTTCACAGTTCCCCCTTCTATTTGCCTTGAAGTGATAGGACTGTATGCCGTGATTGCAGTTTTTGAATGCTAAATTTTAAGCCAGTTTTTTCAGTCTCTTCTTTCATTGTCACCAAGAGGTTCTTTAGTTCCTCTTCACTTTCTGCCATTAGAGCGGTATCATCTGCATAGCTGAGGTTGTTGATATTTCTCCTGGCCATCCTGATTCCAGCTTGTCATTCATCCAGCCTGACAGTTTGTGTGATGAGCTCTGAATAAAAGTTAAGTAAGCAGAGTGACAATATACAGCCTTGACATACTCCTTGACCAGTTTTGAGCCAGTCAGTTATTCCATGTCTGGTTCTAACTGTTGCTTCTTGACCTGCATACTGGTTTCTCAGGAGACAGAGAAGGTGGTCTGGTATTCCCACCTCTTTAGAGTTTTCTGTAGTTTGTTGTGATCCACCCAGTAAAAGGCTTTAGTGTAGTCAATGAAGGTGAAGTAGATGTTTTTCTTGAATTCCTTTGCATTCTCCATGATCCAATGAATGTGTGTGATAGTCTTCATTGAAAGAATGATGGTATCTACATATGTATAAGATATATATTATAAATAATATATTTAAATTATGCACACTTAGAATAGATATTTATATATTGTACATATGTAAATAAATAAATATATATTTAACAAAGGAAGAAATTGAACACTTAATATATCCAGAAGGAGGCGAGAATTTAAAAGAAACAGAAAATATAACAGTATGATACATTACCTCTGACTAGATCAGTATACATTAAGTGAAAACTACTATTCCCATTAGAAAGCAAAATTGAGCAAACTGAGTAAAAAAAAGATTGATTATTTTCAAACCTCCTGATTCTGAATAGCAGACAGCCATGGAAGAATACTGTTTACAATGGCTAACATTACAATAGGTAATATCTCTTTAAACCTTTATAACTGCCTTGTCATTTAACCCTTGAGGTTGATCCTACTATTTTCATCTTCTTGTAGGTGAGGAAACAGAGACACAGTTGCTTAATGTCATGTGGCTGGTGCATGGCAGGATGAGGTTCTCTCACCCCAGGGCTCATGTTCTTATCAGGCTGCTAAAGCAGTTGAGATATTTGGACTATTCTGTGTTTGATGGCATTTCTGGGAGTCTCAACTGATGGTATTTTTCCTACAAGTAATTGAATGATATTTTCAGAATATATGTATTTCCTTATATTTAGTTCAGATTATATATAAGAGCCCCTATTGTCCTTATACTTTTTTTTTTTAGCAAAATAGCATTTTTTTCTTTTTCTTTTTTTAATTAAAAACAACAGAATTTTGTTGTTTTCTGTCAAACCTCGACACAAATCAGCCGTAAGTATACATATATGCCCTCCCTTTTGAACCTCCCTCCTGCCCCATCCCAGCCCTCTAGATTGATGCAGAGCCCTCGTTTGATTTCCTGAGCCATACAGCATTGGCTATCTATTTTACATATGATGATGTAAGTTTCCATGTTACTCTTTCCATACATCTCACTCTCTCCAAAATAGCATTTATCACACTCAGAAGTAGTCCTGCTGCTCTGGGATGGGCTTGGCTGATCTTGGCTGGACTAGCTCGTGGATCTGCAGTCAGCAGGAGGGTCAGTCGGGGGTCATCTGGGAGTCCAGTCCAGTGTGGCCTCAGGCAGGATATCTCTTGTCTGACTCTTCAGCCAAGCAGAGCACCCCACCTCATTCTCCTGGAGCCAGCTGGGATCCAGAAGAGCAAGTGGAAACACCCAAGTCCTCTTGGTGTCCAAAGGGCACGTCTTTATTTCTGCTACACTAGCCAAAGCAAGTCACCAGCCTAGTTTCAAGGGTGGAGGGATAGACTCTATCTTTTCTTGAAGAAATGTTAAAATTTCACATTGTCAAGAACATGTTTACATGTTAAGGTTGAAAAGTGAAGTCTTTAAAGCAATCAGTCTACCACCCTAGTGTCTTGACGTAAGAGCACTGATTCTTCTAAGTCAAAAGAACTTGACTGGAAGCAAGGGTGGCAGTGCTTGGCGGGTGGTACCAAAGTGGCTGGCAGATTTTCCCTTGCTGTGTCCTGTCCCTGTGCTGCATTTTAGCCATATTTTCACTCTGGATCCTTTGGTTACAAGTAAAAGGCAATGGTGACCCACTCCAGTACTCTTGCCTGGAAAATCCCATGGACGGAGGAGCCTGGTGGGCTGCAGTCCATGGGGTCACAAAGAGTCGGACACAACTGAGCGACTCCACTTTCACTTTTCACTTTCATGCGTTGGAGAAGGAAATGGCAACCCACTCCAATGTTCTTGCCTGGAGAATCCCAGGGATGGGGGAGCCTGGTGGGCTGCCATCTACGGGGTCACAAAGAGTCGGACACGACTGAAGTGACTTAGCAGCAGCAGCAGCAGCAACAGAAAGGACTCTTCTTGCCTTAAGCAAAAATGAAATTTGCCGAAAGGGATGGAAAAGTTCACAGCACTGACCATCAGTGCAGAAAAGTGGGCTTAGAAGTCAAGGCATTCATGAAGAAGAGTGGGGGCACAGAGGTGGCAGGAACAGTGCCGCTGTCTTATTTGGAAGTTGCACGGGGATGTGTGAGCTTTAACCCTTCCTTCCTTCCTTTCTCTTTCTTTGTTTTTCCTTGTCTTTTTCTTTCCTTTTTCCTTCCTCCCTCTCTCCTTTCCTCCCTCCCTCCCTCCCTCTCTGTCTCTCTTTATTCAAGGTGCAAATTTCAGCAAAGGAGCGTTAAACTGGCCTAAGTTCATCAGATTCCCTCCCCCATGGTTAGAGGAGCACAGGACATTCCAAGTGGCATTCCTATAAGACATATTCAATGGGGAATCATACCCCAAAGATAATATGGCACAGTTAACAAAGGAAGGTGAAATAGATGTCGGGCAGCTGGAATAGCCTGTATCCAGTATATCCTCCCCTGGTGGCTCAGCTAGTAAAGAATCCACCTGCAATGCAAGAGACCTGGATTGTATTCCTGGGTTGAGAAAATACCCTGGAGAAGGAGATGTCTACCCACTCCGGTACTATGGCCTGGAGAATTCCATGGATAGAGGAGATTGGCGGGTTACAGTCCATGGGGGTGCAAAGAGTCAGACACAACAGAGTGACTGTCACTTCGCTGTATCCTTAAAAAAATCCTAGTAGCTACTATGATTGCTTATTTTTTCAGGAAAAAGCAATTAACAGTGGAAGAGTGTGTATATAGGGATGAAAAGAATAGGAAGATTTATAGGATAAAAGTAATTTCTTTTTTTTTATTGTGGACTGGCTGGCTTCATTTTTTTCTTCTGTAATTTTTTCCTAATAGTGTGCATTTATGACTTTTTAAAATTAAAAGTAACTTTATTTTTAGGATAGATGAAGTGAGGGATGTGTGTCTCTTTTGATGGTCTGAGGACATAGTCACTGAGCATGAATGTTCAGTCGCATCCGACTCTTTGCGACCCCATGGACTATAGCCTGCCAGGTCCTCTGTCCATGGGATTTTCCAGGCAAGATACTGGAGTGGGTTGCTATGTCTTTCTCCAGGGGACCTTCCCAAGCCATGGATAGAAGCCTCATCTCCTATGTCTCCTGCATTGCAGGCAGATTCTTTACTACTTGAGCCATCGGGGAAACCCATATTCACTAGTTACTCTATGTTCATATCATATATCTGTTTGTTCATATCATAATATTAATATTATATATATATATATTGCTTTTGAAATGCAACAATGATCTGATATATTAAACTTTAAACAGAAACAAAAAGCACAGCCAAAAAAAAAAAAAAATCCCACCCAATTTGGAAAGGGCTTATGCTTGTGAGTTGGGTCCAGAAGGAAGCAATTTCCCTCCATTTTCCACCAGTCCTTTTGCACATTGCCTTTTGTTTCACTAATAAGGTGTTTCATTATTTCTCCCACATAAAGAGCCTGTGCTGTTACGAGTTGCTGTCGAGGACTCTGGTTTGCCAAGATGCGTCTCATGTGTTACCCATGAGACTTCTGAGGATGACTGGACCTGTGGGAAGAGGGGATTGTTTCTCAGAGTTTGGAAAAAGAAAAAAAAAGCCATTTGCCCTTCAGGGATGACAGAACACATTCTTCCCTAATCAGGGGGTCGCTCACCTCTGCTGTGCTGAGGAGAACCGTCATCCAATTTCAAGCCCAGGGCTGGGTCATCAGATACACTGCCTTCTCCCAGCACTTCTCTGAGCTCTCTGTACCAGTTTTCTTCATCAGCTCTCTCTGCTCCTGTGGACCAGAGGAAAAGAAGTTATGAGCTCTCTCCATCATTTGCCAATCTCCTAGGCCCTTCGTCCTTGGAAGTTTCCTTATCTGAGAATCCTTTTATCGCTTCCTCTCTGTGTTTCTTCTCCTCTCTCCACAACCTTTTCACCCCTGAGTTCTGTCTGTGCCTCTGGGCCTCTCTCTTTCTATTTAGTTCTCGGAGACCATTCTGGGATTCTATTTCAGTCCATCCATCTCTCCAGCTGACCTCGGTTAAGCCGGGAGCGTGATCAGTCCCAGCGGCTGGAGGCGGCAGCTTCGGTTCTGCCCCACACCCGGTGATGTTTTCTGTTTCCTGTGATGCTCCAGAAAAGCTGCCCACTCAGAGTTTGCATGGTGCTGCCTGTGCTCCTGCCAAGGAGCCCTGCTTCCAAAACCCAGAGTAGAAAAGATGAGTTTGTACTTTCTCAGCATTTCCTTTTCCAAAAGCAGAGTTCTTGTGTGTGTGTGGTGTGTGCTCAGTTTTGTGAGACTCTTTGTGACCCCCATGGACTGTAGCCGGCAAGCCTCCTCTGTCCATGGCGTTTCCCAGACAAGAATACTGGGGCGGGGTTGCCATTTCCTCCTCCTGGGGATCTTCCCTCTCCAGGGATCGAACCTGGGTCTCCCGCACTGCAGGCGGATTCCTCACCACTGGGCCACCTGGGAAGGCCTTAGTGAGCTGTGATGCTCTGTTAATTCCAGTGTGGGAACACAAAATGCTCAGTGGATTGTGCTAGAGAGTTCTAGCTGGAGATAAAACTTTCCTTTGAGGCCTCTTGCTGCCCTGTGCCCCCTCCTAGCTCTTCTCACTCTGTATTGATATGATCTGTTTAAAGGACTATGCTTTACTCACCAGCCAGAAGGCTCGGAGGACTCCTGTCTCCCAGGTCTGCTGGCCTCATAGGTGATCAACATGCATGTCGATTAAAGATCGTTTTCTCCTCCTGAAAATTTGTCTTTAAGCTGAGCCATCCGCTGAATACGTTCTGAGACCTTGGATGATATCAACGATTCCAGTTGAGAAGGGCCACCCTTGCGGGAGGAAGCTGAAAAGGATGAAGCAGGCTAGATGGAGGAGGGTAGAGGCGTGCGGCCCCAGGAGTCAGGACTGAGTGGATGCTGCTGAAATAGAATCAGAGGGAAGGGTCCCTTCAGTCTTCCCATCCTGGAGGACATGCTTTCTTCAAATCTCCCACTTCCAAGAATAATAAAAGCAATAACCTCAATGATAATAGTCTTGAGTGATTGCTACTGAATCACCTTGCATAAACTGTCCTAAATGTTGTACCTTCACTAACTCATTGTGTCCTCCTAATAATCCTAAAATTAAAATGTGCGTCCTGGTCTCACCACCCCCATTTCACAGATGTGGAAATGGAGGCCGAGAAACTTGCCTGAGGTCACACTGCTAATAAATGGTGGACTGGAAATGGTGAGTCCAGGTAGGCAGCTCCAGGGCTTGGCCTTGTCAACACCACACTCTCTGGTGATTCCCAAAGGCTGATCTCCAGGGCAGACTTGTCTCCTGAGGGTCCACTGATTGCAGCCTGCATGGGACGACTACACACTAGAACACTGATATCTCCTGTCTTTGCTCCTCCGAGGTCATCTAGAATGGCTCAGGGATGAAACTGAATGAGGGCCTGGGAAGATGGGGGATGGAAGGAAGGAATGGGGGCCACCTCCCTGCCACTGACTTAAGCAAACCTGCTTTTTATTCCTTCTCGTCTGAAGCAAATGTCACCTCCTCACAACAGTTTAGGAATCAAACAGCCTGTGAATTTCCTGTGCCTCTTCTGTCCTCACTCCCTTGTCACCAGGACTTGTTCTTCTGGCCTCTTAATGCTACCTACACCTTTCCCTGGCAAAGATTACCACCACCCACCTTCAGGTCCCCTGAGCACACCCCAGGGCCCCTGCAGCAGTATCCTGTTGGGTGTTCCAGCCAACGAGAGCAGTTTCTAATCCAGTGCTTCCCACATCATTAAAACAGAGGCTGCTGGGTCCCTGCCTGATTCTGATTCACTGAGCCGGAGAACCTGCATTTCTAACAGATTCTCAGGTGTTTGATTCTGCTGGCTGTTCTTGGGGAATCACTGTGCTAACATACTATCTACACAGTCTTCAGAGAAAGCACCTCAAACCACGGACTCCCATGCTTTGAACCTGCCCTGGGTCTCCACTCCCCTCAGGAGAAAGTCCAATTGTTTAGCCAAGGCAACAGCCTACTGCCCTGTGGGTTACTGGACTGATTCAGGGCAGAGCTGCTACTGGGACACCCCTCCCTCCACCTCCCCAAGTCTGCATGCTTTCCCTCCCTTTCCTGAGCTCTGGGAACACAACTCATGACTGCTGTTACTCTTGTAGGATTAAAACTGATGGCTGCAGAGGCACTGCTGGTGGCCGTGTCTGCATCTTACCTTAGGCTCCTGAAGTCCTGGGGACTCAGGACTCCTGGGGGCTACTATGATTCCCACAAGCAGAATTTGCTCCTTGGTTTCCCCTCCCCTCTGCCCAGGCTGGGATGGCCCCTCTCTCTTCCTGGCCCCTTTGTCTTTGGATCTGACTTTACACGTGCACATGGGGCCTCCGGAGACAAATTGCTAGCTTTGCCTTCCTGGACTCGTGCCCTCCTGGATCCTATTGCTCCAGTAGGCAATCTTGACAGGATAGAACCTGCATCGTTGCAGCCTGGTCCCAGCCCCTTCCAGGGGAAAATCCCGTGCTAATTGCCAAGGAAATCTTTCCTGTCACTGTCTCAGATGCTCTCTTGCTGCCAAACCAGGGAGGAGAAGGAGGGAGAAGGAAACGCTGAACTGGAGAGAAGACTCATGGAATTTGAGAAGAAACTGCAATTACAGCACCATTTCCCAATTTGCTCCTATCTTAGGATCCACGTAAATAGTCTTTGCAATGAATCTTAAGTGCCCAAAGAAACCTGGGTGACTTCATGGGTTAAATTCCTCCCCGCTTTCTCCAAGCCAGTGGGTAAGTCCTAGCATTTCCCCAGAGGCTCCTGTTCCCTCTTTCATGGAATAAGAGCTCTGGAGTAATGAGCACTAAGGATTTGTCCTTAGAAGTCCTGACTCCTGTCACTATGGGAATGTTGCCTGTTCCTAATTAACCCTGACCTTGTTCTCTCTGTAACCTCAAGCTACGCATGAGCAGTGAACTCAAAAATGCAGGATGCGGTAGAGCAGGGTCAGAAGGAGAGAGTTCACTCTAAGGAAAATCCATTTGGATTCAGCAACTATTTGTTGAGCCCCCTACTCTATGTCCATCCCCTGCAGATACACAGATCTTCCTCAAAACCTGTCTTGCACCAAGATGTCCACATAAATAAGCAAATAAACAAAACAGTGAGATAACGAGCTTTCATCTGTCTTCACAACCCTCCCTAACCAGTTGCTTTTTTGGTTTGTTTATTTTAATGGAATTTGCATTTTTGATTTAGTCTTTTTTGGGGGGGATGGGTGCAGAATCTTTGGTTTTCTCTGACCCTGTAATGAAAACATTTGCTTTCAGATTGAAGACATTCCACAAGCTGAAGTCTTTCTTAAATATCTTAACATGACTCAGGGAAAAGGCTCAAATAAGAGAGAATCCAGAATCTACCCACAGAGGCTCAACTCAGTCTGTTGTAAAGCTGGCTGCATGTGCGATTTTCTGCTGCAGGAATAGAGCTCCCGGGGGAAGGAGATGAGCGATCCCACGCTCTGGTGCCTCATTGATGGGTAGAGGGTCAAGGCTTATGAAGTCCTCTTCTCCTTGGGAGTCCTTCTTCTCCGCTCAAAGCATCTCCTGCAAATATAACAGTTAAGCAATCAGCTGCAAATGTAAATGAAACAAAAGACAACAGAACACTCTCCCTAAACCTTCCATCACCCACCTTGTTCCTCACCCGGTTCTCAGAATCCAAGGCCCTGATTCTCTTCCCTCCGTCCTGTTCTATCCATCAGCCTTGCTGGCTCCTCCCACCATGGGTTTTCTGAGGGCAGCTTCCCCATGCTATCTGCCCTTGACTCTGTGTGCCAGACATCTGTTTGTTGTCTCTACCTTTTAACTTATAGATACTTCGAGTTTGAAGAAAGTCCAAAAGCTTGGAATTCTTGTTCACAACTTTTGGATTCCAATGGGAGTCAACTCTGGGAATTCAGGAGTGAGTAGTTCAGTAGAATTTAACCTTAATAAAGGATAAGACTTTCAGCTGGTTATTCTCTGCCTATTCAATATTGCCACAGTATAGCGGAGGAGCCTATTTTTCAAAACTTTCCCTCTTAATGCCCTCTAGCTAGTTGCAGTTCAGTCACTGTCATGTCTGCTCTTTTTGACTCCATGGACTGCAGTACGCCAGGCTTCCCTGTCCTTCACCATCTCCCGGAGCTTGCTCAAACTCATGTTCATCAAGTTGGTGATGCCATCCAACCATCTCATCCTCTGCTGCCCTCTTCTCCTCTAGCTAAGGTAAAGGGGGAAATGGGATTACAATGAATATAGAATTTTGTATGGACCAGTGCATGGTACATGGTAAGCACTTAACACAAGAGAGTTCTCCTAGATACCGTCCTAAAGGATGATCTTTCTGCAGATTCTGAAGCAGGAATTCTAACCTCAGTCCATAAGGGTGGATGGAAGAGAACTAAATTATTTCCACTTTTTCTAACTGAAACTTAGGATGTCTTTTAAGAGCATGTGTGAGTAAGAAACCACAGTAGTGTTAGCGACCCCCGTGCCTTTGTCGCCAGAGATGCCCTCGTATTCGGTTGCAACCGTGGCAGAGAGCCTACAGCATCACGGGTGCTTATTTGCTACGTCAATTAGGTGCATCATCTATTATCTAAGGCCTCCAGAAGGAAGCACAGGCATTACTTCATCTCAAATTTGTGGTTTTTAATGTGCTGGCAACTGCATGTTTATATAATTGGTTTCTATTGTACGCATATGCATTTTACTTTATGTATTTGAGAACTTTATTCCGAGAAGGGCTCCATAGGATTCACCAGGTGACCTTCATCTTGGCTCAAAGATGAAGGCTTCTTTTCAGAACACACTCTTAGGCTCTTTATATGGGTTACATGTTTCTTGTTGTATCCCTTCCTGTTTAATGTTGCTTAGGATGCTTAAATACCTCTTTTTCTTTCTTTCTCTGTCTCCCTCCACCTTCTTTCTCTAGGTAAAAATAAAACACACACACGAAAAGCTGCAAGGGATAGAGAAAATTAACCATTGTTTAAGATGCCAGAATCTTGGTGAAATCTGAGGGCTATTTACACTGGCTTCCCTCGTGTCTTCTCTCTGATTTCTGGTTGAATTTCCATCTGGGGCGTGGAGGCTCGCCATGTCACTTACTTGTCCTGGCTCTTAAGTTCTGCGTGAAAGGGAGCCCAGGGCGCGGCACCCTTAGAGATTCAAGCGGGTGCCGGTGGCCCCACGTAGATGGTGCAAGCTCCTTGTCTGGAACATTATTGGCTTTCCACGTAAACCAAGTTATTCAGCCTCTTTTCTCCACTAATTTTCCTACTACACTATTCTTTTCTAATCTAATCTTATGTATCTAAATAAATAATTCTTTCCAAAGATGCCACGCCACCCCCGCTTCGAATTCCCTGGATCCACTGGGGCTGGACCCTGGCAATTTACTTCTATGCATGTGTGCTCAGTTGCCTAGTCATTTCCAACTCTGCAGCCCCGTGGACTGTAGTCCGCCAGGCTCCTCTGCCCATGGGATTCTCCAGGCAAGAATACTGGAGTAGGTAGCCATTCCCTTCTCCAGGGGATCTTCCCGACCCAGGAATCAAACTCACATCTCCTGCTTTGGCTGGCAGTTTCTTTACAATTACACCACCTGGGATGTTCTTTATTTCTTAAGATAGTTGTAATCAAATGGTAGATTCTAATTTTGCAACAGGCTTCATTTTTTAAAAAGCTAGTGAAGCATCGTATATCATCTTAGCTGAGGCACCCTCCTCCCTTAATATGGTTGATCTTTGTTCTGAGTTGTAGCTGACCACTTTGCCTTTTGAAATTAGGTCAGGACACTGTCCTTGGAATATATTTGGCCTCCTTTAGGTTCTTGTGCTCTTAGTTTATATAAAGTTTTGGTTCTTGCATAGTTAACCCAGACCACTGAGGATCATCCGGGCATATTTAACATTACTTTCATTCTAAGAGGATAAACTCTGGGGAGAATTGATATGGGAAATTTGAATCCATAATGGCTTAATTGGAGGGGTCATTAGGCTTTTGGATACATTGTCTGGTTCTGTCTCTCAGATAACCAGGCTCCAGGGCTCTGACATTATGGGAATTTAGGTCAGTCATTTGCATGGAGGATGGATATAAGGCATGCCTCTTCTGAAGCTTATCACGGAATTTGGGCCTCTGCTGCAGGCTGAAGGAATACACATGTTCCAAATCCTCTGGAATCCATGGGATGGTTTGGAACCATCTTTGGAGACAGCTTCTCTAGTCCAATTACGGGTGGGAAACTTCAGCCTTAGTCTTTCAGGACCCATCCAGAGTTTCTTCCTTTTTCTCTCCTCTTCTCCCACATACCCCATTGGCCATTTTCATCCTGTTGCATCTTTCTTTCAGCCTCTTCCTTCTCCCAGGGTCTTGCCTTGAATTTGTGTTCTTAGTCTCTGCTCCGTCTGGTGCCACTGATGGGAATGGCTGGGGGACAGAGTGAGGGGCTTCATATCCTGCCTTGAGAGCAAAGGAGAGGGCAGAGGTCCTCACCAAAGCCTGGCTTCAGAGCAAGGGGGCTGGCGATCTAAGGTATTTCACCTCTTTTTTTAATTGACACAAATGTTTAAAATCTTATTTTTTAATTTTTGGCTATGTCTCTCAGCATGCGAGATCTTAGTTCCTTGACCAGGAATTGAACCCATGCATCCCTGCAGTGGAAGCACACAGTCTTAACCACTGGACTCCCAGGGAAGTCCCAGCATTTCACCTCTTGCACTGTGAGAGTCAGCTCCTCTGTGCAGCACCGTCGAAGAGTGTGTGTCTTTCTCTTCTCTGAACTACAAAGCACAGTCCTCTCTTACAGGCTTAGTTGCTGGGGTAGCAGAGAAAAGATGATGGGGAGAGGGGAGAAATGCCCACTCCACCACAATGGAGAGCACTGATGGATGAACAGATGAGGGGGTGGATGAATAAATGGAGTTCTTGCCTTGCCTCTGGCTCCTCGTTGTGCAGGAATTTAGGGAGATGCAAAGTAAGATGCAGGCTTCCCAGGTGGCACTAGTGGGAACGAACCTGTCTGCCAAAGCAGGAGGCACAAGAGATGCGGGTTCGATCCCTGGGTCGGGAAGATTTCCTGCAGGAGGGCATGGTAACCCACCCCAGTATTCTTGCCTGGGAAATCCCATGGACAGAGGGGCCTGCGGGCTACAGTCCATAGCGTCACACAGAGTCAGATACGAGTGAAGTGACTTAGCGTGCTCATGCACACACACACACAGTCAGACGTGGTCCCTTCTGCCACACAGCTTCCAGGCTGGTGGTGGGTCAGTCATTCCAAGTAGACTGAAGTTTAGTAGGGTAGGGGTACAAGGGGCTTCGACATCTGTAAGGGGTGACCCAGGTTGGCACGTGGTGTGAAAGTAAGGTTCAGGCTACGGTGTAAATGACATGACAGAATGAACTAGATGAGGAGTGAGGGGGGTAGGGTGGGGTAGAGGACGGGCAGGGGAGAGGACCACTCTCGGAGCAGAGAAAAGCATCATGAGAACCCTGAGGCTGGAGCGTGTGTGGCCCCCGCATGAGACCGAGAAGTGGTCCCTGGCCAGAGACCAGGAAATCACGGGGTGAGGACAGGCCGGCGCCCCGGCCGCGTGAGCCTCTCCGAGGAGTCTGAGCTGCTTCTGAGGCCGAGAGGAAACGATTGAAGAATTTTAAGTAGTCAAGTGACATGAATAGATTTGCACTTTAAAAGAAATCCATCTGGAATGAGAGTGGAGAAAAAATTGGTGGTTGGAAGGGAACGGGGCAAAGCAGAGGCCGTTGCTGTGAACTCGGAGTGAGAGGGTGAAATGAGGGGTGATGGTGGGGAGAATGGGGGGGCAGAGAACAGGGGGGCCCCAGGGTCCATCCAGAGGACGCACTGGAGGCTACAGAGATGGAAGAGGAGTTTGCGCAGGGGATCTGTCTATGGGGGCCGTGCGTGCATGCCCATTGCTTCAGTCGTGTCTGTCTCTTTGCGACGCTATGGGGTGTAGCCCCCCAGGCTCCTCTGTCCATGGGATTCTCCAGGCAAGAAGAGTGAAGTGGGTTTGCCATGCCCTCCTCCAGGGGATCTTCCTGACCCAGGGATCGAACCCGTGTCTCTTACATCCGCTTGCATCGGCAGGTGGGTTCTTTACCATTAGCGCCCCTGGGAAGCCCCTGTCTATGGAGAGGTGGGGTTGAAGACCCCAAGGTCTAGCCTGCACTGTGCCACTCCCAGCCAGCAACTGGTTAAAAAGAGGTCTTCTTGTGACATGACGACTGCTCAGATGAAGAAGCAGACTCTGTCGGGGGTTAAATTATTAGCTCCATGTCAAGTAGTTGGAGATGGCTGATCAGGACTCAAACCGAGGCAGAGGGGCTCAAAAAGTCCACTTCCCTCTCCATCCCCATAGTATCTGGGGAGAAGCCCTCATCTGGACGCACTCTCCCTTGCACCGTGAAGACTGACTCCTGTGTGTCATGCTCAAGGAGTCTGTGATTCCTTTTGTCTGAGTTGCTAGCACAGTTCTTCTCTTGCAGACTTAGTTTCTGGAGGTAGCAGGGGAAGAGGGATGGCACATGGAGAGACATGCCCACCCCACTAAAATGGACACTGTGGCCACCCTAGGGTTTGGAGAGTAGAGAGGATCCAGCAAAGAAAAATTAGGAGTTGAGGGAATGTAGCAGGAGAGATCAGTGGAGGAGAGATCTCACCCTGAGTCTAGAGGACCGTGACCCTTCCTTCTCCCCATTGACCCCTGTGATCCAACCACGTGGCAGAATAGAAAGAGCAGAACTTTGACTCCTGGTGGTCCAGGAGGGGAATTTAGCCACTACCTATTAGTTGCTCTGAGGTTTTCAGCCTTTACACAAACTTGCTGAACCTCAATGTTTTTATCTGTAAAATGGAGATAATAACTGCTATATTAAGGGTTTTGATGTAGATTGACAAAGAACATGTACTAAAAGAGCTGGTCAATACAACTGGCACGTGGTCAGTATCACGGGCCCTGATTCCCTCATTTCCAAGGTGACCATTACATTTATCATCCAGTGGGGACATTTGTAAGACTGAGGGGTGAGGTGAGGTGAAGTCGCTCAGTCGTGTCCGACTCTTTGCGACCCCGTGGACTGTAACCTACTAGGCTTCTCCGTCCATGGGATTCTCCAGGCAAGAATACTGGAGAGGATTGCTATTTCCTTCTCCAGAGGATCTTCCCACCCAGGGATCGAACCCGGGTCTCCCACATTGGAGGCAGACGCTTCAACCTCTGAGCCACCAGGGGGGAAATGTTCTAATAATTACACCAGGACAAGTGAAAACTGGGACTATCCCTGAACCCTGGGACAAACCAGCAGTCTGTTCAAACCCACTTTAGCAGAGGCACTCATGTTATTGTTCCATCAGCTCTGTCTGAGCCCAGACTTTTGCTCTGGGGCTGTCAGAACTCTTCACTCCTGCAGGTCATTCATTCCTTCGTTAAGCACAATAATGCCAGGTCCAGTGGGAAGTGAAAAGGAGGCAGCAGCTGACAAAGTCCAGTGCGTGGCACTTCTCTTGGAGGAGCTCAAGGTTTGACGGAGGAGCCAGGCAGAGACTTCACCCTGTGATCATCGCAAGCTCAGCGTGACAGTGTTGTGTCTGGAGGTGGAACAAAAAGGCATGGAACCCAGGGTTGGAAGAGATCCTTGGGTTTAGTGCATTTCCTTCATTTCATAGGCAAGGATGCTGAGGCCCGGAGAGGGAAACCAACTTGATTAAAGTTGCCCAGCTAATTAGCATTCCCGTGGGAGACGAGAGCCCCAAATTTCATCCTGAGGCAGGACATCCAGGATACTGGTGACGCAGCCAGTGTCTGGAGCTTTGGCCCCCAGGCCTCCTCCCCGGGCTCTGCCCCGCACCCCCCTATCTTGTCTCATATCAGGAAATCTGGATCATCCCTCCTCTACATTCTGCTCCTCTTCACCGTCTTCTTTTCCATGCATTTGGTTGGGTACCATGGGGGATGCTGACATGGGTCAAAGAGTCCTAGTTCTTAAGCAAGATGGATAAATAAGTACCAAATGAAAAAAAAAAAAGGCAGAAAGAAGAAATTGTTCATCAGTGGTAAAAAGCAATGTGTAGTTTAAGGTGATTAACTCTGATGTTCAGTTACTAGGTTGTGTCCAACTCTTTGTGACACCATGGTCTGCAGCATGCCAGGCTTCCCTGTCCTTCACCATTCCCCAGACTTTGCTCAAACATGTCCATTAAGTCAGTGATGCCATCCAACCATTTCATCCTCTGTCACCCCCTTCTCCTCTTGCCCTCAATCTTTCCCAGCATCAGGGTCCTTCCAGTGAATATTCAGGGTTGATTTCCTTTAGGATTGACTGGTTTGATCTTGCAGTGCAGAGGACTCTCAAGAGTCTTCTCCAACAGTGCTATTCAAAAGCATAAATTCTTTGGCACTCAGCCTTCTTTATGGTCCAACTCTCACATCCATACACGACTACTGGAAAAACTGTAACTTCCACTATACAGACCTTAGTTGGCAAAGTGATGTCTCTGCTGTTTAATACACTGTCTAGGTTTGTCATAGCTTTCCTTTCAGGGAGCATGTATCTTTTAATTTCATGGCTGCGGTCACCATCCAGTGGTTTTAGAGCCCAAGAAAATAAAATCTGTCACTGCTTCCACTTTTCCTCTTCTATTTGCCATGAAATGATGGGACCAGCTGCCATGATGTTAGTCTTTTGAATGTTGAGTTTCAAATCAGCTTTATCACTCTCCTCTTTCATCCTCATCAAGAGACTCAAACTCATATTCATACTGATAATTCAGTGCCTGCTACTTGCGAGCCAAACCAATCATAGTTGTTTAGATTTAGAGCTCATGACAAATATTTGAGTTGGATGTTAAAGCTTCGTATTTCAGATGAGGAACTCCAGACTCATAGAGGTTGCCTATTTATCTAAGTACATGCCAGGCGATACATTGGCCACCTGATGTGAAGGACTGACTCACTGGAAAAGACCCTGATGCTGGGAAAGATTGAAGGCGGGAGGAGAAGGGGGTGACAGAAGATAAGGCGGTTGGATGGCATCACTGACTCGATGGACATGAGTCTGAGTAAGCTCCAGGAGTTCATGATGGACAGGGAAGCCTGGCGTGCTGCAGCCCATGGGGTCACAGAGTCGGACATGATTGAGTGACTGAACTGAACTGATGACAGGCAGATGAACTATTTGATTCTAGACCTCTTTGCAGTAGGCAGAGGCCTCGAGAAAAGTGGAGCATGGAGTGGGAACAGTCTTTGCCACCAAGTGACCTGGATTTGAATCTTGCTGATGCTCCCTTCCAACCATGTGAGCCTGAGTGTGTCACCTCCCCTTTCAAAGCTTCACTTCCCTCATGTCTGAGGCGTATTTACTGTGTATATTCCAGGGGCTCATTGCTTGTGCTCAGTCGCTTCAGTTGTGTCCAACTCTGTGAGACCCTATGGCGTGCAGCCGGCCAGGCTCCTCTGTCCACGGGATTCTCCAGGCAAGAATACTGGAGTGGGTTGCCATTTCCTCCACCAGGGGGTCTTCCTGACCCCGGGATCGAATCCGTGTCTCCTGCATCTCCTGTGCTACAAGCAGATTCTTTACTAGGAAAGCCTTGGAATAGTATTCAAGGAATTTCACAACTGGTTGGCTTGGCACTGACCGGGCAAGATGGAGACTATCTCTAAACAGTCAGGATGGCTGTTCAGAGGACCAGGTTTGCCCATTTCCTTAGGCTGTTCTGACAATCAAGTGAGATTGTACTCATAAATCGTGAAGCACAGCGCTTAGCACCTTGGAGGCACCCAGTCACTCTTGGCAAGTCAGCAGGCTTAGGGGAGGACAAGAACAGAGTTTAAAAAAGAGAGGTCAGAGAGGAGCGATGAAGTGGGATAGATTCTAGAGAAACTGGCATTGGGAATACAGCTCTACGAGAAGGGAGGATTTGGGGCTCAACACGTCCAGGTTTACATTTCCCGCTTAGTGACTGATTTTGTCATGTGACCTTAGGCATATTGCTTAACCTCTTTGAGCTAGAACCTTCACATGTAAACAAGATTTTTAAGAATACCTTCCTATAGAGTGATTGCAGTGACCATACATTAGGGACTGAATGTTTGCATCCCCTCAAAATTCATATGCTAAGATCCTAACCCCTGATGTAACAGCATTAAGAGGTGGGGGTCTTTGGGAGGTAATTAGGTCATGAGTAAGAGGCAGGAAGTACCCCCACCTCTCTCTATCTCTGTCTCTCCTCACCCCACCTCTTTCTCTCTCTCTCTCTTTTGCTCTCTGCTCTCTCCACCATGTGAGTAAACATCGAGACGATACCATTTGCAAACCAGGAAGAGGGCACTCATCAGACACCACATCAGCCAGCACTCTGATCTTGGGGTTCCCAACCTCCAGAACCGTGAGAAATAAGTGTTTACTGTTTAAATCGCCCAGCAGCTAGAGCTAAGATGACACGTGAGTGAGGCTTAGGAAGGGCCAGCGTTCATGGCTTCACACAATTTCATAGAAAATGACTTCTTTCACTATGGAGTGACTTACTGCTTATTTACAAGGGGGGTTGATTTAATTGGGATCTTTGTTTTCTCTTCCCCACCAAATCTAGAAAAAAACAGATGGAAGTTTGAAATGGTGCTTGAAAATATCTCGATGTATCGTAGTAATGTAGATTATTGTAGAACTAAGTGTATTTTTCCTTCGTTTATTGTGCTGAAGATGGGGGCTGTTCAGCTGGTATTTTCTGTGTGCTATCATAAACATGTGATGAGCTGAGACCAGGGAATGCACGCAGTGGCTACTAATTTGTTTGTTACTTAAAATATTGCAGAGAAGAACAAAGGTCAGTTGGTGACATTAAGCTTCTACGTCTTCCGTTTTCCCCATGCTGCTGGTTGCCTAGCAAGGTGTGGGTGGGATGCGTGTACTCTGAGCTCCAGGATGGTTAAAACGAGGGGAGACAGATTCTGGTGCAGGAGGTGAAGGGATGTAGGCAGCAGATCTTGGCTGAGTGGGAGTTTTGAAATTCAAGAGATTTCAGGTTGAGTTCAGGCTCTGAAAAGTGTGTGTCCTTGGGCGGGTGGCTTTATAAATCCGAGTAACTGATCTTAACCATGGCATGAGATGAGTGCTGGAGGGAAGGAAAGAATGGGGCACTATTGGAGGAAATGTGTTGCCTCAAAGGACCAAAATCGTGTCTACATCTCAACATCAGGGGACTCAGATGGAAAAGAATCTGCCTTCAGCGCAGGAGATGCGGGTTCCATATAAACAAACCAGTGCTTAAAGAGAGAAGAAGATGAGGTCACAGGCAGTCGGACATGACTGAGCGACTCACTTTCACAGAGGAAAACAACCCTTTGTGCCGTCCAAGATGTCTGAGCTGGCTTAATCAGCTCGGATTTGAAACTGAGTTTTTCAGGCTCTGAAGCTGAAGTTCCAGGCTTCATTTTCCGAACTATTTTATGCTTTATCATTTTGGCATGTTTATTCATGAGTTCCTTTACTACGGATGCCTTCATCCTTGCATGTCTAAATCTTACCAGTCCTTTAAAACCAGCTCACATGCTATCTTGTCCAAAAGAACCTCATCTTTTTCTCTCTTTAAGCACTGGTTTGTTTTTATATTTTTGCTAGATTACAAGAATTAGCTTCCCTGCTAAGCAGTAAATTCCCAGGTAAGCTCACCTCTGCGTCTCTTCCACAGCACTTAGGGCTGTGCAGTATTCATGATAGGTGGTTTATGCTTGCTTGTCGTATTGCCTAATGTTTGCAGAGAGAAAGACTATTTGTTGCAAGGATTCAGAAAGCAAGGAAATGCAACCTGAGAGGGGCTAGGAAGACAGTGAGAGTCTGGAAAGTAG
This sequence comes from Aepyceros melampus, assembly GCA_006408695.1. NCBI lineage: Eukaryota > Metazoa > Chordata > Mammalia > Artiodactyla > Bovidae > Aepyceros > Aepyceros melampus. The sequence continues at coordinate 186,787 of SJXQ01004421.1, read as the reverse complement.
GTTGAAGCACTGCCCATAGTATTTGGTCATTAATGCTTCTTAGATTTCTCATTGCTGTAATGTTCAAACGGGGAGATCGTGTTTCCACAGGGTGATTCTGTTTGCTCTAATATTTGTTTGTATCATTGCCAAGGCCAAGTGGATCTCCATAAGATGCATTTCCTGATAACAAAGCCCGGCTTTGTTGTCGGCCTCTTACTGTGGGGATCAGAATCTTTCTATACTTTGCATAATTTGAAATGAAGCAGGTAGGAAGGGAGAGCAGAACCAGTCCAAGAAATATTTGCTATGATTCTCTTAAGCTCTTTTTTGGAGGGGGAGTTATCATATGAACAAAATGATTAGAATTTGTGGTGAAAGCAAAGGCCAGAATTAATAAAAGACAGCAGATTTGGGATGAAACTAAACCCAAGTGAGATGAATACTGAAATGAAAGTAAAACCCAAAGAGAGCTTATGTTGTGTGGTGTGTATGTTGAGAATAAGAGAGTCAACATGCATTACTTGGGGGCAGTTATCAACCCATGATATTATTTAATAAAAGCAGCCTTGTTTTTACGGATACTCTCCTGTTTTTTGTGCATGTGTTAGTTGCTCAGTCTTGTCCGATTCTTTGTGATCCCATGGACTGTAGCCCACCAGACTTCTCTATCCATGGAACTCTCTAGGCAAGAATACTGCAGTGGATTTCCATGCTCTCCTCCAGGGGATCTTCCCGACTCAGGCACTGAACCTGGGTCTCCTGCACTGCAGGCAGATTCTTTACCATCTAAGCTACCAAGGAAGCGCTTTGTACACACACATTTCTGAAAACCAGGATGTGCTAACCTCAGATGTGTCAAAGGTACAAACACTCAGGTTAGTATGGGAGCTCCATTCGAGAGTCTAAAACACTATCTTCACTTTTAGTCTCCATCTTCAATAACATATTATTAATGATATTTTGTACATAATCTTTCATTTCTTCTCCTTCACAGTTACTTGCATGTCTGGTTGACCCAAGCTAAGTTTATTCAGCATTGCATTGAAGCAAAGCCTTCTGCTCTGGGTATGCTTGAAGAAGTCCATCTTAATTTAGATAGCAACATATATGAGGCTTAAGTTTCCTATTGCTTGTGTCAAGACTTTTACTTTTACAGTTTATCTTGATTTTTATTTAAAAGTAGGGACAGAATATAAAAAAACAACGGTTTTTTAAACGAACAAAGCATGAAACTCTTTTCAAATAGACTCTTTCCTGGACCCTAGCCTGTAAAGCCCATAGAAATGGAATGAGAATTTTGATGAGAATCAGGAGAGGGACACAAGGACATCAAAAACACCTCCACAGGCCTCATGGAACACTGTTTGGTAAGCTTTGCAATATTATGCTTAGTCATGTTCCAACTCTTTGTGACCCCATGGAGTGCAGCATGCTAGTCTCCCCTTTCCTCCACTGTCTCCCAGAGTTTGCCAAATTTGTGTCCAAGGAGTTGGTAGTGCTATCTAGCCATCTCATCCTCTGCTGCCCCTTTCTCCTTTTGCTTTCAATCTCTCCCAGCATCAGGGGCTTTTCCAACAAGTTGGCTCTTCACATCAGGTAGTCAAAGTATTGGAGCTTCAGCTTGAGCAGCGGTCCTTCCAATGAATATTCAGGATTGGTTTCCTTTAGGATTGACTTGTTTGATCTCCTTTCTGTCCAAGAGTCTTCTCTAACACCACAATTCAAAAGCATCAGTTCTTTGGCACTTGGCCTACTGTCCATGGCTAACATCCCAGAATTATAAAAGATGTTGGACTACCTTTGTTTCATTTATTTTCTATACTGATGGATTTTTACAAGATTGAACTCTGTACAATTGGCGGAGTATCAAGCTGAAAATACTGAGTTATGCTCTTGCTTTTTCTTCCACTGTAAGAAATGGCCATTTAAAGTAAAAGCTTAAACTGTCTTTTCTCTTTCCTTGTCTTCTCAAGTGTAACCTTACTGAGGATGGAAAAAAGCAGAAATGGAGTATGTTCTGCATATTACAGTAATTCAAACTAATAATGAGCCTGATCTTTTTCTGATAGCTGATTTTTAATGCTGGGTCTTGTGAAATAAGAAAATAGGAGTCAAAGTATGATAGAAAGTTGACCAGCATTTTAGAATTTATTTAACATAATCTAACTAAAGCAGTGACAGCGAAAATTGAGATGAGGGGATAGGGTTTTGAGTTCTTCAGGACTTGACTGTTGGATGTGGGGGTCTCTAAAGGCGTAGGGGGATGGGGTAGAGAGTGAAACTTTATCTTGGGCATCTGGGTATAATCATGGAATCAGGAAATGCTGGAGGAGGAGCAAAATTTAGGAAGAATGTGTTGTGTCCTATTTAAATGCCCTGTAAGCTGTGCTAAAAATCACATAAGATGTGTTCTATGAGCTCAGTGGCTGTCTCCCAAGGTTATGGTCATTGAAGTGGGGATGGTTTAGTCTTGGTGGATTTCTCTGCTTGTCAGTTGAATGTGGCACACCACCACAGTATGCAAAGGCAAAATGGGCATGGATGGGGGTACGTGCATGCACGCATGCATTTAAAAATATTCACTGTGTGCCTGCTCTGTGTCAGGCGTTCTGGTGCTGAGGAGCAGCTTAGTGAAGCAATGCACAGGGGCCTTGCCCTCCTGGAGCTCAGGCATCAGACAATAGGCAAATAAACGAACGAGAGAAATAAGAGGCTGAGCTCTGCTCTGTGCTAAGATTGAGAGGTCCGCTGTTCTAGAGTGTAATGAGCGCTATCTTGGATTGGATTTTGTGGTCACTGCTTCTGCTTATCTTTCAGTAGTAATCTCTTCCCCAAGCCTTGCCTGTACTAGCTGGTACAACTTCAGTTTTCCTGGGGTGCTTACCCTCTGGTCATCTTAGGGAATGTGACTTTTCTCCAGACTCCCCTTTAATATCAATCATGGTCATTTCTTCCTTCTTACTAGTGACTGGTTTCAGTAAAGCAGGTCCTGGCCAATGGAATTGAAGAGCTGCTAACTGTGGGACCTCTGGTAAAGGTTTTCCTGCTAATAAAACCTGCATGGAGGGAAATGCCTGTCTTCTTTACAGGACACCATTGTGTCCTCCTGTGACGGCTGGAGCAATTGCAATCCCCTTGTGATCCTCACAGGAGGACTGCTGACCTGTGGCAGATGGCAGAGTGAAAAGTTGGAAAGGACCTGGGTCTTTGCTAAAGTCCTAATGCTGTTGAATATCCAATGTCAGAATTCTCCTTCCACTATGCTCTGTGTTGCATGAATTACCAAAGCTTTATTTTGGCTCTTTCTAGTTGGGTCCTCTTTATTATTTGTTGCTGAAGGCATCCTGACAGGTATGTGTAGGTCGAGGAGGACCTGTTGAGATGGCGACTTTCAAGCTGCTATATGAATGTCATGAAGGTGCTGGGTTACATAGGGAGCTGGGGAAAGAATGCACTCCAGGCAGCAGAATCAGCCAACTACAGATGCCCAAACATGGGAGCAAGCATGGCATGTTGGGGAAGAGAGAGGTCAGAGGAGTAGGACTCTGCCAACCTATTAATAAGAAAGGAGCTGAGATTCTTTTCAACTGTAGTAAAATAGAGATGCTTGGATTTTAATCTAAATATGGTGGAAGTCATGGATGACGTAGGTCCATGTCTTTTGTTTTTTCATCCCCTAACCCAGCACACAGCAGAACTAAATTCTAGCTTACAGGTTTCAGTCTGATCAAAATAATTCCAATAATAGAAGGATCATTTGAAAGTGAATATTTCCCCTTAACCCTCCAGTGTAAAGAGGTAACCTTCTCCTTGACAACAGGCAGAGGGTTTTCTCATGCTTCTTTTCACCAGACACAACTTCAGAAACTAAGTTTACAGGTAAAGAAAGTCAGAAGCACACGCGGAGCTGCAGAGATGACGACTCTTAATTAGCTGCATCAAATGACTCTTGGCATTCCTAATTTTCACCTTTTTGTAACAATTCAATTCATTCCAAGGTTTTACCAGAGTAGACAGGCATGAAATGAATTCTCCATGGTAGGTTACCAATGGCAAAGAAATTGCGAGCTTTGAAATGGCTGGGAGGAACCACGTGAGCTCTGGCACTTGCTTTCCTCTAAACTCTGTGAATTCTGTCAACATTAATTCTGTGAAGTATGTAGGCTGCATTATTTGGGAGAAATGAACAATTTTATTTTCCCTAAGCTCTATCTGTATTGCGTCCATTTCCTTAAGCCTCACTCACATCTCTGGTGGGTGTGTGGTGTAGTGGATGAGAACTGGAAATCAGGATACCTGGATGCTGGTGGAGTCTGGAGGTGAGAAAAAGATGACTCGGGGAGGTTTAGCGGACTGTGTGTTCTGTGTGACTCAATGTGGGGAGCTGCCGTCATCGTGTGTAATGAGCTTTCTCCTCGATTTCTTCTCCTATGTTCTAGGAGGCCCCTTGTTTGTTAGCCATGTGTTACGATTTGACCTCTCCTGAAGAATCCACACTGTTTCCTCCCATTCGGTCTTTTATTTTTTTATCTTCTTTTCTTTTTTTTTGTCCTCACCACCTGACATGTGGGATCTTAGTTCCCCAACCAGTGATCAAACCTGTGCCACCTGCAGGGAAAGTGCAGTCTTAACCACTGGCCACCAGGGAAGTCCCCATTTGTTGTTGCTCAGGTGCAAAGTCCTGTCTGACTCTATGCGACCCCATGAACTGCTGGGGAAGATGGAGGACAGGGGTTGAAGGGGGCGACAGAGGATGAGATGGTTGGATGGCATCACCTACTCAATGGACATGACTTTGAGCAAACTCTGGGAGATAGATAGTGAAGGGCAGGGAGGTCTGGCATGCTGCAGGCCACGGGATGGCAAAGAGTCGCACGACTGAGCAACTGAGCAAGAACAGAACCGCTGCTGTGGGACAGCAGAAGCTCTCCTGACCCATCTCCTCTCGCCAGCTCTTGGGCTGTGCCTGGCCCCCCGTTGCTTTCGTGTGCTCTGAATGCTCGCCACCAGTAGACTCCTTGTTGCAGTCTCATGCACACTTATGCTTCCCCTTGAGTTGTACACTTATCCAGTCACTTTTATTTTCTCCAGTGTTGTGTATGCAGTGTTCCCTTGTTATTATAATCATATAGTTAAATGTTACACAAGCCAATACATTATGGATGTGAAAATAATCAAGCTGTTCCTATGAAAATCTAGCTGAATAATTTAGATATATGGGCTGCTTTAAAAAGAGGCTTCCCAGGTGGCTCGAGGGGTAAAGAACCTGCCTGCCATGCAGGAGACATAAGAGATGCGGGTTCCATCCCTGGGTGGGGAAGATCCCTTGGAGAAGGGCATGGCAACCCACTCTAGTATTCTTGCCTGGAGAATCTCTTGGACAGAGGAGCCTGGAGGGCTACAGTCCATGGGATCTCAAAGAGTGGGACACGACTGAAGTGACTTAGCACGCATGCACGCTTAAAAAGGAGCTAGAGTCATTAGTGTTCGACCTTTTGGCTAAGATCAAGTATAAAAGGGACTAGAGTCAAATTAGATATGATAAGATAATTATAAATTTTGAGGGGAAATTGTAACATCTAGAAGGGTTTTATAATCACATGGCTTTCCGAGTGCATTTAAATTCTCATTCTATTTTAAATAAAACAAACATCAGATATATTACTGGTGTGGTTATACAAGAAAGAATACACAGAATACCGATCTGTGGACCAATAGTTACAGAAAAGGTCTTGACTCTACACCAGAAAATTGGCAGCACTGGAAGCTTAACAGCAACAAATGGATGATTTAAATGTAGAGAACAGCCTTGGTACTCAGACAGTGGGCCCTGGAGGGCACACGTTACCCACTGATCAATTTGCTGTTTAAAAATCTACAGAGGAGCTAAAGTCACTTATCAATAGGAAAAATTTTATTAGGGAATAACTCCCCGATAATGTTGATAGAGTTCTAAGATGTTTTCTAGAAAGTCATGGTGCAAATGGTAATAGAGCAAGCATTACGAAAATACACAAAATTCAAGCAATGATTTTCAGCAGCTGCTGGTAGCAATGCAGGTAGAATTCCAAATTCTGACTTTTTATTATGGGCAAAAGAAAAATCTCTGCGATTTAAGAGATATAAATTGGTTGTTTTTACAAGATAAGTACTGTTCACAAAAATCAGCACAGACAGACTCTGAATTATTCTATAAATTGATTTTTTTCCCCTATGAACATACACATTCCGTGAAGAAACACTTGAAGAAAATAGACACCTACAAAGTCTATGCTTTATCAGTGTTTTTTAAATTACAGGTTTTGACTCTTGGTGGGTCGTGAAATACATTTACCGAGTTGGGAAAAGAATTTTTTTTTTAATAAAATGAAACAGAATAAGATAGAATAGAAAATAACAGTGTGAATTATAGGTTGTAAGGGCACGTCATGAAAATTTTATTATACATGTGTGTATGTGTGTGGCATGTGTGTATATGTGATATAAAATTTCTAGCTGTGATGTAAATTTCTCTTACCTTTCATTTTGGCCCTAACTTCGAAGACCTTTGGTCTAATATATCCTTCTTCATGTTTTAGTTTGAATAATGTAAAGAAAGTGATTTACATAAATGCGAGATTTTTATAACATGATGCAACTCCTTTGTTCCAAGTTATGGATCATAGGGTTATAAAATGTTTTAAAGATAAATTTGGAGTTTCATTTCAGAAATAAAAGACATGAAAGTATATAGACTATATGTAATCATTAAAAATCTTTGACATTAAAGGAGATTTCGCTTCTCAGTTCAATATTGACTAAATCTCCAGAGACGAGAAAAATGTTGCCTGAGGTTGACAACATTGGAAAAATGCTGGACTACAAGAGAATAATTAAGAACACGGTTTAGTAACTGACTCCAGACAAATTGGAGGGGCCAATGATTTACAGAAAGATGTTGTATAACAATGAACTAATGATTCCTATTTATTGCAATATATACTTAGCGTCAGGGATGAAATCCTTCAGGCCATAACAGAAATAGACAAATCAAAAAATGAGGAAGACAGGGAAAAGGAAATATAATATCAGAGCCCAATCTTCTCAGCAAGCAGAAGCCAAAGTTGCCCTGGGTGGAATTCTGTTCTATTGAATTGGTAGTCAACTGTGTTATGAAATGTACATGCTTCAAAAGTATGTTTCAAGAAGCATGTTTCTTTTTCTAAACAACTTCCAGATAATAAACAGATGAATAGCTATATAGTTTAAATTAAAGCAAAATATTAAAAGTTTACATGGATCATTTTTATGATTCTCTGCTTTAACTTCCCAGGTGGCTTGGTGGTAAAGTATCCACCTACCAAGCCAGAAGACGTAGGACATACAGGTTTGATCCCTGAGTCAGGAAGATCCCCTGGGGGAGGAAATGGCAACACACTCCTATATTCTTGCCTGGAAAATCCCATGGATAGAAGGAGCCTCTTGGGCTGCAGTCCAGGGAGTCTCAAAGAGTCAGACATGACTCAACATGCATGGACTCTTTAACTGACTTCCCATTAATGAAGTTATTACAGGTCTTGATTTGCTTCAGACTTGTGACTGCCTTCTGTTCCAGCATTTATCTTCTGTCTTTCATGCCAGGATCTGGTGTCATTCAAATAGGTAGTTTCTGAATTCAAACCTCCCGAGTTGGACTGTAGCTTGTCTGCCACCCACTAAGGAGACCCTGGATTTATAGTTCAGTCTCTTGGGGTTTCAGTTCTCCCATTGGAAGGATGGGGCTGAGATATCACTTGATTTCATCAGATTTAAACTCAGATAACATATGCAAAGCCCTAAGCATAGCATCAGATACACTGTGAAAGCTCAACAATGATGGTTTTCCCCTCTCTGATATTTTAGATTTACCCTAAACATGATTTGTATCATCTTTAATCATTTCCAAATATTTTTCAAGGTGTATTTCAGATGGCCTGCCTTTAGTTCCTTTCAGCTGCTCACTCATGTTCAACCCTTTGTGACCCCATGGATTGCCTGACATAGCAATCATTTTTACTGCTCCCCAAATTTTTAGGAGTTTTCTCAGAATAATAGCAGTTAAAATGAAAGCATCATACTTATACATATATATATATATATTTTTTTTTTCTTTTGAACTTTTGTATTGGAGTATAGCCGATTGGCTGGAGAAGGAAATGGCAACCCACTCCAGTATTCTTGCCTGGGAAATCCTGTGGACAGAGGAACCTGGTGGGCTACAGTCCATGGGGTCGCAAAGAGTCGGACATGGCTGAACGACTAAAAACAGCAACAAGAGCCGATTGGCAGTGTTGTGATAGTTTCAGGTGAGTGAAAGGACTCAGCCTTACATACACAGGTGTCCATTCACCCCAAATCCCCCTCCCATCCAGGCGGCCTCATAACCTTGAGCAGAGTTCCCTGCGCTGCACAGCAGGTCCTGGTTGGTTATCCATTTTAAATACGACAGTGTGTACAGGACCATCAGAAACTCCCTAACTGCCCCTTCCCCTCCGGCAACCCCTGGCTTATATATTGATGGCATTTTATAACTTTTAAATTTGAAGTCAGCGGCCTAAGAGGCCTCTTTTCCAAGTTTCGTAGTTCAGGATTACAATAGTCAGAAAATTAGTTTACCCACTCCAGGTCATGCAGCTGATGGACAGAAAGAGGGGACTGACCCAGGCTCTCCTGCGAGGGAGCCTGTTTCTAGCCAGCCCTTGTGGTCACGTGCACAGTCCTCCGCCTGAGCCAGCAGTAGACTGTAACGCCTGGCCAAGATGCCTCTCCTGAGAACGCGGAAACTGGTCCAACTTGGAGGAATCTCATTAGCACTTTTCAAAGCTTTACCCCGACCACATTTTAAGTTGTATAATTTTTCTGGATCTGAATCTCGAATGGATGCTGCTTCTTGGTATCTCTTCGAGTGGAATTTTTCTCATAATATGATTCAAACTGCATAAAAAAAAAAAAAAAAAGACCTAGAGAGAAAGGCAAAAGAAAATCCCTTCAAATAAAAGGCATTTAGAGCGTCTCCTGCTCTTTGATTTATAAATATAATGGCAATGATTCACAAAGTTCATTATCCAGTTCCTTCAAGACTCAAAGGTTCTTGCCATCTTGGCCTCTTGATTGGTCTCTGCTCAGCTTCTCTGTGATGCCCTTGCCTCTGTTTCTCCACAGCTGAAATAAATTATTGGGCTTCTCTTATTGTTCATGCACACAACAATTCCAGACTTTGAAAAATATATATATATACATTAAAAAAAAAAGATTCCAGTAGCTTGAAGCTTTGCAATAGTTGTAATGTTTGATGCTTTTTGTCTTGATTGTATTTTTAAATCACATCTAAACCTCTTGGCTGGCATCAAATTATTCTATATTTTTGCTGTGTTATTCGCTTTCCCCACACTTTCTAGATTGTGAAAGCTTAATTTTATTCCCTTCTCCATTTTATTAGGCTTATAGTCACCCTTAAAAGAATCAAGTTCTCATCCAGAAATAGCTTGCTGACTTCTTCCTAGAATCTGTGGTTTTAGAGAGAGCAGTAAACTGATTAAATAAAATATGTTTCGTTTTGAAAATTTTTTCTTTGTCCAGCTCAGTTCCCATATTCCATATTGAGTATATATTTAACTTGAAAAAATTTTAATTTATTTTTCTTCAAACTATGGCATGAACCCCAGGTAGACCTGGGTTTGAACCCCCCAGTTTCATCTTGTGTGTTTTTAGGGCCCTGGGAGGACAGCTGCTTCTAAGAAGTTTCCCATTCCCTGCCTGAGGTTTAGGGTGGCTCTCATTCCTTCCTTGTGTTCTAGAATAATCCCTCATATATGGCCGTGCTGAGGAGTAGTGAGGGAAAGTCAGGGTCAAGATGAACACAAGGAGAAAGGCGTGGAAGGATTTGGAGAAGGTTATTTTTCTCCCCAACACATAATCACTTTATACAAAGAAGCTACCAAGCAGGGTTTGGGGATGCCTGAAGTCTGGAAGAGAGGTAGATAGACCTTAAAGCTGAAGTCTTGATTTTTCTAGAATAAAACTCCCCCAGATCTTTGAGACTTAGGCGATTTAGAGACAGTAATCCATTTAGGATTCACTCATCTTCACTATGAGTGAACACTTGTCTTGGAAACACACAGAGCAGCCTTTTCTGGAAGATGAGCTCGTTAGGACTTTTCTTGAAATGGTAGACCTGTGTGCATGCTCAGCCACCCAGTCGTGTCCAGCTTTTTGTGACCCCATGGAGTGCAGCCCGCCAGGCTCCTCTGTCCATGGGATTCTCCAGGCAAGAATACTAGAGTGGGTTACCATGCCCTCCTCCAAGGCATCTTCCCAACCCAGGGATCCAACCTGCGTCTCCTGTGTCTCTTGCATTAACAGGCAGATTCTTTACCACTGAGGCACCTGGGACTCCCATAAACATATGTAGATACACCTAAACATCCAGAAGAGGATACATCAGCTTTAACAATACCTAATTTTAGGTTCTGAGATCATGAGTGATGTATTTTTAAAAATCTTTCAAATTACCTGTATTTGATTTTTTAATGAACAGATATTATTTTTGCAATACAAATTAAAGAAAAGAGAAAAAGCACTGTGTCACTAACACACTTTCTTCAAACACAGGATGATTTATTTCATTAATTATTGTTGGATATTAGGTGATTCCAGGTTTTCCTCATTATAACAAAGTAACTGCCTTTATTCAGGTAGAGTTTGTTTATTTGTTTTTTTGTTAGAAAGGCTTCTTTGAATACTTGAGTGGCTTAATGTGGCTATTTTTAATTTTGCCCTCTTCTTTCCTTTTCAATGCATTTTATATATTAAACTTTTTTTAATTAATTAATTTTAATTGGAGGCTAATTACTTGACAATATTGTAGGGTTTCTGCCATACATTGAGATGAACCAGCCATGGGTGTACATGTGTTCTCCATCCTGAACCCCCTTCCCTCCTCCCTCCCCACCCCATCCCTCTGGATCATCCCAGTGCACCAGCCCTGAGCACCCTGTCTCATGCATCAAACCTGGACTGGCGATCTGTTTCACATATGATAATATACATGTTTCAATGCTATTCTCTCAAATCATCCCACTCTTGTCTTTTCCCACAGAGTCCAAAAGACTGCTCTTTACATCTGTGTCTCTTTTGCTGTCTGGCATATAGGGTCATCATTACCATCTTTCTAAATTCCATCGATATGCATTAATATACTGCATTGGTGTTTTTCTTTCTGACTTACTTCACTCCATATAACAGGCTCCAGTTTCATCCATCTCATTAGAACTGATTCAAATGCATTATTTTTAATAGCTGAGTAATACTCTATTGTGTATATGTACCACAGCTTTCTTCTCTATTCGTCTGCTGATGGACATCTAGGTTGTTTCCATGTCCTGGCTATGGTAAACAGTGCTGTGATGAACATTGGGGTACACGTGTCTCTTTCAATTCTGGTTTCCTTGGTATGTATGCCCAGCAGTGGGATTGCTGGGTCATATGGCAGTTCTATTTCCAGTTTTTGAAGGAACCTCCACACTGTTCTCCATAGTGGCTGTACTAGTTTACATTCCCACCAACAGTGTAAGAGGGTTCCCTTTTCTCCACACCCTCTCCAGCATTAATTGTTTGTAGATTTTTTGATCGCAGCCATTCTGACTGGTGTGAAATGGTACCTCATTGTGGTTTGATTTGCATTTCTCTGATAATGAGTGATGCTGAGCATCTTTTTGTGTGTTCGTTAGCCATCTGTATGTCTTCTTTGGAGACATGTCTGTTTAGTTCTTTGGCCCATTTTTTGATTGGGTCACTTATTTTTCTGGAATGGAGCTGCATGAGCTGCTTCTATATTTTTGAGATTAATTCTTTGTCAGTTGCTTCATTTGCTATTATTTTCTCCCATTCCTTTTCAATGTATTTTAAAGGAAAGAATGTTCACATTCCCTCTTTTCTACCTCTTTATGAAATGCCCTTGCATTTCCAGAAAAGACTGAGCTCTAAGGCAAATAGGAATCTGATTTTTCTGGACATTCATGAAATGAGATAATCATGCTCAGTTGAAAATAGCATGCAGGTGCTCTTGCATGCTCACTTCATCCTTAAGAAAAGAAGACACTGCACGAAAACTAAAGGCGAAAGACCCAAACTGAGCAGGCTCTTTAAATATCAGATATTTTACATTTTCTCACTTGATCATCGAAACAAAACCAAACTAAACCAGAAGGAACATTTCTTTACTGCACGTTCATTGTGCCAACACATTCCTTTATATTAAAAATGAAAAGACCTTAAAATACCCTAACAGATAGCAAAGCCTTAGAGAGCAAGTTTACATGCAGGGCTGGAGATATTCATTAAAATTGTAATTAGACTCACGATTAAATTCATTCACAGTAGAAACTTTGCTTGTAAGTGTTGCTACAGGAAGAAACCTCCAGTCTGAAAATTAGTTCAGCCGTCTGAGCGATTTTAATTATGCAGAGTTCATTATCGCTAGAGAAGGAAACCTTTATTGCAGCAACAGAATGAAGATCTTTTTTTTTGCCCCCTTTTTGGTTCCCTCAGTTCATATAAGGTGCATATTTTGATAACCAAACGTTTCTGTGGGCAGAGAAAAAGTGCACAGCCGAAGAGAAATTATTAAAAGCCACACAATAGATAAGACACACGATGCCAGGCTCAGCATCTTCTTTTCAGCGTAAGTCGATGGATCATTTTAAGGGAAAGGCAAATGGACAGAAATGCATTTATTTCGCATCGACTATGTGCAATCGCTTGTGACAGGCAGCTGCTTTTTTCCCTGGCCCCTCTTTTGTATTTCCATTTTATAGATGAGCAAACTGACAATCAGGGAAGCTAAGCGACTCCTGTAGAGGTGGGGGGGGGGGCATGCTTGGTCTGCCTCTCTTCCCTCTCCTTAGGAAGAATCAGCCTAATGCGGCCCTTCCCCCTGAGCTGCTCTCCCTCATTCAAGTGTGCACTCGCACTGTTGTGCGCTTCCGTTTCTGCTGTCACTCAGTATCTCAGAAAATGCTTGCACCCTACCCGACCCTGCCTTGAACCAGCCAGTCTAAGCGGGACCAAGGGCAAAATTTTCTGCAGATCTGGCTCCATTTCCACCATTGGTCCAAAGCTCACAGCCTGCAGAGCTGTTGAGCGCTGGTTCTAGCAGAAAGGTCCTGGATAAACAGTTAGGAGATCAGATTTCTGGTTCCAGATCGAAGACCTATAAGCTGTGGGATTTGGGAAAAGCCATGGGGCCTCTCTGGAATTCCATTGCTTCTCTATAAGATGAGCAGGAGGTGGCCTTGATGATGTGGGATGCTCTCACAGCAGTGAGTTTCCAGGATACCCTGAGATGAGGCCCCCTGAACACTCGGGCTTCCTTTTCTCCAGACCCCAAAGCCACGCTGGGCATACAGAGCTTTAAAAATAACTAGAGCCAATGTCAAACAGTAGAGAGAAGGATATAAGGAACACTTGTATACCCATCAGGCAGATTTCACAATTGTTTACATTTTCCCATATTGATAGTATGTCTAACTTTGTCCTGAAATTTAAAGCAAATTACAGACATGATGTCATTTCAGCCATAAATATTACATTTCTAAAAAATAAAGGCCATTTTTCTATATGTCACATGATTTTCACATCTAACACAAATGATAGTTTCTTCAAATCTACAAATAATGAATTCACGCTAAAATTCTCCAGCTGTCCGCTAGATATTATTAGCTGGCTTGTTTAAAGCAGAATCTGATCACTGTATGCACAACACGTTTCATTGTTATGCCTCAAGTCTCTTTTAATCTCATACATTCTCCCTCCATTTCTTTTATGGCACTGACTTGAAGATTTCAGAGAAACTGAGGCTGCTGTCCTGCCAGACTATCTTTCTGAATTGTCTAATTGCTTCCACATGGTGTTAGTTTTCCTGTTCCTAAGTCCTGCATAAGCGGGAAATTAGATCTCCAGTGGTAACAAATTTGCCTGCCAATGCAGGAGATGTGGGTCAATCCCTGGGTGGGGACAATCCCCTAGAGAAGGAAATAGCAATCCACTCCAGTATTCTTGCCTGAAAAATTCCATGGGCAGAGGAGCCTGGTGGGCTACAGTCCATGGGCTCACAAAGAATCGAATATGACACCAACTAAACAGGTCATAGGCGAGGTCAGCTGGTTGCTGCTGTTTTTGCTGTCACCCAGGAGACCCAACCAGTCCACATTCTAAAGGAGATCAGCCCTGGGTGTTCTTTGGAAGGAGTGATGCTGACGCTGAAACACCAGTACTTTGGCCACCTCATGTGAAGAGTTGACTCATTGGAAAAGACTCTGATGCTGGGAGGGATTTGGGCAGGAGGAAAAGGGGACGACACAGGATGAGATGGCTGGATGGCATCATGGACTCAATGGACGTGAGTCTGAGTGAACTCCGGGAGTTGGTGATGGACAGGGATGCCTGGCGTGCTGCAGTTCATGGGGTCGCAAAGAATCGGACACGACTGAGTGACTGAACTGAACTGAACTGAGGAGATATCTTTGTGTGTTATAGGCATCTTGTACTCTGCCTAGAAGGTACAAAAGATGTGACCAGTTATGAACAACCACAGCTTGAGCCTTTGGTCAATGATGATCTGAATTCCAACATTGTAGAGCTTCCACGTAATCACTAGAGGAGAAAGTGAAGAGCCCTCCAGAACGGTTCACAGGCAGGTTAACTTCAAGGGAAGACTCTACTTAACTGATGATATGTAACAAGAAATCATTAAAGACACTTATCTTCTAAAATAGAGCTACCATAAACAGCAAGAAGAGATGAGAAAGCCTTCTTCAGCGATCAATGCAAAGAAATAGAGGAAAAAAACAGAATGGGAAATACTAGAGATCTCTTCAAGAAAATTAGAGATACTAAGGGAATATTTCATGCAAAGATGGGCTCGATAAAGGACAGAAATGGTCTGGACCTAACAGAAGCAGAAGATATTAAGAAGAGGTGGCAAGAATACACAGAAGAACTGTACAAAAAGGATCTGCATGACCAAGATAATCACGATGGTGTGATCACTCACCTAGAGCCAGACATTCTGGAATGTGAAGTCAAGTGGGCCTTAGAAAGCATCGCTATGAACAAAGCTAGTGGAGGTGATGGAATTCCAGTTGAGCTATTTCAAATCCTGAAAGATGATGCTGTGAAAGTGCTGCACTCAATATGCCAGCAAATGTGGAAAACTCAGCAGTGGCCACAGGACTGGAAAATGTCAGTTTTCATTCCAGTCCCAAAGAAAGGCAATGCCAAAGAATGCTCCAACTACTGCACAATTGCACTCATCTCACACACTAGTAAAGTAATGCTCAAAATTCTCCAAGCCAGGCTTCAGCAATACATGAACCGTGAACTCCCTGATGTTCAAGCTGGTTTTAGAAAAGGCAGAGGAACCAGAGATCAAATTGCCAACATCCGCTGGATCATGGAAAAAGCAAGAGAGTTCCAGAAAAACATCTATTTCTGCTTGATTGACTATGCCAAAGCCTTTGACTGTGTGGATCACAATAAACTGTGGAAAATTCTGAAAGAGATGGGAATACAAGACCACTTAACCTGCCTCTTGAGAAATCTGTATGCAGGTCAGGAAGCAACAGTTAGAACTGGACATGGAACAACAGACTGGTTCCAAATAGGAAAAGGAGTATGTCAAGGCTGTATATTGTCACCCTGCTTATTTAACTTCTATGCAGAGTACATCATGAGAAACGCTGGACTAGAATAAACACAAGCTGAATCAAGATTACCAGGAGAAATACCAATAACCTCAGATATGCAGATGACACCACCCTTATGGCAGAAAATGAAGAGGAACTAAAAAGTCTCTTGATGAAAGTGAAAGAGGAGAGTGAAAAAGTTGGCTTAAAGCTCAACATTCAGAAAACGAAGATAATGGCATCCGGTCCCATCACTCCATGAGAAATAGATGGGGAAACAGTGGCAACAGTGTCAGACTTTATTTTTTTGGCCTCCAAAATCACTGCAGATGGTGATTGCAGCCATGAAATGAAAAGACGCTTACTCCTTGGAGGAAAAGTTATGACCAACCTCGATAGCGTACTCAAAAGCAGAGACATTACATTGCCGACTAAGATACATCTAGTCAAGGCTATGGTTTTTCCTGTGGTCATGTATGGATGTGAGAGTTGGACTGTGAAGAAGGCTGAGCACCGAAGAATTGATGCTTTTGAGTTGTGGCATTGGAGAAGACTCTTTAGAGTCCCTTGGACTACAAAGAGATCCAACCAGTCCATTCTGAAGGAGATCAGCCCTGGGATTTCTTTGGAAGGAATTATGCTAAAACTGAAGCTCCAGTACTTTGGCCACCTCATGCGAAGAGTTGACTGATTGGAAAAGACTTTGATGCTGGGAGGGATTGGGGGTAGGAGGAGAAGGGGACGACCGAGGATGAGATGGCTGGATGGCATCACGGACTCGATGGACATGAGTCTGAGTGAACTCTGGGAGTTGGTGATGGACAGGGAGGCCTGGCATGATGCGATTCATGGGGTCACAAAGAGTCAGACACGACTGAGCGACTGAACTGAACTGAACTGAAGTTCCTATAATCCCACTCCTGGGCAGATATCTGGAGCAAACCATAAATCGAAAACGTACATGTACTCATTTACAAAAGCCAAGCCAAGGAAGCAACCCGTGTCCATCAGCTGGTGAATGGATAAAGATGTGGTGTATATACAATGGGATAGTACTCATCCATAAAAATTACATCATTTCCATGTATTACTTTAGATTTCAGACTAAATGAAGTAAGCCAAAAACAAGCATCATATGATATCACTTACATGTGGAGTTAAAAAAATGATACAAATGAATTTGCATACAAAACAGTAACAAACACACACACATAGGAAAAAAAAAAAAATCTATGATTACCAAAGGGGAAAGAGGAGGAGGATAAATTGGGAGTTTGGGATTAGCATGTACCTGCTACCATATATAAGATACAATAGATGAGCAACAAGGACTTATTGTATAGCACATAGAACTGTATGAAATATTTTGCAATGACCTATACAGGAAAATAATCTGGAAAAGAATATCTCTGTCTGTATAACTGGAGCACTTTGCTGTATGCCTGAAAGCAATACAATATTACAAATCGACTATACTGCAGTGATTTAAGGAAAGAACACTGATCTTGAAGTATCTGGACTTCAGACCTCCACATCCTAAACGGAGGACCTAGATATTCAACCCTGAGAGGCACCCTGACCTTCAGAAATAAAACAAGAAGACTTGCAAAGGGCAACTTTGATAAGAAGACGTATCAAAGGGCAACTTTGATCAAACCAAAGATTCTTTGCAGGGGTGCCGCCTGAGCCATGCTCAGAGTTTTTTGGGGTGGTGCAACTTAGAGTTAGGCAGACCTGGGTTCCAACATCAGGCTTCTCAGGTAGCTCAGCTGGTGAAGAATCTGCCTGCAACCCAGGAGACTCGGTTTGATTCCTGGGTCGGGACGTTCCCCTGGAGAAGGGATAGGCTATCTATTCCAGTGCCCTTGAGCCTCCCTGGTGATTCAGACAGTACAGAATCCAACTACAATTCGGGAGACCTGGGTTTGACCCCTGGGTTGGGAAGATTCCCCTGGAGGAGGGCATAGCAACCCACTCCAGTATTCTTGCCTGGAGAATCCCCATGGACAGAGGAGCCTGGCGGGCTGCAGTCCACGGGGTTGCAAAAAGTGGGACTCAGTTGAGCAGCTAAGCACAGCATAGCACAAGGGTTCCAGTATCAACCCTTACCTTTACCAGCTGGTCAGCTTATTAAGCTTTCTAAAGCTCATGTGTCTCATTTGTACATAACCAGAGTTCCATGTGAGCCCAAGTTGGCGTTCAGAGATGCCTTTGTGATCCACCAAATCCATAGGCCTGTCCTGCTAGGAATCACTTGACATGAGGAAGTTTGATCCAAGGGGAATGAGCAGAGGTTTACGTCTGTGTCTCCGTGTGGGGAGGGAAAGGTGAGGATTCTTTGGGGCCTGTGTTGGATGATGGCTTTTAAGTCTCAGGTCTCAGTCTGAAAGTTGTGTCTGCGTTGGAAATGATGTTGGCTGGAAGCTGAGTACCCGCTCTCATTATGGCCCTGAAGGTTTACTACTGGGGCCCAGGAGTCAAAGCGGTTCACATAGTGGGCAGCCCGCTGTGGATCATCCCCACACTCCTGTGTAGAGCTTAGCATGACTGTGGTGTGGTGAGAAGAGCAACGGACAAGGCCCACTTGGGCAGTTTAAGAGCTGATCACTCTGGGAGCTCCCCAGAGGAGATGCTTGGCAGAAATACCAGCTAACTCCCAAGTGGGAGCTAGTAGAGGGGGGTTGAGGGAAGTGCTGAATTTGAATGCTTTCACAGGCTTCCTGGAGAGCCTGGAGCTTGAGAAGGATGCTGTGAGCTTAGGAAACACTCCAGCATCTGAGAGAAGGAGGCAACAAGGGTGCAGGTTGGCCTGCATGGTTTGCATTATAAGTATAGTGGTTTGAGCCTATTTGCATTTATAGGCTTGTGTGATGTTCTTGCTGGGGGTAGATTTACAGGCGTTTGGCCAACTGCAGAGGACTGCTTTAAGATTAAATACAGCAAGGAAAGCATCTAGCCCAATACTTGGCACAAGGCAGCAGTTTTATAATCACAAGCTCCCTCATGTTTTATTTTTATTCCCATCTCCATGGAGATATATGAGGTCTTCTTTTGAGGTCTAACTATTTGGGTAAGTGTTACCATTGTTATGTTCCTATTTATTTATTTTGCTGAGTTTTCTGTGCAAGAACACATTTTTGTATGTTCTTTTGGGCTCTTTCTGTTGTTCTTCGAAACAACAGCAGTAACAACTAAATATGGGTGGCCTTCCATTACAATCCCACAACTGTAAATGAAACTGGATTTTAAAAATTTGTCCAGATTAAAGCGATTAACATCTTCCTTGTCTTCTTATTAATGCACACATGCCCAACCTGCATAATTTTCTCTCCCAGTCATACAAGAGGCAAGGGTAATTTAGAAACAGTCATGCTGTCTTTGTACCGCTGTTGACAAAAGGCTCAGAGAAAAAAAACCATAATACACCTTTGTTGAAAATAAACATGAATAAAGCCCTTAAGACATACAAAGCAAGGTCTATAATTTGGTGCACATTTTTTAGCCTGAATAAATCATGCCTGTTATTTTCTTAGCGCCAAAGCAAGGAGAGGCTGCCCCTGGGATGGGATGACACTTTCTACCTATTTCCAAAAGGCACTTGATGATGTTAGGAGGTAGTATGGTAGGTGAGACGGTCAGGCAGAAATCATCCAGTGAATATTCATGATTTGATGTTGTTATTGAGTCACTATGTCCAATTCTTTGTGATCCCAACTGCAGCATGCCAGGCTCTCCGATTCTTCACTATCCATCTCCCAGAGTTTGCTGAGACTCATGTCTGATGAGTTGGTGATGCCATATAACCATCTCATCCTCTGTCTCTCCCTTCTCTTCCTGCCCTCAATCTCTCCCAGCATCAGGATCTTTCCCAATGAGTCGGCTCTTCGCATCAGGTGGCCAAAGTATTGGAGCTTCAGCTTCAGCAGCAGTCCTTCCTTCCCATGAATATTTAGGGTTGATTTCCTTTAGGATTCACTGGTTTGATCATCTTGTGCCTCTCGAGTCTTCTCCAGCACCACAGTTTGAAAACATCAATTCTTCAGCGCTCAGCCTTTTTTATAGTCCAGATCTCATACCTGTACATGACTCCTAGAAAAACCATAGCTCTGACTATATATAGACCTTTGTGGGCAAAATGATGTCTCTGCTTTTTAATATGCTATCTGCTATGTCACAGCTTTTCTTCCAAGGAGCAAGCTGCAGTCACAGTCCATGATGGGAAAGAGTAATTTCTTATGGATCTGAATCCAGGTCCAGTCATTTGGCTTGAAGGATTCAGTTGACTCCACTGAAAGTACATGGCAAGTATAGTTTCTAAATTACAGTAAGAGCACCCTGATTTATATTCTCTCATGTCTCGATCTCATCCTACCCTGTCAGGTGAACCCCTGCTGCCTTTTAAATGCAAATTCCACCCTTTCCCCCATCTTCATGGAACTGACAACCCATCTTCCACGATGCTTTGGCGGTCGGTATGTTCTTCTGTTAGGGCCCCTGTCATGCATATTAGAGACTTTTGTTTCTATTCTTGTGTCCCTCACTGGAGAATTATGTCCTTGAAAGGAGAACCTCATTTTACTGTCATTTGATTCCCCAAAGTGAACTCTGTTCCTACCTGTGGAGTAATGTGTTTTGCACATTTGCTGAATTGAATCAGAACCTCAAGTTTGGAAGGAAACTTTCCCATCATTCTAGGAAGCATGGAACAGGAGAGCTAATGACATCTGTGGCCCATCCACCCCGCATTTAGTCGATGGGGTTATAGGGCTGGTTCAAGACCTCACAGCGAGTTGGTGGCAAGCAGAGACCAGAATCCAGAAGGCCCCATCGCAGTCCCAGGACATGACACTTGGTGGGACACCTGCATATTATCAGTTTCTTTGAGAAAAAGAAATGTGCTGTATCTTCCAGTTAGTTGGCCTGGTTTCTTCACCATAAAACTCTCTTGTGAAGTTCCAAAGCTAAGTGATAGTATGCAGTGTTTCCCAAACATGTTTCCCCATGGAACCTTTTCCTCACACCATCTGACTCAACTGGTGTTCCACAAAACACACTTAGGAAAACACAGTTGCGGTAGGCAGAATAATGACCCCCCACCCAAATGTTCAAGTTACAATCCCCAGAACCTGTATATATGCAATGTTACTGGACAAAGGAGGAATTAAGGTGTTGGATGGAATTAAATTAGTAATCAGCTCACTTTAAAATGAGAAGATTTTCCTGGATTATCTGGGTGGGCCCAGTATGTGTACACATGTTAAGTTGCTGAGTTATGTCTAACTCTTCGAGCCCCCATGAACTGTAGCCCACCAGGCTCCTCTGTCCATGGGATTCTCCAGAATATTAGAGTGGGTTGCCATGCCCTACTCCAGGGGATCTTCCCAACCCAGGGGTTGAACCTGTATCTCTGTACTGGCAGGCAGATTCTTCCACTGAGCCAATGGGGAAGCCCCTCTTGAAGGAGAAAGAAAGCGGCAAAGGAGGTCAGAGTGACGCAGCATAGGGGTGCTCAGCACAGCTCTGTGGGCTCTGAAAGCGGAGGAAGGGCTGCAAGACGAGGGGAGCAGGTGGCCTTTAAGCTGGAAAGGGCATGGTAATGGATTGTCCCCTAGATCGGGGCCCCAGCCTCAAGGATCTCATCCCTGGTGAACTGAGGTGGAGCCAATGTAGTAATAACAGAGGAAAAGCGCACAGTAAGGACAAGGGACTGGAATCATCCTGAAATGGTTCCCCCTCCTCCAGTCTGTGGAAAAATTGTTTCCTACAAAACCAGTCCCTGGTGCCAAAAAGGTTGGGGACTAGTGCCTGGGCGCCTGCAGAAAGGAAACGCAGCCCTTCCCATGTCCTGATTTTAGCCCAGTGAGACCCGCGTCAGACTTCTGACCTCCAGAACTGTAATACATTTGTGTTGTTTTAAGCCACTAAGTTGGTGGTAATTTGTTACAGCAGTGAAAGACAATTAATACAATGGTTCTCAAATGCATGTTTTACTGTGCTCCCACAGTTCAGTTCAGTCCTTCAGTCGTGTCCGACTCTTTGCGACCCCATGGGCTGCAGCACTCCAGGCCTCCCTGTCCATCAACTCCCGGAACTTGCTCAAACTCATGTCCATCCAGTCAGTGATGCCATCCAACCATCTCATCCTCTGTTGTCCCATTCTCCTCCTGCCTTCAATCTTTCCCAGCATCAGGGTCTTTTCCAATGAGTTGCTCTTTGCATGAGGTGGCCAAAGTATTGGAGTTTCAGCTTCAGCATCAGTCCTTCCAGTGAACGTTCAGGACTGATTTCCTTTAGGATGGACTGCTTTGATCTCCTGACAGTCCAAAGGACTGTCAACAGTCTTCTCCAAAACCACAGTTCAAAAGCATCAATTCTTTGGTGCTCAGCTTTCTTTATAGTCCAACTCTTCATCCATACATGACTACTGGATAAACCATAGCTTTGACTAGATGAGCCTTTGTCAGCAAAGTAATGTCTCTGCTTTTGAATATGCTGTCTAGGTTAGTCATAGCTTTTCTTCCAAGGAGTGAGCATATTTTAATTTCATGGCTGCAGTCACCATCTGCAGTGATTTTGGAGCCCAAGAAAGTAAAGTCTGCCTGGGCATGATCAACAATCAAGATTATACACTTTGTATTCATGGCTCTGTGGTGACATGGAATGATTCTACTAAATGGTTGCAAGCTGGCCCCTGAAAACAATTGTTTTCTTCTATTTTTATAACTTGTGCTGACTTCTGCTCTTTAGAAACCAGTCACTAAGTCCATTCCACATGCTCAGAGAGGAGATGACACAAGGACCTGGGTACCAGGAGTCAGGGGTGATTGGGAGGTATTATGGAAGCTGCCTACCACAGACAGAAAGAATTAGTGACTTCTTTTTTCTAGTACTTTGCTTCTTCTTTTCCCAATGATTTTGAAAGCTTCTTGAAGTTCTAGCACAGGTAAGGAACCATAAAATTTATCAAGACAAAAGTCTTCTGAGATAATGAAATGAAGGATGCTATAAATAACTATAGGTTTCCCTGGTGGCTCAGATGGTAAAGCATCTGCCCCCAGTGCAGGAGACCTGGGTTTGATCCCTGGCTTGGGAAGATCCTCTGGAGAAGGAAATGGCAACCCACTCCAGTATTCTTGCCTGGAAAATCCCACAGACAGAGGGCCCTGGTAGTCTATAGTCCATGGGGTCACAAAGAGTCGGCCACGACTGAGTGACTTCACTCACTCATAAAAGCTACAAGGGGCAACAGGTATAAAACAGACACAGTCACCCCACACCCAGATATACGGTCACCCAGTCCATGGTTGTCTTTCTGGGTATCTTTCTCAGCCACTAGCACAATGCCAACGTATAGCAAATATTTAATATATACCCGCATGGGGAACAGCAGAATGATTTGTAGATACACAAAATTGTCAGGTGGTGCCTGCCAGTGCAGAAGATGCAAGAGACTCAGGTTCAATCCCTGGGCTGAGAAGATCCCCTGGAGTAGGAAGTGGAAGCCACGCCAGTATTCTTGCTTGGAAAATTCTATGGACAGAGGAGCCTGGTGGGCTGTATAGTTCATGGGGCCACAAAGAGCTGGACATGACCGAGCCACTGAGCATAACATTACCTGGGCTCTAATTACTTGGTTCCCAGGCATTGTTCATCATAGTCTAATTAGGGAGGCCAAGAGAACTTCTTATCATATTTAATGCTACTTTGCAATGAAAAACTCAATCTATGATCACACAGTGATTTCACCTTAGGAATCAGGCCAACAGAAGGGTGTGTTGAATTACATAGCCATTGGCTCTGGCGTTCGGTCTTATAAACACAAGGCCATGTGATGCGTGGTGAAGAGCGAGCTGGGTTTCTGGCACCAGAGTCTCCTGGACGCAAATCCTAACTCTGCAGGAGGTAACCAGAGGCAGATAGTCTGACACTTCTAAACCTTAGCCTGCTTGTTTACAAATGGGAGTTAATTGGATATAACAATATTAATAAAGCATATAGTACATTTATTCCACACATCAACAAATATTTGGGCATTTGCTATGTGCCAAGTTAGAGTTCCTAGAAGCTAGAGTCCTAGAATAATCTTTTTTTTTTTAATTTCAGTTTTATTGAGATACAATTGACATACAGCATTGTATCAGTTTAAGGGAGACAACATAAGACTTGACTTGTATGTACTGTGAAATGGTGACTGTGGTGTTTAGTTAATTTCCATCACTTTGTGAAGATACAAAAAAAGAAAATATATAAAACTTTTCCCCTTGTGATGAGAACTTTCAGGGTTCCTTTCTTAATAACGTTCAAATACACCATAAAACAGTGTTAACTATAGTCATCACGCTGTATATTACACATCTAGTGTTTACTTATAACCAGAAGTGTGTACCTTTTGACCGCTTCTTATAATTCCCCACCCTCAACCCATACTAGAATATTTTTGATAGATATATGTATTACTACACAATCTGGGGTTTACAAAAGTGTTCTTGACATACTATAATTCTTAAGCTTATAATAATTTACATTTTATCAGTTAATGATAGCAGCAACTGAAAATTTTAACCAGTTTGAAACAAAACCAATAGCTCATGGATGAAGACAATTGGTCCTTATAACTTACAGGG
Source organism: Aepyceros melampus (assembly GCA_006408695.1). NCBI lineage: Eukaryota > Metazoa > Chordata > Mammalia > Artiodactyla > Bovidae > Aepyceros > Aepyceros melampus. The sequence goes on along the minus strand of SJXQ01004421.1, from coordinate 162,480 downwards.
ATTTCATTTACATAAGTTTTTCCTCTGATATATATGTTCTTTCTCTGGAAAGACATAAATTTTGTACTTAGATGGGATGGTAGAATAATAAATTCAAGTTTTCAGTAAATTAAAAATGCTGCCATAGCTAAAAAACAATTTTTGTAACCCTTTTATAAGGTCTATTTACTAGTTATTAGCTCCTTATTATACATGAAAATAGAATTTTATACAATTTTGCTTCTCATAGAGGAGTTAAATTTGAATTTCAGATACTTTTACTATAAGTATGTCCCATACAAGATTTGGGACATATTGTATTTGTTATTGTTGTTGTTCAGTTGGCAGGTCTTGTCTTTTGTGACCCTGTGGGCTATAGCCTGCCAGGCTCCTCTGTTCATGGGATTTTCTAGGCAAGAATCCTGGAGTGGGTTGCTATTTCTTCCTCCAGGGGATCTTCCCAACCCAGGGATCAAACCCATGTCTCCTGCTTGTCAAGCAGATAGATCCTTTACCACTGAGCTGCCTGGGAAGCCTCAGAACATACTGTATTTAGACTAAAAATTATTCAATCAGTATTTATCTGAAATTAAATTTTAACTGGATGGCTTGTTTTTTAATTTTTAGTTTTAATTTTAGTGGGTTTCTCTGGTGGCTCAGATGGTAAAAAACTGCCTGCAAAGCAGGAGACCTGGGTTCAGTCCTTGGGTCAGGAAGATTCCCTGGAGAAGGGAATAGCAATCCATTCCATATTCTTGCCTGGAGAATTCCATGGACAGAGGAGCCTGGCAGGCTACAGTCCATGGAGTAGCAGAGTCGGACACAACTGAGTGACTAATACTTCACTTTTAATTTTAGTAAAAAATACACAATATAAATTAACCATTTTTACCATCTTTAAGTGTATGATTCAAAAATGTTAAGTATATTCACAATGTTGTACAACCAAACTGCAAACATTTTCATACTGCAAAAACTGTATACTTATTAAGCAATAAACTTCCATTTCCTTCTCCTCCTTGCCTCTGGAAAATTCCAGTCTTTCTGTTTTTATGAATTTGACTGCGCTAGATATCTCATAGGGGATTCCCAGGTGGCACAGGGTTAAAGAATCCACCTGCCAATGCAGGACACACAAGAGACGTGAGTTTGATCCCTGGGTTAGGAAATCCCCTGGAGGAGGAAACAGCAACTCACTCCAGTATTCTTGCCTGGGAAATTCCATGGATAGAGTCTATAGGGTCTCAAAGAGGCAGACAGGACTGAGCACATCCCGAGTCTTAACTCCAGATAATAGTGATTTAATAATGATTGTTAAATCTTTTCTCTGATTCTGTAGATTATCTTTTCTCCTTATTAACTGAGTCCTTTGACTCAGAAAAGTTTTGAATTTTGATGAGTTCCAGATGATCTATTTTTACTTTTATTGTCTGTGCTTTTTGGTGTCACTTCCAAGAAATCCTTGCAAAGTCTAATGTCATGAAGATTTTCCCCTATGCTTTCTTCTAAGAGTCTTGTCGTTCAGCTCACATATTTATGTCCTCGATCCACTTTGAGTTAATTCTTTGTACATAGCACGAGGTTAGAGTCCAAATTAATTCTTTTGCATGTGAATATCCAGTTTTCTTAATACCATTTGTTAAAATGACTATTCTTTTCCCATTGAGTTTTGGCATCCTTGTTAAAGATTATTTATTATATACAAAAAGCTGTATTTCTTGGCTCTATTCTATTCCATTGGTATACATACTAGTCTTTATGCCAATATACACTGTTTTGATTACTATAGCTTCATAATAAGATTTGAAATTAGGAAGTGTGAGACCTCTAAATTTGTTCTCTCAGAAGCCTGTTATTTTCTTGAGACTCAATGTAAATTTTAGCATGAATTTTATTTTTGCAGAAATTTTTCTATTCTGCAAAAATTCTACTTGAAAGTGACAGGCAGTCTATTAAGTATGTAGATAGTTTTGTGTAGTGATATTTTAATATTAAATCTTCCAATCCACAAGTGTGGATATCTTTCCATTTATTTGTGTCTTTTACAATTATTTCAGCAATGTTCTGCTGTTTCTAGTGTACAAGTCTTTCACCTCCTTGGTTAATTTTATTTCTAGGAATTTTATTCTTTTTGGTGCTACTGTATATAAAGTTGTTTTCTTAATTTCCTTTCCAAATTGTTCATTGTCAGTGGATAGAAATAAAACTGACTTTTGTGTGTTGACATTGTATCCAGCAGTTTTTTTTTGTGTGTGTGTGGAATGTTTAGGATTTTCTACACATAAAATTAGGACCATCTGCAGAGATTGTTTTGCTTCTTCATTACCAACTTGAATGCCTTTTATTTCCTTTTCTTGCCTAACAGCTCTGGCTGGACTTCCAGTAGTATGTTGAGCACAAGTAGCAAAAAGGGCCTTCCTTATCTTATTCCTAATGTTAGAGAAAATGTTTTTATCTTTGTATGATGTTAGCTGTGGATTTTTCATATTTAGTCTTTATAATGTTGAGGTAGTTTCCTTCTATTCCTAGCTTGTTGAGTGTTTTTCAATGATGGAAAAAGTTGAATTTTGTTCAATGATTTTCTGCATCCCTTGAGGTGATCAAGTGTCCCCCCTTTTATTCTGTTAATGTGGTGTATTACATTGATTAATTTTATACATGGAACTATCTTTGCATTCCAGTAGTAAATCCCATTTAATCATGTGTAAAATCCCTGAATGTGCTATTCAATATGATTTACCAGTATTTTGTTGAGTAATTTTGCTTATTTAGCTTATATGCAGAGTACATCATGAGAAATGCTGGGCTAGATGAAACACAAGCTGGAATCAAGATTGCCTGGGGAAATATCAATTATCTCAGATATGCAGATGACACCACCCTTATGGCAGAAAGTGAAGAAGAACTAGAGAGCCTCTTGATGAAAGCGAAAGAGGAGAGTGAAAATGTTGGCTTAAAGCTCAACGTTCAGAAAATTAAGATCTTCATGGCAAACAGATGGGGAAACAGTGACAGGCTTTATTCTTTTGGGCTCCAAAATCAGTGCAGATGGTGACTGCAGCCATGAAATTAAAAGACTCCTTAGAAGGAAAGTTATGACCAACCTAGACAGTATATTAAAAAGCAGAGACATTACTTTGCCAACAAAGATCCATCTAGTCAAAGCTATGGTTTATCCAGTAGCCGTGTATGGATGTGAGAGTTGGACTATTAAGAAAGCTGAGCACCAAAGAATTGATGCTTTTGAACTGTGGTATTGGAGAAGACTCTTGAGAGTCCCTTGGAATGCAAGGAGAACAAGCCAGTCAATCCTAAAGAAATCAGTCCTGAATATTCATTGGAAGGACTGATGTTGAAGTTGAAACTCTAATACTTTGGCCACCTGATGCAAAGAACTGACTCCTTGGAAAAGACCCTGATGCTGGGAAAGATTGAAAGTGGGAGGAAAAGGGGATGACAGAGGATGAGACGGTTGGATGGCATCACTGACTGGATGGACATGAGTTTGAGTAAACTCCTTGAGCTGGTGATGGACAGGGAGGCCTGGTGTGCTGCAGTCCATGGGGTCACAAACAGTTGGACATGACTGGGCGACTAAACTGAACTGAACTGAATTTTGCATTAATACTCATCAGGGATATTGGTCTCTCTCTTTTTTTTTTCTTGTAGTATCTTTGACTTTAGTACCAGGGTATTGCTGGCCTGAAAGAGTGAGTTTGGAAGCATTTCCCCCTCTTCATTTTCTGTAAGAGTTTGAGGAGAATTGATGTCAATTTTTCTTTAAATGTTTGGTAGAATTCACCAGTGAAACCATATGGTCCTGGCTTTCTTTGTTGGAAGGTATTTGATTACTAGTTCAATCTCCTTACTAGTTATATGTTTATTCAGATTTTCTATGTCTTCATAATTCAGTCTGATAGATGTATTTTTAGGACTTTGTTCATTTCATTTAGGTCATCAACATTGTTGAAGTACAATTGTTCATGGCATTCTTTTATAATGCTTTTATTTTAGTAAAATTTGTTGAGAGCTGCCTTATTTCATTTCTGATTTGAGCCTTTTCTCTTTTTCTATTAATTTAGCCAAAGTTTTGTCCATTTTGCTAATCTTCTGAAAGAATCAGCTATTATTTTTTCTGATTTTCTTTACTGTTTCCCTATTTTCTGTTCCATTAATTTCTGCTGTAGTCTTTATTATTTCCTTCCTCCTGTTAGCTTTGGATTTAGTTAGCTTTTTTTCCTTGTTCTGATTTTCAATTTAATGTACACATTTATAGCTATAAATTTTCCTCTTAGCACTGCTTTGGGTGTCATGAATTTTTATTTGTTAAACGCAGAAACACTACCTATAAAAGTTTTGTGACTTTTGACTTTCGTCTTCTCTCGTGCCTTCCCACCTTCCCACTCTAGTGAAACCAGCTGCCATGCTGTGAGCTGCTCTCTAGAGGTCAAGAAAAAAAGAAACAGTAATCTTAGGCCAACAATTAATGAAGAAATGACTCCTGTCAACAACTACTTGAATGAACTTAGACACGGATCAACTCCCAGTTGAGTTTTAACATAAGTGCAGGCCTGGCCCACATCTTGGTTGAAGCCCTATAAGAAGTCAGAACCAAATGACCCTGCTGAGCTGTGGTTGGATTCTCGACTCACAGATAGTCTGAGATAACAACTGTTTGTTGCTTTAAGCCATTATACTTTGGGGTAATTTGTTATGTGGCAATACACAGAAGAACTGTACAAAAAAGATCTTCACGACCAGATAATCACGATGGTGTGATCACTCGCCTAGAGCCAGACATCCTGGAATGTGAAGTCAAGTGGGCCTTAGAAAGCATCACTACGAACAAAGCTAGTGGAGGTGATGGAATTCCAGTTGAGCTATTTCAAATCCTGAAAGATGATGCTGTGAAAGTGCTGCACTCAATATGACAGCAAATGTGGAAAACTCAGCAGTGGCCACAGGACTGGAAAACGTCAGTTTTCATTCCAATCCCAAAGAAAGGCAATGCCAAAGAATGCTCAAACTACCATACAGTTGCACTCATCTCACATGCTAGTAAAGTAATGCTCAAAATTCTCCAAGCCAGGCTTCAGCAATACATGAACCGTGAACTTCCAGATGTTCAAGCTAGTTTTAGAAAAGGCAGAGGAACCAGAGATCAAGTTGTCAACATCTACTGGATCATGGAAAAAGCAAGAGAGTTCCAGAAAAACATCTATTTCTGCTTGATTGACTATGCCAAAGCCTTTGACTGTGTGGATCACAATAAACTGTGGAAAATTCTGAGAGAGATGGGAATACCAGACCACCTAACCTGCCTCTTGAGAAACCTATATGCAGGTCAGGAAGCAACAGTTAGAACTGGACATGGAACAACAGACTGGTTCCAACTAGGAAAAGGAGTACATCAAGGCTGTATATTGTCACCTTGCTTATTTAACTTCTATACAGAGTCCATCATGAGAAACGCTGGGCTGGAAGAAGCACAAGCTGGAATCAAGATTGCTGGGAGAAATATCAACAACCTCAGATATGCAGATGACACCACCTTTATGAAAGAAAGTGAAGAAGAACTAAAAAGTCTCTTGATGAAAGTGAAAGAGGAGAGTGAAAAAGTTGGCTTAAAGCTCAACATTCAGAAAACGAAGATCATGGCATCCAGTCCCATCACTTCATGGGAAATAGATGGAGAAACAGTGGAAATAGTGTCAGATTTTATTTTGGGGGGCTTCAAAATCATTGTAGATGGTGATAGTAGCCATGAAATTAAAAGATGCTTCTCCTTGGAAGGAAAGTTATGACCAACCTAGATAGCATATTCAAAACCAACAAAGGTCCGTCTAGTCAAGGCTATGGTTTTTCCTGTGGTCATGTATGGATGTGAGAGTTGGACTGTGAAGAAAGCTGAGCACCGAAGAACTGATACTTTTGAACTGTGGTGTTGGAGAAGACTCTTGAGAGTCCCTTGGACTGCAAGGGGGTCCAACCAGTCCATTCTAAAGGAGATCAGTCCTGGGTGTTCATTGGAAGAACTGATGCTGAAGCTAACACTCCAATACTTTGGCCACCTCATGTGAAGAGTTGACCTATTGGAAAAGACCCTCATGCTGGGAGGGACTGGAGGCAGAAGGAGAAGGGTTCGACAGAGGATGAGATGGCTGAATGGCATCACCGACTTGATGAACATGAGTTTGGGTGAACTCCGGGAGTTGGTGGACAGGGAGGCCTGGTGTGCTGCGATTCATGGGGTTGCAAAGAGTGGGACACGACTGAGCAACTGAACTAAACTGAACTGAATAGGTAACTAACTGTGATTTAGCATTTTCTTTAGATCTACTAGTACAGTCTACATGGCTTCCCTTCTGTACATGCTTTTCACAATCTTGAAAAATGTCCCTTAAGCATATATCTGTATATCTGATATTCAGGGACATGAATTAGAGAATCTGCCATAAAATTCAATTATGTAAATGGCAGTACAGATACAATAAATAATGCCTTTTGATTAGGCATTTTATCGATCATAAAGCAAATATATTTATAAGACTTTTGTTGAAACTGCTGGAGAAGTTACTTCTGAGAGATTCAGCAGGTAGAAACTGAATCTTATAATATTTTGGTGTTTAAAATATGCTCCTTTCAACTTAGTGAACATATAAATGGCTTACATAGTATCATTCTTAAGTTGTCATACATATTGATTACACTAATTATGATGTACTAATCAATGGGAGGTTCCATGGTCATTCAAGATGAGGTTCACCATGGAGACCAAATTTGTGGTTGACCAGGGGGGAGGGCTTGGGGGAAGGATGGAATGGGAAGTTGGGGTTAGCAGATATAACCTTTTATATATAGAAGGGATAAACAGCAAGCTCCTACTGTGTAGCACAGGGAACTGTACTCAATATCCTTTGATAAATCACAATGGAAAAGAATATGGGATACATGTATATGTATGGCTGAGTCCCTGTGCTGTTCACCTGAAACTGTCACAACATTGTTAATTGCCTATAACCTCAAACAAAATAATTAAAATATGTATATTATAAAGTATCTAAAAATGAATGTATTTATATGTATAATTTTGTTATACAGAAGAAATTAATACAACATTGTAAATCAACTATGCTTCGATTAAAAAAAAATAAGAAAAAAAGATGAGGTTCACAAACATACCTACAGATACAGAGCTTTGTTCACAGTAAAATGCTAGTTGAGAAAGGGAGATCGACTGCAGTTTTGCTGTCATAAACGCCACTGTGACGAACATCTTCGTGGCAGGAGACCAATGTCTCAGCTCAAAGACAGATTCAGAGGAAGAATTCTTTCTTCCTCAGCCTTTTATTTTTATTCAGGATGTTAATTTCATCCAGAAACAGCCCCAGACACACCAATAAATAATGTTTAACAAAATATCTGAGCACCCTGGGGTTCCACCAGGTTGACACATGAAAAAAATGAGCCATCAGGGTGATTATTTACTTATAATGAATTCCTGGAAGTAAAATTACAGGGTCCAATATGCCACTTTTTAAGGGTTATATCTCAGTTTAATCCTTTTCTGAGCATTCCAGGTGACCATGATTTTCTCCTCATCCCCAGTGTCTGCTAGTCTTCCTTGGTGGCTCAATGATAAAGTAGCTGCCTGCCATTCAGGAGGCCCTGGTTTGACCCCTGGTTCAGGAAGATCCCCTGGAGAAGGAAATGGCAACCCACTCCAGTATTCTTGCCTGGAGAATCCCATGCACAGAGGAGCCTGCTGGGCAACAGTCCAGTGAGCGACTAACACTTTTGCCTTTTTCAGGGTCTGCCTGAACCTTGCAAATCATTAATGCAGACTCTGTAGGAAGGTCTTAGGAAATCTCTTGTCTCCAGGCTTCCTACCGTCCTCCCTAATGGAGAGGTTGACTGACTGAGCCTCCATCATTCCTGCTCCTCTGCTAAGTCCGCTGCTGGACAGTACTTTTTTTTTTCCCTAACATTATATTGATGACAGGTTCTGCATAGAATATATGTTTACCAGAGACGATTCTTTGGTTAAAATCCACACAATTTTCCCTGAGTGTGTGTTAAACAGAACACAACTGTTTATATTCAGAAGGAAACTAACCTGACTTTATCTGTAACTTAATTACCATGAAGTCCCATGTGTGGTCTGCAGAGCTGCATAAATTAATAATGCTGTAATTGCGGAGTTCACCTACCCGGATCCTTGCTGCGCCTTCTCCCAAGAACCTGGTGAGCAAACAGGCTTTGCATTAACATACATTCTCTGAGAGGACTTTCTTTTTTCTCCCTGAGGCATTTCCCACCTCCTCCCTGCTCCCAGTCCGCTCCCTTCACCTCCCCTCCTTTTTTTTTTTTTTTTTTTTATTGTTCCTTTTATTCTCCTTGGAAGCCGTTGCTGGCATTCTTATAGCTACTGTTTCTCCTCCGGGTGCCTGTTGAAATACCCCGCTAATATTTCTCAATTATAATGCGAGCCGTCAATAGCACAATGTCTTGCTGGCCTGCCTTTACAGGATGCAGTATAGAGCCATTCCATGACTCTGGCGTCCATCAGGATCGCAAGCCACAAATCTTTCTCAGTGCAGCTCCAGACGGGGCCGCCTTTGGGCTGGAAGGCAGGGAGCGGCAGAAATGTTTCCCCAGTGTGGCGAGAAATCACACCCGGGTCCTCGGGTTTCTTCCGCGTGGGCTCTTTGAGAATGAGTCACTGCCTCGATTTTAGCGAGAGGCGGTGATTGGTAGGAAGGGAAATTTTCTTTGGCGAAATGATTTAGTCGGAGAGATTGCCCAAGCCCATTAGGGAAAGGATTCCAATATGCGCTTAATTTTCTTTGAGGATTTACTAATGATTGGTGGGAGCCCCGGCTCTTATTTATTACTTACTTTTCTTAATAATGAAAAAGAGACCATATGTTGGGTGTGCTCCTTGCTGATAAACTCAGTTGCAGTAATGACTGGCAAGTGTCTATATTTTGTACCCTGTGCTGTTACAAGGGAAATCCTAAACTCTATTTAAGAAACTTGCAGCCTTTGAAGCTAGTACCACTTGGCCTTCGAGGTTTATGCTAATATCAGCTAAACATGTGAGGTGTTAAGTGTTTTATTATGTTTTAGAAGAATTTTGAACATTTCTTACCTCACTAGGAACATCAAAATAAATTCCAGATGGGTTAAAGAGTTAAATATTGAAAAAATCTTAACTGATAGAAAATCTGGAAGAAAATAGATGTGAATATTTATCCAACCTCCCAAAGGGGAGAATTTTCTAAGCTTAGAATTGATGGAATAAATCACCAAGGATGCGATGCATAGATCTGACTACATAAAAATTTAAAACCTTTATACATCCAAAAAAAAAAAATCACCAAGATTAAAAAGCCATCAATAAAACTGAGATAATGTTGCAGGAAGTTTAACAAACAGTAAGGTTTTAATAGATATAAAACTCACATAAATTTGGAAATACAAATACTAGGACCCTAGCAGATATGCAGAGAAGAACATAGGTCAAGACAAATATGAAGTATGCTGATGAATAAGTGCAGATTTTTAAAAAACTTTCCTAAGTAACCAAATAAATGTAAATAAAAGTATAGTGAGAGATTGTTTCCTCTTTCAAAATTTCTCTATCAAATTATCTGTTATCTAAAATGAAATAATAAAACCTAGTGTTGAGAAGGGTGTAGTAAGATGATTGATTCAATCAATCATTCATTCCTTCAATCAATCAATCATTCATTGATTTGGAGAAAGTGAACAGATAACTTTGACGTTAAAAAAGTCCTTTAAAATGAAACTTTAGAGTGGTTTAAAAATGTTCCTAAGTAAAATTTTTTTCTTTTAATCTTTTCTTGAAGGAAAGTGAAGTCGCTCAGTCGTTTCTGACTCTTTGCCACCCCATGGACTGTAGCTTACCATGCTCCTCTGTCCATGGGATTTTCCAGGCAAGAGTACTGGAGTGGGTTGCCATTTCCTTCTCCAGAGGATCTTCCTGACCCAGGGATCAAACCCAGGTCTCCCGCATTGTAAGCAAGATGCTTTACCGTCTGAGCTGCCTCTTTTCTAGGTTTTCTAAATTTCTGATAATAATCACGTATCACTTTTAATCTGAGGTTGATCCAAGCCAGAGTCAGCTGTATGGTGCCCCAGAGCCCCAGCCACCTCCTTTGTTTCTGTGTGTGTGTGTTTGTTTTGTTTTCATTTTTGTTTGTTTTTTTTCTTTTCTGCTACTGCTAGTTCTCATAATGAGCAGATTCGGTTTTCTCTTTCTTGGAATCCTAGCCCTGAACATTTACATGTGGTCCCATAACCTCCTTTCCTGCCATTAGTTTGTGAGTCTTTTCTGACAAATTTAAGTCTACGTCCTCTCTCCTTCCAATCTGAGTGCTTTTCCCATAAGCGAAAGAGCAAGTGCTAGTCTTTCAGCCATGTCTGACTCTTCCCAACCCCATGAACTGTAGCCCGCCAGTCTCTTCTGCCCATGGGATTCTGGAGTGCGTTGCCATGCCCTTTTCCAGGGGATCTTCCCAACCCAGGGATGGAACCTGGGTCTCCTGCACTGCAGGCGGCTCTTTACTGTCTGAGCCACCAGGGAAGCCCATAAACCTACCTTTAACCACAGCTTCTTTCTTTATGAACTTTCTCACTTTTACTGTGAATGCTTATTCTCTCTGAGCCTCAGTTTCCTCTTCTACTAATTGGGCACAATAATAATATCTACTATACAGAGTAATTTACATTACCCTGAGAATTTACTTAAATGACAAAATGGAAGGAAACATTCTTTGCAAGCCTTACTGCTCTAGGCCAATATCATTGTTGTTCTGAATGCTCTTGTTTACCCCATCTGTATTCGAATCTTGGAATTGTAATCAGAGTATTTTCTATCTGGACTCCTGATGAACTATCTCCTCTGCACACCCAGCCTCCATTGGAAGGAGGGCCACCTGGCCTCTGTCTTCATTTGGGAGAGCCTGGAGAGGAGAAGGTCTTTGCAACTTTGGAGAGAGCTTGATTCAATGTTCTGTGTCCCAGAGCTGCCTTGCTGGTGTGGATGGAGGAAGATGGGACAGGACCGGAGCACTTGTAGAGGAGAATGGTGATTCCCAGGCCCCAGGGCAGGAAGGTGAAGGGTTCTACCTTTGCTTCTTAGTCTCCTTACTTGTTCTACATCCAAAGAACCTTTTCAGTTCATCTTCTCATGGAGCGATGGGTTGGTGGATTGCTCTTCACTGAGGACCCACCCCGATTCTTCAGGCATCTCTAGTGCCGGGTGCTGAGCTCAGAGATCAGGAAGGCAGGCCTGATCGTCAGGAACCTACAGGCCAAGGGAGGAGCCCTGACCTGTTAACAGCTGGTCCCCATCAATGTGGTCTAGGTTCTAACATGCATGCGGTTAAGAGCACAGAAGAGCTGGTTGCTAAGTTTGTCTAGGATACTGGAAGGGGCAGACGGGGTAGAGATGGCTTTACAGAGGAAGAAGCCTTTGGCATGAGCTCTGAAAGGTGCAGAGTATTCTTCTGGATAAAGAGGTGATCCTGTCTCACTTCCATATCCTGCATGGGAGCAACTGAAATGTCTATCAGCAGAGGAATGGATAAAGAAGACATGGCACATGTGTATGAGGGCTATTTGTTGTTCAGTCACTCAGTCGTGTCCGACTCTTTGTGACCCCATGGACTGCAGCGCACCAGGTTTTCCTGACCTTCACCATCCCCCGGAGTTTGCTCAAACTCATGTCCATTGAGTCGGTGATGCCATCCAAACACCTTATCCTCTGTCATCCCTTTCTCTGCCTGCCTTCAATCTTTCCCAGCATCAGAATCTTTTCCACTGAGTCAGCTCTTCATATCAGGTATTACTCAGCCATAAAAAGAAATGAAACTGTGCCATTTGCAGAACGTGAATGGACCTAGAGACTGTCATACACAGTGTAGTAAGTCAGAAAGAGAAAAACAAATATTGTATATCAATGTATGTGGAATCTAGAAAAATGGTATAGGTGAACCTATTTGCAAAGCGGGAACAGAGACACAGGTGTAGAGAGCAAGCATACGGACCTCAAGGGGGTGGGGACAGGGTGAACTAGGCAACTGGGATTGCTGTATGTACGCTGTGTGTGCCACGTTGCTCAGTCGTGTCCGACTCTGTGTGACCTTATGGACAGTAGCCCGCCAGGATGCGCGGTCCTTGGGATTCTCCAGGCAAGAATGCTGGAGTGGGTTACCATGCCCTCCTCTGGGAGATCATCCCTACCCAGGGGTTAAACCTGTGTCTCTTACATCCCATGCGTTGGCAGGTGGGTTCTTTACCACTAGTGCCACCTGGGAAGATGTGAAGATATGTGAAGTAAGTGCCTGGTGAGGGCTTACTGTCTAGCCCTCATGGGGAAAAATAGAAGGTGCAGTCTGTAGCTGAGTCAACCTTACAAATGCATTCCAGTATACATTAGGTGCAGACAAACACTGTTTGATTCCACTTATACGAGTTATGCAGAATAGTCCAATTTATAGAGTCAGAGGCCAGGGGCTGAGGGCTGGGGAGGAGGGTTGGGGACTTAGTGTGTGATGGAGACAGTTTCAGTTTAGGAAGGTGAAAACTTGGGGAGAAGGATGATGGCGAGGGGTGCACCACAATGTGACTACTTCATGCTGCTGGACTGGACTGGTAAATACAGGTAAAATAGCATGCTTGATATGATGTGCCTTTCACCACAATAAAAAACAGAAAATAGAAATCCTTTTAAAAACTTTGAAAAGAAAACAAATAAGGTGGGGGAGTGGCAGAGAGAAATTCCATTCAGTGGGGAAAGTACGTGAAGCCCTGGAGGAGGGGGACGGTAGCATGGGATGAAGGTGAGGACTCAGTGTGTCTGGAAGAGATGAGCTTGAGGTTGCAGAGGGTGGGGTCGGCAGGCGCTGGCACTGGGGACCATGTTCATCTTGAAACTATAAGCCCACAGTCTGTTGTTCAAAAAACCTTGGGGCCAGATGTGCTGTTGGAGTTAGAATTTTCTGGATTTTAGACTGTAATATGGTAATTATATTGCATAAATCATACATATTCCCAGTGGGCCTGGGGCAGTGGCCTGTGATAATCCTATTCGTTATTTTAACACTGAATAGTCACACCCAAGAAAGAAAGAAAATAGATCAAGTTTTGCTGCCAAATATGTATGAATAAACTTTGAATTTCAGAGATGATTGAATTTTGAAATCAAGGGTAAGAAAGTGAGTAGTTTTGTTTGTTTGTTTGTTTAAATACTGAGGGCAAGAGGTGGCCATTAAAAGACTCTGCAGGCTTCCCAAGTAGTGCAAAGAATCTGCCTGCCAGTCCAGGAGGTGTGAGAGACACAGTTTCTGTCCCTGAGTCAGGAAGACCCCCTGGAAAAGGAAATGACAAACCACTCCAGTATTCTTGCTTGGAGAATCCTGGGGACCGAGGAGCCTGGTAGTCTATAGTCCATGGGGTCGCCAAGAGTTGGACACTACTGAGTGACCAACCGACCCGAAAGCATGCCAAAGACTCTGCACAGGTCAGTGTTACAATCTTAATAACTGGATGATAGGGAAATGTGCATGCAGCCTCTGTAGAGGGTGAACTGGAGGGGAGGCCGAGGGAATCTGATTTTCCCCGGCACTCTTCTCCTGACCCTGTTGCTCTCTTTGAACCTCCTCTCGTCACTTCCTTCTATCCCTTCCTGGTGCTCGCTGTCCAGGACATCTGTGTCTCAAACCAGGGGGTCGGCTTTTCATGTGCTGGTCCTCCCTCCTGGCACTGGGGTGGGAGGTGGGGGGCTGTGTGTCTCCATTCCTCTTATGTCCCATTTGCTCCACAGTCATCCCCTGCTTATACAGGAAGTCCCTGTCCTTTCTTTCTCAGAGTTCACACTTGTCTTTCATCTGCCAGTTATCTTCCTTTAGCATTCAGAACTTTGGCATCCCTAAAAGATCTATGAGGTCATTTATAAGTGAAGAAGCTGTGTGCTAGAGCAGGGTGGGACAGAGCAAGTTGGCCATCCAAGGTGGTTCTAGAGCCCAGAGACTATGGACTGAATCCGTGTGTCCCTTCGAAATCCACATGTTGAAGCCTAGTCTCCAAAGGGATGGTATTTGGAGGTAGGGTCTTTGGGAGGTAATTTTGTCCTGGGGGTGGAGCCTTCATGATTGGGATTAGTGCCCTTTATAAGAAGAGACATGAGAGAGAGGATTATCCCCTCTGCCTTGTGAGGAAGACAGCCATCTGCAAACTAGGACGTGGATTTTCACCAGAAGTTCCTTGCTGGTACCCTGATCTCAGACTTCCAGCTTCTACAACTGTGAGAAGTAATGCCTGCTGTTTAAGCCATAAGCCTATGGCAGTTGATGATAGCAACCTGAACTCACAGCACCCCAGGCCTCCCTGACCCTCTCCCAGAGTCCCTTTCTCTGCACTGCGCTGTTCATGAACTGTGCCTTTCTAGGCTGCCTTTCCACTTTGATGATTTGCTTTTTTGATGATTTTGCTTTTCCCTTTGATGATTTCCTTTTTTCCCTTTTTGGGTAATTTGATGTCTATGTTGGGTGATTTTTTGTTTTATTCTTCATGATGCCTGACAAGATACCAAATAAATGATGGTTTAGATTCTAGGCTAACCTTTTTATATTTGATCTTTCTAGCATTTGTTAGCTGGAGTCACTATTTCATTCTTATCCAATGACATTTCTGATATACAACAGTATGCTGCTGCTGCTGCTGAGTCACTTCAGTCATGTCCGACTCTGTGTGACCCCATAGGTGGCAGCTCACCAGGCTCCTCTATCCAGAGGATTCTCCAGGCAAGAATACTGGAGTGGGTTGACATTTTCTTCTCCAATGCATGCATACATACCAAGTCACTTCAGTCGTGTCTGACTCTGTGTGACCCCATAGACAGCGGCCCACCAGGCTCCTCTGTCCACCGGATTCTCCGGGCAAGAATACTGGATGGGTTGACATTTCTTTCTCCATACAACAGTATAGTTATTATTGTTTTAGGAAAATTATTTAACAACTGCTAGTTGCATTTTACTAGTGAAAGAGAGGAGAGTTTTGTGTAATAGGAACTGAACATTGAGGAAATGCTACAGAGCTCTGAAATCTTTATCAAATTATGATGCTGAATCTTTTCTCCTTTAGCAATGAAAGGGAGAAAGCTAGGAAGGAAGCTTGTGTAGTACTTCTAAAATAGCACATCAACAACTTTTCTGGTGGTCCAGTGGTTAATACTTTGTGCTTCCAGTGCAGGAGGCAAAGGTTCAATCCCTGGTCAGGGAACTAAGATCCCACATGCTGCATGGTGCCACCAAAGAAATTATAAATAAATTAATAAATAAAATAACACATCACCTAAAGACCATTATAGGTGGCTCAGTGGATAAAGAACCAGCTTGCCAATGTAGGGCATTGGGGTTTGATCCCTGATTCAGGAAGGTCCCCGGTAGGAGGAAATGACAACCTATCCCAATATTCTCGCCTGGAAAATCCCATGGATAGAGAAGCCTGGCAGGCTGCAATCCATGTGGTTGTATGGAGTCAGATATAACTGAGCCGCTGAGCATGCACACAAAAGACCGTTATGTAAATAAGATATTGCCTTTGGCCAAATATTTTACTGAGCATTCAGTTACTAGAAAGAGAAGCTAAAAGAGGAAAGAGAGAAATATTAATCCATGAGCAGATTTCAAATGCCCTAAGTCATGTACTGTTTTTTTTTTTTCCAGCAATTCTATTTTCCTTTGTCCCTTGAATTTTCCCTCGCAGTGGGAAAAGGAATTCCTCCCACAATGCTTTGCAACAGGCACACATGAACTCTTCTTAAACATATTTCAGATGGTCTATAAATAGCTCACCAGAAGAGCAGGGCACAGTTGCTGGGAGTCAGGGAAGAAAGGCAGAAGCCGGAGGTCAGCAAAGCCTGCTGGGACATTCCAGGAGTAAGTCTGATTCATTTAGGTCTGGTGATCTTGTTTGGTTCTGACTGTTAGGGATTTTCTGGTCTGGCCGCTGGGGCTTGCCGAATGCCCGAGTCATGATCACAGCTGGTTCCTCTGAGGAAAGGGAAGTTGTTGTTCAGTCACTCAGTCATCTCCAACTGTTAGTGATCCCATGGACTGCAGCACGCCAGGCTTCCCTGTCCTTCACCACCTCCCATAGTTCGCTCAAACCCATGTCCATCTAGACGGTGATGCCATCCAACCATTTCATCCTTTGTCTCTCCCTTCTTCTCCTGCCTTCAATCTTTCCCAGCATCAGGGTCTTTTCCAATAGGCTGGCTGTTCGCATCAGGTGGCCAAAGTATTAGAGCTTCAGCTTCAGCATCAGTTCTTCCAATGAATATTCAGGGTTGATTTCCTTTAGGATGGACTGGTTTTCATTCCAGTCTCAAAGAAGGGCAATGCCAAAGAATGTTCAAACTACTGTGCAATTGCACTCATTTCACATGCTCAAAATCCTTCAAGCTAGGCTTCACCAGTTAGTGAACTTCCAGATGTACAAACTGGATTTAGAAAAGGCAGAGGAAAGAGAAGAGCTGGATCTTAGCTCTGCCACCTGCTAAACTTGTGACCTTGGGCTTGTAACTGTTTCTTCCAGCCAAATTTCATCACATGGCCAACTGATACAACTGACTCAAAAGACTGTTGCAGAGTCGAAACAAGATTCTATGAGCTTCCCTGGTGGCTCAGGGGTAAAGAATTCTCCCGCCAATGCAGGAGACACAGGTTTGATCCCTGGTCTGGGAAGATCCCACATGCCACAGAGCAACTAAAACAGTGTGTCACAACTATTGAGCTTGTGCTCTACAGCCTGGGATCGGAAACTACTGAAGCCCACGCTCACTGGAGCCTGTGCTCTGCAGTAAGAGAAGCCACGGCAGTGAGGAGCCTGAATACTGCAGAGTGGCCCCCACTCACTTCAACTGGAGAAAAACCTGAGGGCAACAGCAAAGACCCATCACAGTGAAATATACGTTAGGAAATAAATAAATACGTAAAATTCTAGGGAAAAAACGGGGAAATGGATACTATGGAAATACACCGTGTTGCACCCAGCACAGAGATGCTCAACAGATGTTGGTCTAACAAGGCAACATGACGTAGTGATAAAAGCGTGGTGCTTGGACTCATGCACCCTGGGTTCAAATCCTGCTCCCTCATTTACCCAAGAGGGAAATTAGAGTTAAGTTACTTAGCTTTTCCAAGACTCAGTTTCTTCATCTGAAAAATGATAATAACAAGTTGGTGAAGTAAACAATGCCAACGGTTTACCATTATTTATTAAACCAATATTTGTGAAGTTCATATTGTCAACTAAGCACGGCTCTGGGCCCTGGGCATAGAATAGTGCGTGATGCTTATTTCTTGCCCTTAGGTGCTCAGCTCTTAATCCCAGAGATGGATAATTGAGCAAACAGTCATATTATAGTGATAAGCCCCCTGCTGGGTCATGCCAAGGCTCACGGGGGAACAGCTATTGGGGAACCCAATCCAGAGTCTGGGGGTTACAGAGAGATTTTTAAAAGAAGCAATTGCTCAGATGGAACCTGAAAAAAGTGGATAAGTTGGCTAGTTGAAATGTGACTGGGAAGAGTTTTTTATGCAAATGCATCATCTAAAAATGCTATATATTTCTCACTTAATCCTTACGATGACCCTAAGAAGTTCCTGTTATCACCCAAGTTTTAAGGGTGAGGAAACTAAAGGTTAGAGTACCATGTTCTGATTTACTCTAGAATGTTCCTTTTGAAGGTTTCATGGAGCTCATGACAATTCTTTCTTTTACGAATGCCTTCACTTCACTCCCAAAATGCACACAGTGGGGTCACTAACAATGGGTTTCTGCTTTGCGTGTGTGTGTGTGTGCACGCGTGTGTGTGCTCAGTTGTGTCTGATGCTTTGTGCTGCTATGGACTATGGCCTGTCAGGTTGCTCTGTCCATGGGATTTCCCAGGCAAGAATACTGGAATGAGTTGCCATTTCTTCCTCCAGGGGATCTTCTTGACCCAGGGATCGAACTGCACCTTTGCATCTCCTGCACTGGCAGGGGGATTCTTTACCATTAGCACCACCTGGAAGCCCTCTGTCTTATATACCCATTCCTATCATTTAGATCAAGGACGAACACTTGACCAATTTAACTACCTACATTATCTTACCATTCTGTAATGCAAGTGCTGCTGCTGCTGCTGCTAAGTCGCTTCAGTTGCGTCCGACTCTGTGCGACCCCATAGACGGCAGCCCGCCAGGCTCCCCCGTCCCTGGGATTCTCCAGGCAAGAACACTGGAGTGGGTTGCCATTTCCTTCTCCAACGCATGAACGTGAAAAGTGAAAGGGAAGTCGCGCAGTCGTGTCCAACTCTTAGCAACCCCATGGACTGCAGCCCACCAGGCTCCTCCATCCATGGGATTTTCCAGGCAAGAGTACTGGAGTGGGGTGCCATTGCCTTCTTCAATGCAATTGCTATTTACACTCAAATCGTTTTGAGGAAACATGGAGGTTGGCTTTACACATAAAAATTAACATACTCAAAATACCATGCACCATGCCCAGAACATAATAGATAAAAATGATGGTTGGCTTTTCCCCTTATATTCTTTGTTCAGGTGAATATGCAGACAACATGCTGAATTCAGTCTAACACCAGCACGGTCAACATATTAGGATTGTGTTTTTCCTCACTCAGATTCCCAATTCAGATTTCAACTTCACATTACAAATGATCTCTCCCAAAGCACTTCCTCATTTATTCTGTTTGCTTACAACTATTTTATTAACTGATAGCTTCTAGAATGTCAGTGGAAGTTCCAAATAATTGTATCTTGTCCATTTTCTTGTACAGCTAGGAAAGGGTGAGCAAGAAATTTATTTGGCAAGGAAAATAACAAGCCACTCAGCAATGCAAATTGAAGAAAACTAAATTAGACTTGAACTAAATTAATCAATATGAATTAGACTGATATTTAAACTGTTTTCTTTATATGAATTTTATTATAGTCACCCTAAACAGTCTGCTCTATAGGATGTAAAGTGGCTCATAATAAAGTCAAAATGCCAAGATAATAATAATAATAACAGCTGTGTGCTGTGCAGAATTTGAGCTTTAACTCCATTATGATTTTCCTTGTTTGCTGATTGAATATTGCCATACTTAAGTGTGGGCAAAGAATTTGAAGAGGATGGACCTTCAGACATAGAGCAAGTGATGAATTAAGTACCCAGGTAAGATTAGAAGGGGTGGGGGCAAGTTACTGGCTTTCAGTTTGCATGGAAGTTGCCTTTCCTTCACAGCTCACTCAGCTCCAGTACTCTGAGCATGTCACATCTTGCTATCAGCAAAGCTGCATGTTAACTGCAAACTCCCAGAGGCAGCCTTGCAGCTGGCTCTGCAGTCTCTAGTCTAGGATCCTTGACAGTCCTAAGACAACTGGGTGAGTCCACGTCAGGGTGACCACAGCCCGGTCACTCTCCTGAGTGGGCTTGATACAGTGTGCCTGCGTGCTAAGTCACTTCAGTCATGTCTGACTTTTTGTGACTCCGTGGAGAGTGGCATGCAGGCTCCTCTGTGCATGGGATCCTCCAGGCAAGAATACTGGAGTGGGTTGCCACTCCCTCCTCCAGGGATCTTTCCAACCTAGGGACTGAATTCACATCTCCTGTGGCTCCTGCATTGCAGGCCAATTCTTTACTACTGAACCACTAGGGCAGTCCCTTGATACAGTGAAACATCTGCAAATCCCTAAATGGACTTCAAACCACTGGAGAGCTAGGTGCAAAGTCCATCCGACCATCCCCTTCAGACCCACATCCCTGTAGCTCCTCCAGAATAATAGTGCAACAGCCCCTTCTACTGGGGGGAATGCATAAGATTCATATCCCTTTGATTTTGAGATTCAAGCTGTCTACAGCACCCACCATATCCACATTAGTAGAAGAGCCGATATCCCTTCCTCTCATATCCTGAATTATCCCAGGGAATTCCTAGTGAAACATCTGCAAATCCCTAAATGGACTTCAAACCACTGGAGAGCTAGGTGCAAAGTCCATCCGACCATCCCCTTCAGACCCACATCCCTGTAGCTCCCCCAGAATACTGGTGCAACAGCCCCTTCTACTGGGGGGAATGCATAAGGTTCATATCTCTTTGATTTTGAGATTCAAGCTGTCTATAGCACCCACCATATCCACATTAGTAGAAGAGCCGATATCCCTTCCTCTCGTATCCTGAATTATCCCAGGGAATTCCCTGGCCGTCCAGTGGTTAAGACTCCATGCTTTCACTGCCGTGGTCCTGGTTCAGTCCCTGGTTGGGGAACCAGGATCCTGTAAGCCACATGGCATGGCCAAAAAAGAGAATTATCCTAGAAGCTTGAGGTTTACTCAGCCCCAAAGGTCCAGTCCTGCCCCAGAATTGTTCTTGGAGAGAAAATGTGACAATCTGTAAATGCTTTCTCAGCCCTGGTTTTCTTCTACCATTACCTTTGTAGCTATCATGTGGCTTTCAACATGAAGAGAGATGATCACGTTCAGCTCTGTGTCCTCCAGGCCTCACACTTTTCTTCCTGAATGTCCTGTGCTACTCTGGACATCAGAGCAGTCCACCTGCTGACAGGAGATACAGAGGAGGAGAGGGAGACCCTCCCCAGAGTGTTATCTGTGCTCCTGGGAATTTAATGGGATGCTGGACATAGCCCTTTTGTAGCATTTGAGGAAGCACCTTTCTGCCTCTGCAGAGTTACATCAGCCAAGGACTCTCTGAGCCGCACTGCTGTAGCCTCAAACTTATAACCCTTGGTCCTCTCACATGAGGGCATTGGCTGGTTCCCAGGATGCTGTCTAGAGTCCCGTGGCCTCAGGGGCCCTGAAACCATCCCCCTTCTAGATACAGAGGAGGAGAGGGAGACCCTCCCCAGAGTGTTATCTGTGCTCCTGGGAATTTAATGGGATGCTGGACATAGCCCTTTTGTAGCATTTGAGGAAGCACCTTTCTGCCTCTGCAGAGTTACATCAGCCAAGGACTCTCTGAGCCACACTGCTGTAGCCTCGACCTTATAACCCTTGGTCCTCTCACATGAGGGCATTGGCTGGTCCCCAGGATGCTGTCTAGAGTCCCGTGGCCTCAGGGGCCCTGAAACCATCCCCTTTCTACCTTCATGTGTCTGCCACTGAAGTCCCTGATGCCCTTTGTCCCAGTCCCCATCCATGTTGTTGCAGAATGAATACCGCTTTTAAGAGTTAAACTCTGTTCAACCACACACCAAAAGTAATGAAAAGAATGATTCCAAATGTAGTGGTCCACGCACGAAAACATACGAGGTGACTTTTCCCAGTGTAATTTTATAAATGAGAACACAGCAACCTAGCAAGGTTGACTCTAGCAAGGACACACAGCTGAGCCAGAGCTAGACCTCAGGTCTGCTGGATTCCCAAACAATGAGCCTGCAGGCATGAGGGTTCTGTCGGGCATCATCAGCCGACACCAGGACAGGAAGGGATGCACCTGCGTGTGAAGGCTGTGATTCCAGTGACCACAGCGAGGACGCCCAGAGGGATCAGGAGAAACACATCCAGAGCGAGTGACGGAGCTGGGTCTTCTCAGAACCCTCTGTCTCTTTCAGTGCTGACACTTACTTCCTCTTTCTTCCCCCTACTATTGTGCATGAAACCAAGATTTCAAGACCCCGTGATACGCTAGGTAGCATCTGCATCCTTTTAGGTGCCACCATTGATTGGACCACGAGGGCCAGAGTGAGAGCTTCCTGGGAGTCCAGGGCTCAGCAGGCACCGGCCCAGTGTGGTCTCTTTAGCTGATGCTTGACGATGGATGTTCATTACCTGAGCTCGTCGCAGCATCTGCATTCATATCACCTTCACAACTGAGTGTCTACTCACAGATAGTTCTTTGAATAAGATTTACTTATGGGATGTGTAGTAAATATTTGATTAGAGTGCTGCCAATTTGTAAGCTGGTCACTGAGTCATGATGAAGAAGGGCCTGAGAAGTGTTCAGTTGTGTCTGAATCTTTGTGACCCCATGGATTATAGCCTTTCCGACTCCTCTGTCTGCGGGATTTCCCAGGCAAGAATACTGGCGTGGGTAGCCATTCCCTTCTTCAGGGGATCTTCCTGACCCAGGGATCAAACCCAGGTCTCCTGCACTGCACCAGACTCTTTACCATCTGAGTCACCAGGGAAGCCTTTGGGCGATGGTAATTAATGAGACCAGCTAGACTTTCTCCCTTTAATCTTGCTTGAAAAATAAACCAACTTGTCAGGAATGTGGACCAAGAAGACAGGAGCAGAAGGAGAGAACAAATGGCAAAGTCCCGGGATTGGTGATGCCTTGCGTTTTAGACAATGACCTGGCTTCCTTTGTGATCCAGGCTCTTTTGTTGACTTTGCCTCCAGACAATAAAGGTTTATTATCTGAGACAGCTTAACACAGTCTCTGTGTCTAGCAAAACCAAAAGGAACTCTTTCTGAAGGTCAGGACCTGGTCCTGCTTTGGGGGTGCTGGCTTCTCACTATCAGACAACCTGCCCCTCCTGCCCACGCCTGGCCTGGTTCTCTGCTTGGCTTTGGATTCAGCTGGAATCTCTTCTTTCTAGATCTCCCAGTGCTGATCTTGGCCTCCCTGGCCCTCCTCAACATAGGGCCTGCGGCATCCTAACACGGGGCACTGAGTTCAGGGGGCAGGTGCTGCGTCGCTGGGCTGTGGGAAATGGTAAGCGCACCTCCTCCTACTTTCTCCAGCTGTCTCCAGGTTTTGTGTTCAGGCTTCTTCTGACAGCCTGAGCTTGCTGCTTCCTCCCCGGTGCCACAGCTCTGGAACGGAAGGATCAACCTCTCTCTCAGATCTGGCTCCCTCTCATTTGTCTAGTGTCTCTCAGGGTCTCAGCTGCCTTCAGGTTTCTCATGGCATCCTTTGGTTTTGCCGAGATCTCCCCCAAGGGGACCAGCCTCATCAGTAAAAGGAAAACAGTGGAGTCAGCAGTCAGACTGAGTCCAAAACTGTGTTGAAGGAGGTTTGCAAATCTAGTGCACTTGGGAGATTGTGCTCCCAGGGAATGGCTTAACTCTGTGGTTAATTTAAACACAAAACAGGGGACAAAGATTATTTTCTAGAACAATCAGTTCTTCGTGGATGAGGAAATTGAAGATCATAAAGGTCAAACCCTTTGCCTAAAGTCACACAGGAAGGTATTTTCAAATCCACTGAAGAACTCTGAAGTCCTGACACCCGTGACATTTCTTCTCAACCAAAGACCCTCCATGAATGTTTTATTGAAGGTACAAGCTACAAAATTAGTCAGTCTGTAAATAGCATTTCTCCAAAAGGAGTGAGGGGATGAGTTGTGAGTTTGAACGAATTGTGTGTGGTCTGCATATGTTAGAGCTGTTCTCTACAGGGTGGTCATCTAACTACGCCTTGAGACAATTAGTACCGGACCCACCTAATAAACAGCAAAACTGAGACTCAGGAAGTTTCTAATAATGAAAATGATGACAGGCATTACTTATTAGTGACTTTATTAAGCATATCCTAGTTCCCAGTGATTCACATGTATCACCTCCATCCTGCTCATAGTAACTTTACCAGGTAAACACAATTACTAAGTGAGTTCCCTAAGGACACACAGCCTGAGTGTGCATCGGGTCCCATCGGCCCGACAGCTGCCTTTGAGCCGAAGCAGATGTTCTTAGGAAAAATCAAATTTCTATGTAAAAATATGTGGAAATGTTTACTGAACCAGCATCAAGCATGCAAACTCATTTGTTGCATTTGTATCCCAGATAAACAAACAAGAATCCCTGAGAGTAGATGAACCAGGTTTCCTTCATGTCTGTCTCCCTGGACCACTTAGCATGGGAGGGCTTAGCCAGTGTCATTGAATGGGTAAATGAATGAATAAGTCTATTTTCATTGCTCTGCCATTAACTGCATTGTGATCTTGAGTGATGACTTGGTCTCTCTGAACCTTTACTTCCTATCTGTAAAATACACAGGAAAAAAAGAAGGAGGCGTGAAGACCTTAAATGCTCAGTTTAACCTCTTTTGGGTGGGGTGGGGGGGGGCTTTGAATCACTGTCCTGGGGGTTCTTGGGAGGAACAGTGCAAGCCCTGAGCTACTCCAGCATAGCTTTCACTTTCACATCAGGTTTTAGGAATCACCTCTTAGGAGGCAAGCTGGTCCTAAAAGATGGAAGTCCTGATCTTTATGACTAAAGCTGTTATAATCACATGGCAAAAGGGACTTTGCAGTTGGAATTAAAGTTCCTAATCAACTAACCTTAAAATTGAGAGATTGTTCTGGATTATTCAGATGGGCCAAATATAATTACATGGGCCTTTACAATCAGAGGAAGAAGGCGAGAGTCGATGAGAGAGATAAGGCAAAAAGAGACAAAAGGGAAGAAAAGACGCAGCTTCACAGGACTAGACCCACCGTTGCTGATTTAAAGACGAAAGAAGTGGACCATGAGCCATGAAGCGTAGGCAGCCTCTCGAAGTTGGGAGCAGCCCCTGTGACAGCCAGCAGGGAAATGAGGACCCTGCTCCTACAGCTCCTGGAACCAAATTCTGCAGATAACCTGGATGTCAGTGAACATGGAGAACTCACAGACAGGTCATCTGAAATTAGGCAGCTAAAGGAGCAAAAAGAAAAAAAAAGGATGAAAAAGTGTATGTGAATTATGGGACACCATTAAGTAAGCAAACATTTCTATCATGGGAGACCCAAAGGAAGAGAGAGAAAAAGGGGAAAAAATTCATTTAAAGCAATAATAGCTGCATGCTCAGCTGCTCAGTTATGTCCAACTCCTTTATGACTCCATGGACGGTAGTCCCCCCCAGGCTCTTCTGTCTGTGGGATTCCCCACGCAAAATACTGGCGTGGGTTGCCATTTTCTACGCTAGGGGATCTTCCCGACCCAGGGATTGAATCTGCGTCTCTGAGTCTCTTGCCTCGGCAGGTGGGCTCTTTACCCCTGAGCTGCAAGGGGAGCCCCAATAATAGCTCACAATATCCCAAATCTTGGAAGACATATGGACATCCAGGTACAGGGAGCTCAAAGGACTCAAGCAACACCAAGCCAAAGATTAGTCCAAGACACATTATAATCAAAATGTTAAAAGAAAGAGTCTACAGAAAGTGACCTGTCACACACAAGGGAACCCCACAGCATCATCAGTAGATTTCTCTGGAGAAGTGAGTTGGCTCTTCACATCAGGTGGCCAAAGTATGGAAGCTTCAGCTTCAGCATCAGTTCCTCCAATGAATACTCAGCATGGATTTAGGATTGACTGATTTGATTTCCTTACTGTCCAAGGGACTCTCAAGAGTCTTCATCACATTTTATGATATAAACATCAAATATTGATTTAACCAAAACTGTGGTTTAACAGCTATGTTTGGAGGATGGGGATGAAGCATGCATATTGGTGTGTACATGTCTGTTTTAGTTACAAGGGTAAAATACCCTCCGTCCAAAATAGGAAATCATGGAAAAAACTGATTGTTGCCCATCAATATATATTCTTTCCTTTCATAGCAAGAGGATTTTAGTCAATAGTGTGGTTATTTAGAATAAAGACCAGGGTTTCCAGCCTTCCTTATGGGAGCCATGACACCAAGTTCTGGACAATGGGACATAAATGAATTTGATATGTGCGTGTTCTGGGTAGTGTCTTTAAGGGGAAGAAAGCTACTCTTCCATTCCCTTGCCTCCCTTCCCATTGTATGAAATACAGCCATGGTGACAAGCCATCTTGGATCAGGTGAATACGAGTCTTTTTAACTTGGTGCTCTACCGTTTACAAGAGAAGGATAAGCTTCTATTTTAAGGCTCTGCCATTGCCGTCTTAGTCTCTGTCACAGCGCCCAAACCTATATCATAACTCAGGGACCAAAAGATAATGCCTGAAGTTGAACAATCAAGAACAAGTACTATAAAGATGTTATTTAGAAATATTGATCAAATACCAGAAGAAATTGCTAGAAGACATGAAAGATGTTGCCACTGGGAGTCTTGAATTTATAGGGAAGGGTGGAGTAGGGGACCACTGTTTGTCCTTTTAAATGGCTACATCAGTATTCCTGTTAAATGACATTAAAGTAAGTCATTCTCACATACGTGCACACGCAAGGTTATAATTTGTGGTTGCTGTCACCTTGAGTGAAATATATTTTCACAAGGAGATTGTGATTTAAGGTATTGGAGAAAGCACTTAGATATGGAGTCTTATTTGGAACCATGCAACCGCTGACAAAAGTTTGATCAATGAGATCGCTCTCATGTTTGTAATCCCATAGCATAAATATATTATAAGACTGGAGGATGGTTTCAAAACAACCAAACTATTACATAACCATCAAGAAATTTAAAAGGAAAAAAAGAAATAGAATTTCAATGAGACCATTGG
This sequence comes from Aepyceros melampus, assembly GCA_006408695.1. Lineage (NCBI taxonomy): Eukaryota > Metazoa > Chordata > Mammalia > Artiodactyla > Bovidae > Aepyceros > Aepyceros melampus. The sequence continues at coordinate 136,049 of SJXQ01004421.1, read as the reverse complement.
TCACCATTTCAGGAGTAAAGGAAGCAATTACTGTCAAGGACATTGTAAACTTACCTTCCTGAAATGTGATCGTGATTTCAGAAAATATATGTGATCTACTTGTGACACGGGATACACAATGATACACTAGCCTTGGCAATGGGGTCAGAGTGGAGAATGTTAACAAGATAGGTCATCGATGTGACTGGAGCTCCCAGGGCTAGTGACACAGCCTCTTCATGTCCTGCTTTTACTGATAACAAGCCTAATGGGCCCATGGTTTTTATGGGCCTGTAGATGAACAGGACAGTTAGGAGTTCAAAAATTATCAAGGCAATGTGGACAAATGAGTTGATACTGGTGTCAGAGAAGCAGAGAATCTGTCAATATTAGCTTTGGAAGGGGTTGTAGAGGTCATATCCTGCAACTGTCTCACTTTGGGGAGGAGAGTGATACCCGGTGATGGTTGCTAATAGCCCAGAGTCACCCTGTGACTTGAAAGCCCTTACCCCAGATNACACAATTACTAAGTGAGTTCCCTAAGGACACACAGCCTGAGTGTGCATCGGGTCCCATCGGCCCGACAGCTGCCTTTGAGCCGAAGCAGATGTTCTTAGGAAAAATCAAATTTCTATGTAAAAATATGTGGAAATGTTTACTGAACCAGCATCAAGCATGCAAACTCATTTGTTGCATTTGTATCCCAGATAAACAAACAAGAATCCCTGAGAGTAGATGAACCAGGTTTCCTTCATGTCTGTCTCCCTGGACCACTTAGCATGGGAGGGCTTAGCCAGTGTCATTGAATGGGTAAATGAATGAATAAGTCTATTTTCATTGCTCTGCCATTAACTGCATTGTGATCTTGAGTGATGACTTGGTCTCTCTGAACCTTTACTTCCTATCTGTAAAATACACAGGAAAAAAAGAAGGAGGCGTGAAGACCTTAAATGCTCAGTTTAACCTCTTTTGGGTGGGGTGGGGGGGGGCTTTGAATCACTGTCCTGGGGGTTCTTGGGAGGAACAGTGCAAGCCCTGAGCTACTCCAGCATAGCTTTCACTTTCACATCAGGTTTTAGGAATCACCTCTTAGGAGGCAAGCTGGTCCTAAAAGATGGAAGTCCTGATCTTTATGACTAAAGCTGTTATAATCACATGGCAAAAGGGACTTTGCAGTTGGAATTAAAGTTCCTAATCAACTAACCTTAAAATTGAGAGATTGTTCTGGATTATTCAGATGGGCCAAATATAATTACATGGGCCTTTACAATCAGAGGAAGAAGGCGAGAGTCGATGAGAGAGATAAGGCAAAAAGAGACAAAAGGGAAGAAAAGACGCAGCTTCACAGGACTAGACCCACCGTTGCTGATTTAAAGACGAAAGAAGTGGACCATGAGCCATGAAGCGTAGGCAGCCTCTCGAAGTTGGGAGCAGCCCCTGTGACAGCCAGCAGGGAAATGAGGACCCTGCTCCTACAGCTCCTGGAACCAAATTCTGCAGATAACCTGGATGTCAGTGAACATGGAGAACTCACAGACAGGTCATCTGAAATTAGGCAGCTAAAGGAGCAAAAAGAAAAAAAAAGGATGAAAAAGTGTATGTGAATTATGGGACACCATTAAGTAAGCAAACATTTCTATCATGGGAGACCCAAAGGAAGAGAGAGAAAAAGGGGAAAAAATTCATTTAAAGCAATAATAGCTGCATGCTCAGCTGCTCAGTTATGTCCAACTCCTTTATGACTCCATGGACGGTAGTCCCCCCCAGGCTCTTCTGTCTGTGGGATTCCCCACGCAAAATACTGGCGTGGGTTGCCATTTTCTACGCTAGGGGATCTTCCCGACCCAGGGATTGAATCTGCGTCTCCTGAGTCTCTTGCCTCGGCAGGTGGGCTCTTTACCCCTGAGCTGCAAGGGGAGCCCCAATAATAGCTCACAATATCCCAAATCTTGGAAGACATATGGACATCCAGGTACAGGGAGCTCAAAGGACTCAAGCAACACCAAGCCAAAGATTAGTCCAAGACACATTATAATCAAAATGTTAAAAGAAAGAGTCTACAGAAAGTGACCTGTCACACACAAGGGAACCCCACAGCATCATCAGTAGATTTCTCTGGAGAAGTGAGTTGGCTCTTCACATCAGGTGGCCAAAGTATGGAAGCTTCAGCTTCAGCATCAGTTCCTCCAATGAATACTCAGCATGGATTTAGGATTGACTGATTTGATTTCCTTACTGTCCAAGGGACTCTCAAGAGTCTTCATCACATTTTATGATATAAACATCAAATATTGATTTAACCAAAACTGTGGTTTAACAGCTATGTTTGGAGGATGGGGATGAAGCATGCATATTGGTGTGTACATGTCTGTTTTAGTTACAAGGGTAAAATACCCTCCGTCCAAAATAGGAAATCATGGAAAAAACTGATTGTTGCCCATCAATATATATTCTTTCCTTTCATAGCAAGAGGATTTTAGTCAATAGTGTGGTTATTTAGAATAAAGACCAGGGTTTCCAGCCTTCCTTATGGGAGCCATGACACCAAGTTCTGGACAATGGGACATAAATGAATTTGATATGTGCGTGTTCTGGGTAGTGTCTTTAAGGGGAAGAAAGCTACTCTTCCATTCCCTTGCCTCCCTTCCCATTGTATGAAATACAGCCATGGTGACAAGCCATCTTGGATCAGGTGAATACGAGTCTTTTTAACTTGGTGCTCTACCGTTTACAAGAGAAGGATAAGCTTCTATTTTAAGGCTCTGCCATTGCCGTCTTAGTCTCTGTCACAGCGCCCAAACCTATATCATAACTCAGGGACCAAAAGATAATGCCTGAAGTTGAACAATCAAGAACAAGTACTATAAAGATGTTATTTAGAAATATTGAATCAAATACCAGAAGAAATTGCTAGAAGACATGAAAGATGTTGCCACTGGGAGTCTTGAATTTATAGGGAAGGGTGGAGTAGGGGACCACTGTTTGTCCTTTTAAATGGCTACATCAGTATTCCTGTTAAATGACATTAAAGTAAGTCATTCTCACATACGTGCACACGCAAGATTATAATTTGTGGTTGCTGTCACCTTGAGTGAAATATATTTTCACAAGGAGATTGTGATTTAAGGTATTGGAGAAAGCACTTAGATATGGAGTCTTATTTGGAACCATGCAACCGCTGACAAAAGTTTGATCAATGAGATCGCTCTCATGTTTGTAATCCCATAGCATAAATATATTATAAGACTGGAGGATGGTTTCAAAACAACCAAACTATTACATAACCATCAAGAAATTTAAAAGGAAAAAAAGAAATAGAATTTCAATGAGACCATTGGTCACCATTTCAGGAGTAAAGGAAGCAATTACTGTCAAGGACATTGTAAACTTACCTTCCTGAAATGTGATCGTGATTTCAGAAAATATATGTGATCTACTTGTGACACGGGATACACAATGATACACTAGCCTTGGCAATGGGGTCAGAGTGGAGAATGTTAACAAGATAGGTCATCGATGTGACTGGAGCTCCCAGGGCTAGTGACACAGCCTCTTCATGTCCTGCTTTTACTGATAACAAGCCTAATGGGCCCATGGTTTTTATGGGCCTGTAGATGAACAGGACAGTTAGGAGTTCAAAAATTATCAAGGCAATGTGGACAAATGAGTTGATACTGGTGTCAGAGAAGCAGAGAATCTGTCAATATTAGCTTTGGAAGGGGTTGTAGAGGTCATATCCTGCAACTGTCTCACTTTGGGGAGGAGAGTGATACCCGGTGATGGTTGCTAATAGCCCAGAGTCACCCTGTGACTTGAAAGCCCTTACCCCAGATGAAGGAAGTGAAACACGGAAGCCACAGAGAAAGGGGAACATTGTAAAGTAAGAGGGGAGGACAGGGCTTGTCTCCCTCTCTCGGTGTAGGCCCCTGGTCCATGGGTCAGGATCCATCGTAGAAAGGGCTGGTGTAAGGGGGTGGGGTCAGGGAGGAGAGAAGACTGAAACAGTGAGAGATTGAAGCTGTGATTTTAAAAAGATTGGCATTGAAGCGCTATTTACAGTAGCCAGCTCATGGAAGCAACCTGAGTGTCCATCCACAGAGGAATGGATGTAGAAGGTGTGGGCCCTGCATAGAATGGAATGCTACTCACACATAAAAAGGAACACAACTGGGTCATTTGAAGTGACGTGGATGGACTTAGAGACCATCATCCAGAGTGAAGTAAGTCAGAAAGAGGAAAGCACGTATCATACATTTACACACACTTGTGGAATCTAGTCCTTAATGTTCACTGGAAGGACTGATGCTGAAGTTGAAACGCCAATACTTTGGCCGCCTGATGCGAAGAACTGACTCACTGGAAAAGACCCTGATGCTGGGAAAGATTGAAGGTAGGAGGAGAAGGGGATGAGATGGTTGGAGGGAATCACTAATGCGATGGACCTGAGTTTGAGTGAACTCCGGGAGTTGGTGATGGACAGGGAGGCCTGGCGTGCTGCAGTCCATGGGGTCACAAAGAATCAGACACGACTGAGCGGCTGAACGGAACTAAACTGTGGAGTCTAGTACCATGGTGCAGGTGATCTTATTTGCCGAACAGAAACAGAAACACAGATGTAGAGAACAATCCTATGGCCACCAAGTGGGAAACAATGGGAACTGGGATGAATTAGGAGATTGGGATTGACGTATATACACCATAGATAACTGGTGAGAACCTGCTGCAGAGCTCAGGGAACACTGCTCAGAGCTCTGTGGTGACCTAAGTGGGAAGGAAATCCAAAAAAGAGAGGATATTTGTTCATATATAGCTGATCAGTTTGTGGTACAGTGGAAACTAATACAACATCGTAAAGCAACTCTACAAAAATTAATTAAATAATTCAAATAGAAATTAAAAACAAAAAGATTGTACTTGAAAGTGAGCCACAGAGAACTTGAGGTGGTCATTCTTGTAACTGAACATGGTCTATAAGACACATAAAGTACTTGAAGTACCTTCCAAGAGAGGCAAAGATGGGAGGTTTGATCAGGAATGGCTGATTTCAGTGATGATACAGAAGTAAAACCTTTGCCCGATTGCACCTCTGAGTGCAGCCTGTTCAACAAGTTATATCTGTTTACACCCCATCCCACCTCCTGTCTCCTGGAGACTGCATGGCTTTCAGGAGATGAGGAGGAGACAGTAGTAGAGACAGCTGGGTTCAGTTCGCTGATGTTGAGTTGCAAGAGTTCATGGAATACTTGAAATACACTCTGACTTTCTTTCTTAAGTCTGAGGCTTAGGCAAAAGGTCTGGAATGGAGTAGATAGAATTTGAGATCCATTAGGTGGTAATTGAAATAACGAAAAGTGATAACACTTTTCAAGGAGCAGTGAGAAGAGAAGAGGCTGAAGCTACAGCGCTGAGGCACACAAACATTTGGAGTCTGAGTTGAAAAAGGGTAGCCCACAAAGAGAAACAGGGAGATGTATCCAGAGATAGGAGGGAATCTGGAAGGATTAATGTCATGGAAACTAAGGAGAGTATGGCTTAAGAAGGAGTGGTTTTCAATAGTGTCAGAAGGATCAAAGAAGAAAAAAATGAAGGCTAGAATTGTCCTCTGGATTTATGGTCACTTGTGACCTTGCTAAGAAAATTTTAGAGAAGTGGTGGGGGTGGAGACACAACTTGGAAGGTACACATTCTTTTTTTAAGATGAGAGACTTGAGGATGGTGAAAGCTGCTTGAAAGGGACTACAGACAGGAAGAGGTTGTATAGAAAGTAAGGAGAGTGGTGGGTGATGGTGTGAAATCCTTGGAAAGGCAGAATGAGATGGGGTTGTGAGTTCAGGGGAGAGATTGATCTTAAACAGTGGGAGGTACATCTCTTCTTAAAATAGGAAATGGGGAAAGAGTGGGAGCGATCACGATACATAATAATAGTTGAGGGGCTACTGGACATGTTGATGTGCTGGGGCCTCATTAACAGAAGTATAGCATCAATATCATAGGGGGTGACAGGCCCTCTGAATTGTAATCTGGTCAGATGTTAAAGGCAATGCTGTGTGTAGTCCTGGCTGGTACATCCTAAGTGAGAGACTGACCACCTGAAGAGCAGGCTTAGAGGAGTTAAAACCTGATGATAGTGTTTGAAAATGACTGAAGAATAGGGAAATACTTGGCTTGAGAAATACAGATTTGGCAGAGAAGTAGCCATGGTCCTTAAACATTTGGAGGAGCAATTAGTGTTATTCTGTTTTGGTATTAGAGGGCAGACACAGGCAACTAGAGGACATTATAGGAAACAAACCATTTTTGGTAATGTAATATGACTTGAATTTAAATGCATACTGACTTTTGTTAAGAAATATTAGGAAAAGTGGTTCATGGGAAACTATCTTCCTTAGCCAAGTTTTTCCAGAGAGTTTAGGACTACATAAATGTTTCATTCAAAAACTATTGAGTTTTCAACATGTGCCAGATACTATGCTGGGCTCTGGCCACACAATCTGAATCAGGCAATTAGCCTGGAATCAAATATGGGAAACAGATATAGAAAAAGATACTTAGAATACAACCAGCTGCACTTGGCATAGCACTCCCCATCCTAGAAGACAGTCAGCTATTAATACAATATTAATGTGCTCTATTTATTTATTCATATATTTCATTGCAAACACAATTAAGAATCTCATTCTTCTCAGATATAACATTTTATGACCTCAGTGATAGAACCCTTTAAAGAAAAACATAGTTGTTCATAACTAATATCAAGTTTCAAGAAGCAGAATTATGTCAAGCCTTTCTATTTTGCTGTAACAGACTAGGACCCTGTGAGGCTTTTCCAGGATAGATCCACCCTTCCCCCTATGTCTCCAACCTACCTCTTTAGAAAAATAATAAATTTAATCAGAGAAATGAGAAAATACAGAAACAAAGGAAAATAGTCAAGAAATACAGAATAATAATGCATGAGTGCTCATTCGCTTTGGTCATGTCCAACTCTTGGCAACCCTGTGACTGTAGCCCACTAGGCTCCTGTCCATGGGATTCTCCAGGCAAGGATACTGGAGCAGGTTGCCATGCCGTCTTCCAGGGGATCTTCCTGACCCGGGGATCAAACTTGCCTCTGCCTGCATCTCCTGCATTGAAGGCGAATTCTTTACCTGCTGAGCCAACTGGGAAGGTCAAAGTAATAATAATTTAGTCATTAAACAAAATCAAGGACTCAGTTACTCATCATGAACTACAGGTAATATTCTGAGCTATGTATTTTGACTGTTTTGTAGACACTGAAAACCCCACCAGGTGGAAGAAGTTAACATGAGAACCAGACTGTAGCCATGATATAAACTGCCACAGTTCTGAGAACTGGCCTCAAAGAAATGGGAACAAAGCAGCCCTGGAACTGAAGACTATGGGAAGGTCAAAGTAATAATAATTTAGTCATTAAACAAAATCAAGGACTCAGTTACTCATCATGAACTACAGGTAATATTCTGAGCTATGTATTTTGACTGTTTTGTAGACACTGAAAACCCCACCAGGTGGAAGAAGTTAACATGAGAACCAGACTGTAGCCATGATATAAACTGCCACAGTTCTGAGAACTGGCCTCAAAGAAATGGGAACAAAGCAGCCCTGGAACTGAAGACTAACTGTACGTAAAACAATCAATCTGATGCTCGTCAGACCACCGCATGACCAATTTCAAGATGACTGCCAGAGCTGACTGTTCCGTTCTGCATGTAGCCCCCTACCTCCACTTACACATCCCTGAAATTCCTCTTTTAAACTCTTGTCCCTGATCAGCAATGGGGAGTTTGTTCTTTGGGACACAAGTCCACCTTTTCCCCAGGATTGCTGGCTTCTTCAATCAAGTCATTTTTCTTTTCCCTCCACACTTGCCTCTTAGCATTATATCCTTGAGTGACAAGCAGCCAAACCTGTGTTCAGTAACACTGCTCCTCTGAGAGGACTAGAAAGAGCACAGGTGCACCATATTCAAAATAATCCAAAGTTTAAAAATCTAAAATTAAAAAGGAGGAATAACTGGCGCATTCTCTAACTGCCTGTCACTCTTTGTGTCAATATTTGTAAGCTGACAGGGTTTTCACATGATGCCTGCATGCTCATTGGTTAAATGATTGGGAGGAACCAGGGCCAGCTGACTCTGGAAAGCCCGTGTAAGGCTTTTAAACCATGCACGTTGAGTTTAGTGTGGAGACAATGATGGAATCTTAGGAACAGGGTAACGGAGAGTAGAGATTCCTAATGCAGGGTGTGGGTGTGGAAGGAGAACAGTCATGGGAGATGACAGTGGCACTGAATGGAACCAGCCCGAGGGGTGGGAAGGAGAGTCAGCCACATGAGAGCCCCCAGATAAAGTGGTGCATGGGTGAACTGATGTGGCATGTGTGTGTGTGTGTCTGCCAGGCATGCCCTCATACTGTGAGCAGCTCAGCAGTGCGATAAGCATGCAACGGGATGCTGGGGGTCAGTAAACAAAAAGGCCTTTTTTAAAAAAAAATTTTTTTTACTTTATTTTACTTTATAATACATCAACATGAATCCGCCACAAGTGTACACATGTTCCCAATCCTGAACCCCCCTCCCACCTCCCTCCCCATACCATCTCTCTGGGTCATCCCAGTGCACCAGCCCCAGTGGCACTGAAACATGTATAATATCATATAAGAAATGAATCGCCACTCTAGGTTCGATGTAGGATACAGAAAAAGGCCTTTTGAGCTTAGTTGGAAAAGTTGAGTGAAGTGTGGAGATGTCAGAGTGGGCCAGACTCAAAAAAGAGATCCCTGGAGCCTGCAGCTGGCATCCAGAAAGAGCTGACATGACTCTGGACCATCTTGGTGAGCCCAGGGTGGAGGAGGAGAAGCCTTTGAAGCATCTCTAAACTTTGAAGATGATGTGGAATGTCCTCTACCTTCAGTAGAGGAAAGGGCCTTGATCAGAAACTTGGGAAATAAATATGAATATCATTCTGGCTCTGCCCTATTGGCCCTGTGTGTGCCTCTGACAACCTGGTCGGCCTTGGTTTCCACATCTGCAAAATAGACAAGGAAGAGGAGGTGGTGACAAAGCTTTTTCCAAGCATGACAAATCATGACTCTCTTGTTTTCCACCCAGGATGAACAGAGAATAACAATATTGTTATTCTTTCATTCCAGTAATCACATATGGATGTGAGAGTTGGACCATAAAGAAGACAGAACAACAAAGAATTGATGCTTTTGATCTGTGGTCCTGGAGAAGACTCTTGAGAGCCTCTGGGACTGCAAGGAGATCAAACAGTACATTCTAAAGGAAATCAACCCTGAATACTCATTGGAAGGATTGACACTGAAGCTCCAATATTTTGGCTCCTTGATGAGACAAACTGATTCATTGGAAAAGACCCTAATGCTGGGAAACGTTGAAGGCAGGAGAAGGGGACAACAGAGGATGAGATGGTTGGATGGCATCACTGACTCAATGGACATGAGTTTGAGGAAGTTTTGGGAGATGGTGAAGGACAGGGAAGCCTGGTGTGCTGCAGTCCATGGGGTCACAAAGAGTTGGACACAACTGAGCGACTGAACAACATTCAATCAAGACACATTTGGGACCGATGAGGTGGCAGACAGAGAGTGGTAATAAACATTTTCCTTCCCTCGGAGGGGCAGATTAGGTCCTGGTCCCCAGAACAAGTTTATTCTCCTCCCGGATGGAAAGGAGATTTTCACCTTCATTCGTATTCTCCTAGGAACCAAGCCCATTAAGCATGATTAAAAACAGGTCTTATCTGGAGTTGAAGCTGGTGTTCTGAGATGAAAATCCTAGGTGCAGCGAGCTACATTTTTTTGTAAGGATGAAAGAAGCCGCAGAAGGCTGGCCTTGCTACAGCTGCTTGGTCTGTGCTCCAAGTACAGTATTAAGAATTATCATTGATCTTCATCACGCTAATTTGTCCTTTTATGAAAGAAATTTGGAATGTGTGCTTTTAACACTCTTAGAAAGCTGGTGGTTTTGACAAATTCACAAAATATGTTTCTAATTTCATTCTGCTCCTATTGCATCCCAGTAATTCTCACATTATTTCTGGAAGATTAGCAGACACACAGTTGTAGTGACATAATTAGTATTCAGAGTAGATAATAATGTCAAGGGATTTTTGTTGCTCTTAAAACCTAAATGAAAATATAAGGATAGCAGAAGTTGGATTTGTGATAATTTCTTGGCACCCATTGTGTGCTTATTCAAAAAAAATTATTGCCACAAATGAGATTGTTTAATGCAAACAGTTGGACAAATCACTTAGAAGAAAGTAAATTTGTTTTCTTTGCTTCCTATCTGTAAGGGGAAAGCATTGCTCCTTCTGCAGAATTTCCTGTCTGCTGTGCAATGGTTAATCCTGAAAACAGTTTCAGGCAATAAAACACTGGCTGGAATCTTTCCGACAATACTTTTCCTTCTTGATCTTTTTTTTATGACTAATTGAAACGAAAGCCTGGGGAAGCTTAATGTTAAGAAAACACTCTGTGATGTGATTCTGTGAAAGGGCTGTCTGTGTGGTGGGGAGCTCTTGGTTCTGGAATTTTAAGTTGGAGACCTAACTGAAGAATCAATATTTCAATTAGATGCCTTAGTGGGTTGAGGATTACTGTTACTGTAGCTGGAAGATTGCTGGGTGTTTTCTTGGGAGAGGTCATTACTATGAGCTGTTTTTTATTTCTTTTTGATCAGAGCTCCCAGAATCTGTCTGCTTTGTTTGCATTTGAACCACTGAAGTGACCAACTAGGAAAGAAGAAAGAATGTAAATGATTAATATTATACTTCCCTAAAGACAGCTAATGGCATATTCTTTAGCAGCCATTGGAGAGAAAGCAATCATTTGTTTTTGTTCAGTTGCTAAGTCATATCTGACTCTTCGAGACCCATGGACTGCAGCACACCAGGCTTCCTTGTCCTTCACTATCTCCCAGAGTTTGCTCAAACCTATGTCCATTGAGTCAATGATGCTATATAAACATCTCATTCTCTGCCAATCCTTTTTCATTTTGCTCTCAATCTTTCCCGGTATCAGGGTCTTTTCTGATGAGTTGGCTCTTCACATCAGGTGGCCAAAGTATTGGAGCTTCACCTTCAGCATCAGTCCTTCCAATGAATAGTCAGGGTTGATTTCCTTTAGGATCGAGTGGTTTGATAGCCTTGCTGTCCAAGGGACTCTCAAGAGTCTTCTTCAGTACCATAGGAAAGCAGTCAGTATCTCTTATTTTATAGAATCCTAGAAGCAGTGACCCTTTGAGTTAGCAGAACCAGGTTTTAAACAGTGCTTCAGGGCTCACCTGGAGGTTGGTCAGTGAGGCGATGGGGACTCAGTGCGGGTAGGGTCCTTGCTCCCCACAATGGATTCAGGAAACCAGAGTAGTTCCCCTTTGATCAGTTCTGTATGTTGTTTCACATGAAGTTTGATTTGAAAAATTATTTTATAAACCATGAGTGAAAAAGACAGACGCTAGGTCAGATTCCTTTGGGCTTCCTCAGGGACAGTCATCTGGTGTCAAGGGAACCATTTCCAAGGCAAAACACTCATGCCTTGATCACTTTCTGTGAAATTACCACTAGTCCTGTAAGGGGAGCACACTGACTGAGACTGCCCACCCTGGCCAGTCACCATGGCACCCACTTGCACCAGCTATTCTACCACAGGAGGTCCTTGTAAGGACCCACCAAAGGGAAGATTTCGGGAAAGGTCAAAAGGAGACACCACGTGTCCAACCACCTCCCAGAATCCTTCTCACTGGCATCCATCTTGGCTGAGCAATGCGTGCACAACCAGGAAGTGTCCTGAGTCAGAACGATTGGTCAGAGACAATCTGGAAACTAATCCCATCACCGTAAAACCCGAGAGTGTGAGCCACCTGGAAGAGCTGTTCTCCTGGGTCCCTTACCCTGCTGCTCTCCACCGGGTGCCCCTTCCCATAAGTCTCTAGCTTTGTCAGCACGTGTGTCTCCTCAGACAATGCGTTTCTGAGTGTTAGACAAGAGGCCACTCTCAGGCCCTGGAAGGGGTCGCCTTCCTGCTACAATCTCACCATCATCAAAACGTTTTCTTGAGATTTGAAATATTTGGTCCGTGATACTTCCGTTTACCTTTGAAAACCTTTTCCTCATCAGAACCACATTTTGCCATCAAATGCTCTTTCACAGTATGGCCAAGAACAGTTACTTTTATAATCCTGGGAGTAAGTGGAATGTCTTTCCCTCTTCTGATTTTTCCAAAAAAGTTTCAGCAACTCCATAAAATGATAATTCCTCGAGTCTCTTTGATCTGTGTTTCTCTCAACACTGGCTGCCTTTTAATCTAACATGTGATCACAGAATATACAACAGGATTAGGAAGAGATGCCCAGAAGCACTCTTTTTGTTGAGCTTTTTAAAAAACATTTACTCTTGCCTAGAAAACCCCATGGACAGAGCAACCTGGTAGGCTATGGTCCATGCGGTCTCAAAGAGTCAGACACGACTGAGTGATTTTACTTTAAAAAATTTAATTAATTATCTATCTTTAAATGAAACAAAGATGACTATTTTAATGATAAAAATTATAAGTCACAAGGTAGAATAATAAACTATTAGACACCTAACAACAAAGATTCATGAAGGAAAAATCAGATGAAAACATATATAATCATAGTGAGACATATTAATGTTTCTCAGAATATTTCATCAAATGCATAAAAATAAGAAAAGGAGCATTTTTTCCTTTTGTAAAAGTTTATTTTTAATTGAAGGATAATTGCTTTACAGTATTGTGTTGGTTTCTGCCATATATCAACATGAATTAGCCATAGGTATACACATGTCTCCTCCTTCCCACCTCCCACCATGTCCCAGCCCTCTAGGTTGTTACAGAACCCTGGTTTGAGTTCCCTGAGTCATACAGCAAATTCCCATTGGTTATCTATTTTACATACAGTAGCACATGTTTCTATGTTACTCTCTCCATATATTCCACAATCTCCTTCCTTCCCCCACACCACCAGGTTCATAAGTCTGTTCTCTATGTCTGTGTCTCCATTGCTGTCCTGCAAATCACTTCATCAGTACAATCTTTCTAGATTTCATATCTATGCATTAGTATGCAATATTTGTTTTTCTTTCTGACTTTCTTCACTCTAGGTTCATCTACTTTGTTAGAACTGACTCAAATGCGTCAATTTTTATGGTTGAGTAATATTCCACTGTATATTTGTACCACCGATTCTTTATCCATTCATCCGTCAATGGACATCTAGGTTGCTTCCATGTCCTCCCTCAGTTCAGTTCAGTTCATTTCATTTCAGTTCAGTTCAGTTGCTCAGTCGTGTCCGACTCTTTGTGACCCCATGAATCCNCTGGCCGCATCTCAGTTGGCACATTAGCTCCATAGAAAGGAACCTGAATACAAGACATACCGATGAGCAAAGGAACCAGCTGAGCTCATAATTATGCCTAAATAATTGTTATTAATGAGAGTGAAATTAAAAGGAAAGGATTCCCAGAACATAAAAAACATAGTGTTAAAAAAAATTTGAATAGAGTAAAATTCCAGGTGTTTTTGCAAAATTTGGGGAAAATGGTGGTACAGAGGAGAAATCAATCTACAGTAAAGATTGTAGCCTGTGGGTAATTCCAGGAGTGCTGCCCACCATCCATTTTAAGACCTGAGAAGTGAAGTTGCTCAGTCCTGTGCAACTCTTTGTGATCCGGTGGACTTAGCCTACCAGGCTCCTCCATCCATGGAATTTTCCAGGCAAGAGTACTGGAGTGGTTGCCATTTCCTTCTCCAGAGGATCTTCCCGACCCAGGGATGGAACCCAGGTTTCCCACACTGCATGCAGATGCTTTACTCTTTGAGCTGCCAGGAAAGCGCCACTCTTAGCCCTTGGGGTACGTTAACTTCTCACGGAGCATTTAAGCTGACACACCAGTCCCACTCTAGATGAAGGACATCTCTGTCTGAGGTGACTGGTTATCATGTATCTTTGTTTTTAATTTTTTTAAGGTATTTTTTGCGATCCAGTGGACTTAGCCACCAGGCTCTTCCATGTGATGTGAGTTGTTTTTAAAGTTTTATAGAATTCATTTCAATACTGCTTCTCTTTTGTCTTATGGGGACCCTGATAGCTCAGTTGGTAAAGACTCTGCCTAGAATGTGGGAGGCCTGGGTTTGATCCCTGAGTTGGGACCATCCCCTGGAGAAAGGAAAGGCTGCCCACTCCAGTATTCTGGCCTGGAGAATTCTATGGACTGTACAGAATCCAGTTGCAAAGACCTGGACACGACCGAGTGACTTTCACTTTCATTTTGTCTTTTGGCCCCACGTCATGGGAGATCTACACATGGACATCACCAGATGGTCAATACTGGAATCAGATTGATTATATTATTTGCAGCCAAAGATGGAGAAGCTCTATACAGTCAGCAAAAACAAGACCGGGAGCTAACTGTGGCTCAGATTATGAACTCATTGCAAAATTCAGACTTAAATTGAAGAAAGTAGACGAAACCACTAGGCTATTCAGGTATGACCTAAATCAAACCCCTTATGAGTGTACAGTGGAAGTGACAGATTCAAGGGATTAGATCTGATTGAGAGAGACCCTGATGAACCATGGACAGAGGTTTGTGACATTGTACAGAAGGTGGTGATCAAGACCATCCCCAAGAAAAAGAAATGCAAAAAGGCAAAGTGGTTGTCTGAGGAGGCCTTACAAAGAGCTGAGAAAAGACGAGAAGTGAAAGGCAAAGGAGAAAAGGGAATATATAAGCATCTGAATGCAGAGTTCCAAAGAATAGCAAGCCTATTTTTCTGAAAGAGAATAGGAAAGAGATAAGAGATAAGAAAGACTTCCTCAGTGATCGGTACAAAGAAATAGAGGAAAACAATAGAATGAGGGAAGACTAGAGATCTCTTCAAGAAAATCAGAGATACCAAGGGAAGATTTCATGCAAAGATGGCTCGATAAAGGACAGAAACAGTATGGACCTAACAGAAGCAAAAGATATTTAGAAGAGGTGAGAAGAATATACAGAAAAATTCCACAAAAAAGATCTTCATGACCTAGATAACCAGGATAATGTGATCACTAGACTAGAGCCAGACGTCCTGGAATGTCAAGTGGGCCTCAGGAAGCATCACTATGAACAAAGCTAGTGGAGGTGACAGAATTCCAGTAAAGCTATTTCAAATCCTAAAAGATGATGCTGTGAAAGTGCTGTACTCAATATGCCAACAAGTTTGGAAAACTCAAGCAGGGGCCAAACCTAACAGAAGCAAAAGATATTTAGAAGAGGTGAGAAGAATATACAGAAAAATTCCACAAAAAAGATCTTCATGACCTAGATAACCAGGATAATGTGATCACTAGTCTAGAGCCAGACGTCCTGGAATGTCAAGTGGGCCTCAGGAAGCATCACTATGAACAAAGCTAGTGGAGGTGACAGAATTCCAGTAAAGCTATTTCAAATCCTAAAAGATGATGCTGTGAAAGTGCTGTACTCAATATGCCAACAAGTTTGGAAAACTCAAGCAGGGGCCAAAGGACTGGACAAGGTCAGTTTTCATTCCAATCCCAAAGAAAGGCAACGTCAAAGAATGTTCAAACTACCGCATAATTGTACTCATCTCACACACTAGTAAGTGAAGTGAAGTGAAGTCACTCAGTCGTGTCCGACTCTTTGTGACCCTATGGACTGTAGCCTACCAGGCTCCTCCCTCCCTGGGATTCTCCAGGCAAGAATACTGGAGTGGGTTGCTGTTTCCTTCTCCAAGGGATCTTTCTGACCCAAGGATCAAACCCGGGTCTCCTGCATTTCAGGCAGACGCTTTAACCTCTGAGCCACCAGGGAATCCCCCAAAAGTAATGTTTAAAATTCTCCAAGGCAGGATTCAGTAGTACGTGAACTGTGAAATTCCAAATGTTCAAGCTGGTTTTAGAAAAGGCAGAAGAACCAGAGATAAAATTGCCAACATCTGCTGGATCACCAAAAAAGCAAGAGAATACAAGAAAAACATCTACTTCTGCTTTATTGACTCTCACTGGAAAATCCCCAATGCTGGGAAAGATCGAAGGCAAAGGGAGAAGGGAGCAGTAGAGGATGAGATGGTGGGATGGCATCACTGATTTAATGAATTTGGGTAAACTCTGAGAGACGGTGAGCAACAGGGAGGCCTAGTGTGCTATAGTCCATGGGTTCTTGAAGAGTTGGACATGCCTTAGTGAGTGAACACAGCAACAACACCATGAAACATTCTGTGAGTGGAAGCAAATCATGAGGTCAGCCCACATTCAAAGGTTGAAGAAATAGACCCCTCCTCTTGGCAGGAAAGTCTACAAAGTTCCTTGCAAGGGTGCATGGATGAAGGTTGGTGTGAGCAATTTCCATCTTTAAGCATCATGCCTTAAAGCATTCCTGTCCCTTCCTGGCACCAGGGACACCACATTTAGCTGTACAAGCTGCATATTATTCAATTCCCAGGGTAGGGGAAGGAGCCACATTGTAAATTTATTCCACAAGGAACATACCCCATCATGCTTTCTTAAGATGTCCTTCAGGACTTCCCTGGTGGTCCAGTAGTTAAGACTTCCACTCTTCCAAAGCAGGGGGTGTGGACTTGATTCCTGATTGGGGAACTAAGATTGCACATGTTGTGTGATAAGGCCAAAGAGAAAAAAAAAAAGATGTCCTTCAGATATTCAATGAAACCATCCCTTCATCTCTCTTCCCCCCCACCCCCACCTCACACACACACACACACACACACACACACACACACACACTCTGTTCCCAAGGGCAGATCAGTTTAGGATAAAATTGGATCCTGGAGCATGAAAATGTCTGCTATTCTAAAATGTAGCTAAAAATCTTAACATATTACAGGTTTAAATATACTGATTCTCTTTGACTTCAGCTGTTTTACATGGTGGTATTAAATTTGCTTAGACAACAGAAAACTTACTCTGTTGATCCTTTAAAATAAATATTTACAAGTTTCATTTTCAGAAAAAAAAATTTTAATGTCTCTGGTTTGTATTATCTAAAACTAAATGTATTCTGCAGGAGGTTTAATATGGACATTTCCAACAAAATAATTCCCAGGCTTAAGTATACATTTCTGGTGAGGCCAGGAGATCATTCATGTAAATTAAGAGACTCACTTTTGTTGCCTCACTTTCTTATTTCAATGAAAAAGGGGACTTTCATTAAGGCAGAGTTTTCATTTTGAAAAGATTATTCCATTAAAGTTGTTGCATTGCTGGGAGAGTAGATGAGTATCTATTTCTGTACATTAAGATCCAAATTCCATGTAAGCTGCCTCCTTGAAACTAACGATGCTATTAATAGGTTCTTCCAGTGTTCCTTTTCTGGTGAGGCCAGGAGATCATTCATGTAAATTAAGAGACTCACTTTTGTTGCCTCACTTTCTTATTTCAATGAAAAAGGGGACTTTCATTAAGGCAGAGTTTTCATTTTGAAAAGATTATTCCATTAAAGTTGTTGCATTGCTGGGAGAGTAGATGAGTATCTATTTCTGTACATTAAGATCCAAATTCCATGTAAGCTGCCTCCTTGAAACTAACGATGCTATTAATAGGTTCTTCCAGTGTTCCGTTCAGTGTGGAAAGTGGGAGGCTGCCTCTGTAATTTACTGGGGATCACAACACCCTTATACAACTATTATTTCTGAAAGTAACCTTTACCTTTCCAAATGGTCTATTTGTGCAATAGGATGGATGTTACAGGTTTGACTCACCAGAGATTAGAAATCACTCATTTCTGTAATATCTCTGGCGGGCTGATTGCACATGCATTTTTTTTTGTTTGTTTGTTTGCTTTGGTTCTTTATTTGAACTGAACTTGAAGGTTTGTTAATAATCTCAGTTTCCAAACTGCATTTATGTTGACTGAATCTCTCTGAATGCATTTACAGCAAAAACATATTAATTTGGCCATGTTCATTAGGAATCTATTATTATTTAGACAAAGCCGAAGTTCATCTTTTAGTGATCTCTGAAAGATAGGATTAATAAATCATAAAATGGTTTGAACCCTACTTCTAGGAGAATGAACATCTCCTAAAGAGCTTAATCTGCTCTAATGCCTTAGAAACACCTATTTGCCTCCAAACAACATAATCAAAGGTCATCTCCTCTAAAGCTGGTGTTTGAGTGTGCTAATTATGAATCATTCTTGCCTTTTTAATGTGGAAAACCTTGAAAAAGTAAGCCTACAGTTCTAGTAAAAATATTATATAATTTAGATCACTGCTGAACAATAATTTATGCAGGAGGGTCAATTCAGGAAATAATACAATGTTTGCAAGCTATGTTTAATTATTTTCTTTTTATTCAAAACAGGATGAGGTCAATGAGAAACATTGATATTACTTTTCAGTCATTAAATTATTAATATTAGGGGATTGTGAAGAGAAGCAGTATGGGTTTCTATCTCCTTTATATTCTGAGACCTTTTAGATTTAATGAGATGTGTACATGTGTAATACTTCATTTTGTGCTCAAGTAGCATCCTAAATTAATCCTCACTTTACAGATGGGACAGAGAGGTTCTCATTTGTCAAGTCACATAGAGAGATGATCACAGTGCTGGGGGGATAGGGTTCATTTTATCTAGGGTGATATGTGTTACAAACTTCCCAGGTGGCTCACGGGTAAAGAATCTGCCTGCCAGTGCAGGAAATGCAGGTTTGATCCTTGGGTCAGGAAGACCCCCTGGAGGAGAAAATGTCAACCCGCTCCAGTATTCTTGCCTGGACAGAGGAGCCTGGACAGAGGAGCCTGGCAGGCTACAGTCCTTGTTGTTGCACAAAGTCATATACGACTAGGCGACTGGGAACAGGTGTGTGTCACAAGCCGAGGTGGGCCAGGCACCATCCTAGACAAAAATGCTGTAGACACATGTGATGCGATCCCCAGCTTCCCCTTCCTCCGTCCTGACCGAGACCGTCTCTGTCCCATCTTCACTTTTAAATGCTAGATGAAACTGACAATGTCCTTTACATTTCTGAGCTTCAGTTTTCTCATTTGTAAAGAAGAGGCTTAGATTTGATCCATATTTTCCAAGGCTTCCCTAATAGCTCAGTTGGTAAAGAATCTGTCTGCAGTGCAGGAGACCCTGGTTCGATTCCTGGGTCAGGAAGATATCCTGAAGAAGTGAAAGGCTACCCACTCCAGTATTCTTGGACTTCCCTTGTGGCTCAGCTAGTAAAGAATCTGCCTGCAATTTGGGAGACCTGGGTTCAATCTCTGGATTGGGAAGATCCCCTGGAGAAGGGAAAGGCTACCCTACTTCAACATTCTGGCCTGGAAAATCCCATGGACTGTATAGTCCATGGGATGCCAAGAGTGGAGCACGACTGAGTGACTTTCACTTCTAAACACCATCCTTCCACGAACTACCTGCAGAAATCACTCATAAGTATTCTTGGCTTGATAGGTTGCTATAATTCAATGGATGCTGCCTTCCTAAATTTATTGTTTAGAGGGAAACTTTTCATTGCTACTTTAAAAGGAAACCTAGCCTTATTTGTCTTAGAGGAAACAAATACTGTGAAACAAAATAATAACAATCAACCTTCACACGTGCTATTGTGCGCTCTGCCATTGAAGAGGCCTCTCAGTTAAAAAAAAAAAAACTTACTGGCCCATGTTAGGTGGGAAAGACATCATCTTGAAAGGCTTTCTCCTTTAGATAACCAAATAATGAAAGGGCAAGAACTGATGCTGAAGTTGAAGCTCCAATACTTTGGCCACCTGATACGAAAAGCTGCCTCACTGGAAAAGACCCTGATGCTGGGAAAGATTGAAGGCAAAAGGAAAAGAGGGCGACAGAGGATGAGATGGTTAGATAGTATCACTGACTCAATGCAATGAATCTGAGCAAACTCCAGGAGCTAGTGGAGGACAGAGGAGCCTGGTATGCTACAGTCTGTGGGGTCATGAAGAGTCAGATATGGCTTAGCAACTCAACAGCAACAAGCAGGTGGAACTGAAAAGGGAACACCTCTCCTGTTTTGTGACACAGAGTCACTTAATTCTGTCTCTGTAGCACTCAAACTTCTCTACTAGCAGTGGCCTGAGTCAGGTACTTTGAGAAACACTGTCAGGGTGATGGGTCTCTCAATGTGCTCAGAGTCTGTCATTTATCTGATTTTAAAGACCTGAATTGTAAGAACCCGGCAGGTCCCAGGGCAGCCTCTGCCTGTCCTTGATAGCTGTCAGGCGCTGCAGTTCTTTTCCTTCTGCAACCCATCCTGCTGTTCTGGATGCTCAGGTTGTATTAACCAACCCTCAGTGGAAACAGAGAACTGCTGTTCACAGTTTTTTCCCAAATCCCCCTCTTAGGCTTAAAAAATTGCCAGCGAGCCACCTCTTGCTTGGACTTTGCCACCTTAAACCAAATTATGTCAGGTTCTTAACTTTCTCCTCTTCCATACCATTTGTGGTTCTCTGATTTCCAATAAACTCTACATGTATCATTTGGTTTCTTGATTTCTCCCTAGCCTCAAGTCATGATAGAACTCCTCTGGACATCTCACAGCTTACCCCTCTCTTAAGTGTGTTCCCCAGAGCAGCACTAAAGTGTCTGTAACACAGTAGCCTCTGTCCCAGGACCAGGGTGTTCTTGGCTGTCTCCTGCTTCCAGTTTCTTTCTCTAAATCTCTAGAACAGAAGTGCCAAATAGGCTACCCACTTTGGAGCTGGTACCTTTCGGATGCTGCCCAGTACTGTTCTAAGTGTGGTCCCTGGGCTGGCAGCATCAGTTTACTTGAAAACTTGCATAAAATGTTTGGAAACAGAGAACTGCTGTTCACAGTTTTTTCCCAAATCCCCCTCTTAGGCTTAAAAAATTGCCAGCGAGCCACCTCTTGCTTGGACTTTGCCACCTTAAACCAAATTATGTCAGGTTCTTAACTTTCTCCTCTTCCATACCGTTTGTGGTTCTCTGATTTCCAATAAACTCTACATGTATCATTTGGTTTCTTGATTTCTCCCTAGCCTCAAGTCATGATAGAACTCCTCTGGACATCTCACAGCTTACCCCTCTCTTAAGTGTGTTCCCCAGAGCAGCACTAAAGTGTCTGTAACACAGTAGCCTCTGTCCCAGGACCAGGGTGTTCTTGGCTGTCTCCTGCTTCCAGTTTCTTTCTCTAAATCTCTAGAACAGAAGTGCCAAATAGGCTACCCACTATTGGAGCTGGTACCTTTCGGATGCTGCCCAGTACTGTTCTAAGTGTGGTCCCTGGGCTGGCAGCATCAGTTTACTTGAAAACTTGCATAAAATGTACATTTTTTGATCCACTGACACCCAGATAATCAGAAACTCTTGCAAATGGGGTCCTAGAATCTGCTTTTTTTTTTTTTCCCCTTTCCTGTAATTGTCTTGTCTGACTCTTTGCTACCACCCACCAGGCTCCTCTTGTCCATGGGCTTCTCTAGGCGAGAATACTAGAGCGGGTTACCATGCACTCCTCCGGGGGATTCTCTCATCCGAAGGACCGAACCCGAGTCTCTTGAGTCTATTGCATTGTCAAGCTAATTCTTTACCGCTGAGCTACCTGGGAAGCTAGAATATGGTTTAACAAGGTCTCCAATTGACACTCAGGCCCAATAAAGCTTGAGATTTAACTGGGCCTTCATAACCCTTCAAACATTTTAGCACATGACTCTGTCTGGAAGTCCCGGGCTTCACCTCCCTCCTGGAATCCGCACCGCCAGTGCTTCGCTCCCCTGGTCCTGCGTGGTGCTCGCCTCCACGCAGAGGTGCAGTGCCGCCTGCCAGTTTTCATCACGTTTGTGTTATTGTTCTTCCTGGTGTGCGGGTAGCGGGTTCTTGCACATTTACTGCTTTCAAAAGTAGTCAAACCGAAGTTAGACCCAGAGGGCCGTGTGAGTCATAGAAATGGAAAAAATTAAAAAAAAAAGATTCTCAGTGAAATGGTCAGTTTTACTTTAATCATCGATGTTGCTTTCGTAGCCCTGTAAATGTTTGTATATTGGATTCCTACTAGAGATGCTAGATCTTTTTAAAATTTATTTTATTGAAATATAGTTGTTTATAATGTGCTAGTGTCTGGTGTACAGAAAAGTGATTCAGTTACACACACATACATCTACATTCTTTTTCATAGTATTTTCCATTACGGTTTATTGCGGGATATTAAATATACTTCCATGTGCTATATAATAGGAACTTGCTGTTTATCCATTTTATATATAGTAGTTTGCATGTGCTGATCCCAGACCCTCAATCCACCCCTCCCCTACCCCTTTCCTTCATGGCAACCGTAAGTCTGTTCTCTAAGTTCTAGATCTTTTTAAAAACTTATTTTATTGAAGTATAGTTGACTTGCCATGTTGTGTTAATGTCTTCTGTACAGCAAAGTGATTTCATTATATATATATATATATATATATATATATATTGTTTTTCATGTTCTTTTCTGTTATGCTTTATCAAGATATTGAATACAGTGCTATAGAGTAAGACCTCACTGTTTATCCATTTTATATATACTAACTTGTGCCTGCTAATCCCAACCTTCCAATCCATCCCTCCCCCATCACTCTCCCTGCGGCACCCACAAGTCTGTCTCTATGTGGTGGATTTTAGATACTTGTTTGCCTTTTCCGGTAGCAGCTCTCTCCTTTGACCCTCCATATTGCCTTTCTGACCTCTACTTCCTGCCCAGACCCTCCTATCTATCCAAATCCTTGATCCTGGTCTCATTCAACCCACCATATCCCTTTACTGTCAGCAGCAGCAAGGCATTAAGGCCACACATCAGTCTCCAATTGATTAACACCCAGTCTGTTCTTGGTTTAGAATGTTGATTTGTTCAGAATGTGTTGTGCATAAAGGAAATGCCTGGATTTTGGAGATATGAGGGCTGAGTTTGATTTCAAGCTCTGAACTTACTGTAATAATTAAGTGAGACATACATGGGAAGTCTCAGGCACTAACAAACACCAAGTAAATGATATTTATGAATAAGAGTTTAGTCCTCATTTATTTGGTCACAATGATAACTATGTATTTAGCACCTACATTAGGCCAAGGCTGTGCTAAGTAGACACTGTACAAAGATGAAGTGAGGGAGTCAGACACATGAATACTTGTGATAAAGCAGCTTGTGCAAAGTACTCTGGGATTATGGCAAGGTTTTGTGAGGTTTGAAGTAGGTTTCATGTAGGAGGTGGCAGACCAGCTTGACAGTCAAGGCTGAATAAAATTTTGTAAGCAGGGAAAAGAGTGACGGGCTCATAAGAGCCATTCTATATATAAATACTCAACGATGAGATAAGACATGGTGTGTCCTATGAATGTTCTAAAAATAATGACTATTTCCATATTCCTGGATTACAGGGTCTGCAGAGAGAGAACATGAGCTCAGAAAGGTAGGTTAGGGGGAACAGTGAAGGCATCTTCCCAAGCTAGACGAGCTTAGATTTTATCTTGGAGTCAGATGTGTGTGTGTTGGAAAGGCCACGGCACCTGTGTCACCCAGAAAAGCTTCAGCTAAATTAGACTCCATGGATCACATGAGAAGACAGAGACACAAGGAAAGAATTTGAGAGACACGTCCATCCAAAATGGCAACGTTTTTCTAAGGACTTACGTGTCAGATTTATTGGAAACTTAAAGAACTTATTCCTCCCACGTTTCAGTGACTTAAAGTTTTGCTGCCTCAGACGTTCAGCCAAGTCCATAGGAAGTTGTGTTTGAAACTGAAGATGATCCTGGTGGTGACAGTCGTTATCTTGGCAACATTGGCAAAGGCCCAGTGAAGGACTGTGGGTAATGGGCCAGGCTGCAGGTAAATTACTGTTTGGTCTGCTCTGGGCCAGTAAGTTAACACCACAGAAAAGCCTAGCCTGGCGTTTCCTGACTTGGAAGTGCTTTTTTATTTGGTCACAATGATAACTATGTATTTAGCACCTACATTAGGCCAAGGCTGTGCTAAGTAGACACTGTACAAAGATGAAGTGAGGGAGTCAGACACATGAATACTTGTGATAAAGCAGCTTGTGCAAAGTACTCTGGGATTATGGCAAGGTTTTGTGAGGTTTGAAGTAGGTTTCATGTAGGAGGTGGCAGACCAGCTTGACAGTCAAGGCTGAATAAAATTTTGTAAGCAGAGAAAAGAGTGACGGGCTCATAAGAGCCATTCTATATATAAATACTCAACGATGAGATAAGACATGGTGTGTCCTATGAATGTTCTAAAAATAATGACTATTTCCATATTCCTGGATTACAGGGTCTGCAGAGAGAGAACATGAGCTCAGAAAGGTAGGTTAGGGGGAACAGTGAAGGCATCTTCCCAAGCTAGACGAGCTTAGATTTTATCTTGGAGTCAGATGTGTGTGTGTTGGAAAGGCCACGGCACCTGTGTCACCCAGAAAAGCTTCAGCTAAATTAGACTCCATGGATCACATGAGAAGACAGAGACACAAGGAAAGAATTTGAGAGACACGTCCATCCAAAATGGCAACGTTTTTCTAAGGACTTACGTGTCAGATTTATTGGAAACTTAAAGAACTTATTCCTCCCACGTTTCAGTGACTTAAAGTTTTGCTGCCTCAGACGTTCAGCCAAGTCCATAGGAAGTTGTGTTTGAAACTGAAGATGATCCTGGTGGTGACAGTCGTTATCTTGGCAACATTGGCAAAGGCCCAGTGAAGGACTGTGGGTAATGGGCCAGGCTGCAGGTAAATTACTGTTTGGTCTGCTCTGGGCCAGTAAGTTAACACCACAGAAAAGCCTAGCCTGGCGTTTCCTGACTTGGAAGTGCTTTAATTCGCTCCTTTTGGCAAACTATCCCCAAGGGCTTCACTCTGGGTTGGCCCTTTGTGAGGCCCATGTGTGATTCGATGGACTTTGACAGGCCTTCCTGGCCAAGAAAAAAATTCTTGCCGGGCCCAGCATTCCCACGCGGAGAGTTTCTTCTGTTGGTTAACACATCACTTCCAGAAAGCTCTGTCAAGATGTAGAAGCATTCATGACTGGGGAAATGTGACATACTACGTGGTAAAGAGCAGAGAAAAATACAGGTAGTGTTGAAAAGAGAAACTGGATCGGCAGGCAGATCCCCTGGATTTCAGCTCTACACTAACTCCAACTCAGCCCTCTGACCTCAGCCAAGGCAGTTATTATTACTAACATTTTTATTATTGTTAGAATCTTGGTTTCATCATGTATGTGGATATAATAATATTTGTTCTCCTCCATTGGTCAGTTTTAAAGGTTAAATGACGTGGTAAAGGTGCCTTTGCAAACTGTAAAGTGTTATACAAAAGATAAGGGGCTGTGATTGTATTTTAAATGTTTCTAAGACTGAGATCCAGGATTTAACATTTTGATTGGAGTTGAGGAGGGAGGGTGTGATGACTGTAATATGGGAAACAAGACAGTGACAGAGATGATAGGAGGGATAGGAGTTTTCTTGAGGTCACAGCGTGACTCCCAAGTCCATGATACCCCAACTGTCTCTTTGTATTTCAGCCCTCTGCCCTGCGGACCACACTACTTCTTGTTCAGATTCTAAAAAGACTGTTCTGTTTGCCTGGATTCCCTGCCTCATCTCATCCACTTGAATCCCTCCCTCTTTTCATTGAAGATCCACCTAGACTGGTTAGAAGCCCCACTCTGAGAAATACTGAATACTTTTATAGTATTTGTGCCACACTATGACAAGTGTCTGTAAGTATTTCACTTTTGCACTTAGATGGTCTTGGAGACAGTATTGGGTCCTCCCCAAAATCTGTATGTTGAAAACCTAACCCTTAGAATGATTGAATATGGAAAGAGGACCTTGAAGGAGCTAATTAAGGTTAAGTGACATTGTAAGGGTGGGGCCCTGATCCAACAGGATTGGTGTCCTTAAAAGGAGAGGAAAGGCACCATGAGCATGCATTCACCCAGGAAAGGCCACGTGAAGACACAGTAAGAAGGCTGCTTCCTACAACCTAAGGAGAGAAGCCTCATTAGACGCCAACCATGCTGACACCTTGGTCTTGGAAGTTCAGCCTCCAGAATTGTGAGAAAATAAACGTCTGTTATTTAGACCACCCTGTTGTGGTATTTTGTAATGGCAGCCCTAGCAAGCTAATATAGCTGGCAAATATCTTAAGGGTGAAGACTTTATTTAATTCATTTTTGTACAACCAGGGACTGGCAAATAATAGATGCTGAGTAAATGATTCTTGACTGAATGAAAAAATTTAATTAATGTAGCACCACCTTGGCCCCACTGAGAGATCAGATGAGGCTAGGAGCTGAGACCAGACATTATTCTGGGGCAATGACTATGGAGGGATGTTATTCATGGTCATGGGGGAAAACCAGGGCCAGCAGGTGTAGAGCTGGGGGACTCACAGGGGGCCACAGGGAGATGGCCCTAGAAGAGATGGCAGGAAAGGTGTCCAGTATCAGGGGAGGCTAAAGTGTGGGTAATAGCCATCTAAAACTTTCTAAGAGCTCCATCATCCACTGTGTAAGGTCCAAGCTTTCAGTTTGGTCAATGAACCCATAGTAACCCTGTGGTTAGCTGGGAGGTGTTCATCTAATGTTTGCCTCTCAAAAGCAAGGACCATGTCTTCCTACTTTTGTTTACATCTAGAACCTGGATGGGGCTTCCCAGATGGCTCAGAGGGTAAATAATCTGCCTGTGATACAGGAGAAGCAGGTTCAGTCTATGGATCAGAAAGCTCTTTTGGAGGAGGGCATGACTACCCACTCCAGTGTTCTTGCCTGGAGAATTCTATGGGCAGAGGAGCCTGGTGGGCTACAGTCCATGGGTAGCAAGGAGTTGGACACAGCTGAAGTGACTGAACACACAGGCACATAGGCCCTATAAGAAGGCCTGCCATATTGTAGGTGCTCAATAAATGTTTCTTTAATGAATAGGATGGGATCTAAGTAGGTGGACTGCCAGCCCCTGGGACACTTACCTGTAAGGAATGTTTCACAGTGACTGGCAGAGAGAATCAGAACAGGACTCTTTTGTAGGGCCATGTATAGTTCCATGTGGCTGCTGTAGCTAGTTACCAGAAATTTAGTGGCTTAAAATAATAGAAAATCATTGTCTTAAATTAATCCTTTTTTCTTCCTCCAGCTTGTGGTGGCTCCGGGGGTCCTTTGGGTTGTATGTAGCTGCCAAACTCCCATTTCTGCTTCTGACTTCACATGACCTTCTGCTCTGTGTGTTCTCTTCTGGTGTGTCTCTTCTCTCTTTGCTCTTGTAAGGATGCTTGTCTTTGGATTCAGGGCTTGCCATTATCCAGAATGACCTTATGTCAAATCTTTAGCTTATCACCTCTGCAGAGATTTTTTTTTGAAATAAAGTCATGTTCAGTGAGGGTCAGTATGAATTTATCTTTTTGGAGATCACGCTTCAACTCACACATGTCTAGAAACAAAGAACGAATCACATATATTGTTCAGTCACTCAGTCATGTCCGATTCTCTGTGACCCGTGGACTGCAGCTCACCAGGCTCCTCTGGCCTTCAATGTCTCCTGCAGTTTTCTCAGATTCACATCCATTGAGTTGGTGATTCTATCTACCTATCTCATCCTCTGCGTCTTATATATATACACAGACACACATACATAGTAGTGTATATCTGTGGCCATATCTATAGTTATATCTACACATATCAGGGGAGATGATTGTATACATCTCATTCCAAGGCCTGGAGAAAATGAAATGAAATGCCCCAGCTCATACAGTGAGGCAAGGGGGAAAGATAAGGGGGACTTCTTTCTTCTTTCTGATCTAGTCAGGCCCTCACTGTGTTGGGTGATGCCCAAACACATTGGGGTAAGTAATTCACTTTACTGAGTCATTGATTCAAATGACAGCCTCATCTGGAAACACCCTCACAGACATATTCTGAAATAATGTTTAATCTGAGCATTCCTTGGTCACACAAGTTGACATACCACAGATGATCAGAATGAATTGGGACAACGTTTTGGACACCATGTATTTAAAGTTTTTTATTTTTTTAATTTAAATTTATTTATTTTAATTGGAGGCTAATTACTTTATAGTATTGTATTGGTTTTGCCACACATCAACATGAATCCACCATGGGTGCACACGTGTTTCCCCATCCTGAACCCCCCTCCCACTTCCCTCCCCATTCCATCCCTCCGGGTCTTCCCAGTGCACCAGCCCCAAGGATCCTGTATCAAACCTGGACTGGTGATTCGTTTCTTATATGATATTATACATGTTTTCATGACATCCCCCCAAATCATCCCACCCTCTCCCTCTCCCATAGAGTCCAAAAGACTGTTCTATACATCTGTGTCTCTTTTGCTGTCTCACATACAGGGTTATTGTTATCATCTTTCTAAATTCCATATATATGTATTAGTACACTGTATTGGTGTTTTTCTTTCTGGCTTACTTCACTCTGTGTAATAGGCTCCAGTTTCATCCACCTCATTAGAACTGATTCAAATGTATTCTTTTTAATGGCTGAGTAATACTCCATTGTGTATGAAATTGAAAAATAAAAGCCATATGATTATCTCAATAGATGCAGAGAAAGCCTTTGACAAAATTCAACATCCATTTATGATAAAAAAAAAAAACTCTCCAGAAAGCAGGAATAGGAGGAACATACCTCAACATAATAAAAGCTATATATGACAAACCACAGCAAACCTTATCCTCAATGGTGAAAAATTGAAAGCATTTCCCCTAAAGTCAGGAACAAGACAAGGGTGCCCACTTTCACCACTACTGTTCAACATAGTTCTGGAAGTTTTGGCCACAGCAATCAGAGCAGAAAAAGAAATAAAAGGAATCCAAACTGGAAAAGAAGAAGTAAACCTCTCACAGTTTGCAGATTACATGATCCTCTACACAGAAAACCCTAAAGACTCCACCAGAAAATTACTAGAGCTAACCAATGAATATAGTAAAGTTGCAGAATATAAAATCAACAGACAGAAATCCCTTGCATTCCTATACCTTAATAATGAGAAAAACAGAAAGAGTCCTCTCACAGTTGCAGATTACATGATCCTCTACACAGAAAACCCTAAAGACTCCACCAGAAAATTACTAGAGCTAACCAATGAATATAGTAAAGTTGCAGAATATAAAATCAACAGACAGAAATCCCTTGCATTCCTATACACTAATAATGAGAAAAACAGAAAGAGAAATTAAGGAAACAATTCCATTCACCATTGCAACAAAAAGAATAAAATACCTAGGAATATATCTACCTAAAGAAACTGCTGCTAAGTCGCTTCAGTCGTGTCCGACTCTGAGCGACCCCATAGACAGCAGCCCACCAGGCTCCTCCATCCCTGGGATTCTCCAGACAAGAACACTGGAGTGGGGTTGCCATTTCTTTCTCCAATGCATGAAAGTGAAAAGTGAAAAGGAAGTCGCTCAGTCGTGTCCAACTCTTAGCGACCCCATGGACTGCAGCCTACCAGGTTCCTCCACCCATGGGATTTTCCAAGCAAGAGTACTGGAGTGAGGTGCCGTTGCCTTCTCCCCTAAAGAAACTAAAGACCTATATATAGAAAACTATAAAACACTGATGAAAACAATCAAAGAGGACACCAATAGATGGAGAAATATACCATGTTCATGGATTAAGTTTTTAAAAAATATACATACTCTATGTTACAACAATACTTCAAATAGTCCTGGGTTCAGTCCCTCGGTTGGGAAGATCTCTTGAAGAAGGAAACAGCAACCCACTCCAGTGTTCTTGTCTGGAGAATCCCATGGACAGAGGAGCCTGGCAGGCTACAGTCCATAGAATCTCAAAGAGCTGGATATGACTTAGTGACTAAACAAAAGCAGCATACACATTGCAATTAGGGAAAAAGAACAAAACTGGAAATAACTGGTACTTCTGATAATAGGTGATGATTTGAATATACAGTGGCTCTCCATATGACAGAAAACCACATTCCAATTAAATAAAACAACAGTATTGTCCAACCATAAAAAAGAATGAAGTGCTGCCATTTGCAACAATATGGATGGACCTAGAAATTCTCTATGAGAGGCACTGGCGACCCACTCCACTACTCTTGCCGGAAACTCCCATGGATGGCGGAGCCTGGTAAGCTGCCATCTATGGGGTGGAGCAGAGTCAGACACGACTGACGTGACTTAGCAGCAGTAGCAGCAGCAGAGATTCTCTAAGACATGCTGAGTGAAATAAGTCAGAGAAAGACTAGTATCATACAATATCACTTACATGTAAAATCTAAAAAAATAAAAATGGTCCAAATAAACTTATTTACAAAACAGAAATAGAAGAGTCACAGATATAGAAAATAAATGCACAGTTAACAAGGGGTAAAGGGATGGGATAAATTTGGAGATTGGGAATGACACATACACACTGCTATATAAAAAATAAATAACTAACAAGGATCTGTTGTATAGCACAGGGAACTCTACTCAGTACTCTATAATGACCTATATGGGACAAGAATCTAAAAAAGAGTGGATATATGTATGTGTATATCTGTATGTACATATATAATTGATTCACCTTGCTGTACACCAGAAACTATTGCAGCATTGTAAATAAACTATATTTTAATAAAAATTGAAAACAGAAACAAAGCAAAAAGCAATGATATAGTTGCAATGTGATCCTTCATCTGAAATGATGCTCCTCTACTGTTGGATTTTAAAAAAATCTGATTAAACACTGTATTAAGACTACCGTGCAATTATAGTTAAACCATATTTTGCAAAATAATAGGAACATATGTACTCATATGTTAATAGTAATTATCTCCATTTGGAACAGTTATTAGCAATTGCTACTTTTTCTCTTTGGGCTTTGACTACGCTAAAACCTTTTACTGTGTGGATCACTACAAACTCTGGGAAATTCTTAAAGAGGTGGAAATATCAGACCACCTGGCCTGCCTGCTAAGTCTTTATGCAGACAAGAAGCAACAGTTAGAACTAGACATGGCAGAATGGACTGGTCCCAAATTGGGAAAGGAGTACGTCAAGTCTGTGTACTGTCACCTGGCTTATATAACTTACATTCAGAGTATGTCATGGACATTCTGGGCTGGATGAATCATAGACTGGAATCAAGACTGCTGGGAGAAATATCAATATCCTCAGACATGCAGATAATGTCATCTCGATGGTAGAAAGTGAAGAGGAACTAAAGAACCTATTGGTTAAGATGAAAGAGGAGAGTGAAAAATCCAGCTTTAAATTCAACATTCAGAAAACTTAGATCATGGCATCTGGTCTCATCACTTCATAGCAAGTAGATGGGGAGACTGTGGTAACAGTGACAGACTTTACTTTATGGGCTCCAAAATCACTGCAGATGGTGACTGCAGACATGAAATCAAAAGACATTTACTCCTTGGAAGGAAAGCTATGACCAACCTAGACAGCATACTAAAAAGCAGAGACATTACTTTTCCAACAAAGGTCCGCCTAGTGAGAGCTGGACTGTGAAGAAAGCTGAGTGCCGAAGAATTGATGCTTTTGAACTGTGGTGTTGGAGAAGACTCTTGAGAGTCCCTTGGACTGCAAGGAGATCAGACCAGTCAATCCCAAAGGAAATCAATCCTGGATATTCATTGAAAGGACTGATGCTGAAGCTCCAATATTTTGGCCACCTGATGTGAAGCGCCAACTCATGAAGACCCTGACGCTTGGAAGGATTGAAGGCAGGAGGAGAAGGAGACGACAGAGGATGAGATGGTGGGATGGCATCACTGATTCAATGGTCATGAGTTTGAGCAAGCTGCAGCAGATGATGAAGGACCGGGAAGCCTGGCATGCTGCAGTCCATGGGGTCACAAAGAGTTGGATATACAACCTCCCCAGGTGAACCATTTATCACTCTGCCTGAGTAGCCTCTGCCCCAACTCCACTCATCAATCTTCAGTTCCTTACTCAACAGGCGAGTTCACACCTCCATTTCTTGTTCACTCTGCAACCTCTGATGAGTTTCCATTTCCACTTGTCTGCATTTCAACGTTCACCTCTGGTGTTATTTCCTTCCTGAACCTTTCTTGACTTCCTCTCCTAATTTGACTCTTTCTTTGGGAGAGAATCACAGGACTTATAAAATTACTTATTACTCTTATTGTCCACTTCCCCACTGAGTCTAGGCTCTTTTAGTGCAAGGGCCTTAACTGGATTTCTCCCACTGGATACAAACTTCAAACACCATGGGTATTCAGTCAATGTGAGTTAAATGCAATGAACTGAAATGGATTGAGCGGACAAGGATCACACAATCCACAAATCTAGACTGGTCAGAAATACTCTTCTCTCCTCCTCCACCCCTGCCCACACTCAGCTGATTCTCCGCATAGACCCTGGAGTTAGCTTTTAAATGCACAAAACTTGATTATCAGACATCTACTCTTTCCGCCTGCTGCAGTGGTTTTCAATGTACTAAAAACGGAACCTAAACTCTTTATGTGTTAGAACTGTTCACAGTGAAGCTTCTGCCAGGAAAGTAGCTGTGCATTCAAAGCTGGACATGTGCGCGTAGTTATTGTGGAGATCCCGGACGATACTTTGTATGTTACCAGATTCCTCTCCTTTGCTTGGTCTAAGATGGCACATATGAGTTGGTCCCCGTCACTTCTTCCACTTCATCTGTGTCACTCTCCAGATCCTACCACATTCCAGCCACCCTGGTCTTCTATCACTCACTCCAAACTCAGTCCCATTTCATGGCCTTTTGAGCTTGCTGTTTTCTCCACTGGGCATGGCCCTTCTCCAGATCCCAGTAAGAGAGACCCTCCTAATTCAGGGCTAGTCACAAATGTCATGCATCAGAGAAGAATACCCCAGCAAGCTTATCCCCACTCCAACCACACTGGAGGACAGGGAAGTCTGGTGTGCTGCAGTCCATGGGGTTGCAGAGTCGGACGCGGCTGAACGACTGCACAGCAACAGCAACCAGTCACATTGCATTGCTGTAACTGTTGATACCACGTAGCATTATTCACAGATACCTTGTTTACTGATTTGTTTCCTTTCATCTTGTCTTATTTCTGTGCACCAGGATGTCATCATGATAGATTACTGATGTAGTTCATGTTACTTTCCGTGTGTTAATTCTAATGTTTTCGTGAGTATTTATATGAGGTCTTTACAAGGACTTCTTTGAGGAAAGAACTATTCTAGTTCCATTCTAAAGCTTAGAAGCACAGAGGTTAAAGACTCTATCCAATGCCTCACAGCTAGTGAGTGAAGATGTGAAGATATGCAGCCAGGTAGTTCCCTGATGGCTCAGCGGGTAAGAATCCACTGCAATGAAGAAGACACAGAAGATCCGGGTTTGATCCCTGGGCCGGGAAGATCCCCGGGAGGAGAAAATGGCAACCCATGCCAGTATTCTTGCCTGGAAAATCCAGTGGATGGAGAAGCCTGGTGGGCCACAGTCCATGGGGTTGCAAGGAGTTGGGTATGATTGAGCATATGGCATGTGACGTGACCTGAGTCGGCTCCAAAGTCAGTTCCCTTAATCACCACGCTGGGCTGCCCTGTGGGTGGATGTGGACCTTACAGATTTTGTTCACTGTTCTATCCTTCATGCTGAAAATATTGTTTGCATCCCTGTGCCCTTGAAAATAAATGAATGATGGTAAGTATTAAGTCTGCTGCCTCCCCTGGCCTCAGTAGACAATGGTTCTACTGAGTGAAATGGATCCTAGAGGCAAAGTCAAATACTTTTTGGTGTAAGTAAATGATCTTCACACTAATTCTTTTGGCTACATTTTCCTAGACACAAGTCTAAGAACCCCACCACCAATCCCCTAAACAACAGAAACAGCAACAAAAACCTTTGTTTAAGCTAGAGTCTTGATGGCAAGGTTCATCGCATTCCTGGGAAGGCATAAAACTTCACTTGCTATGGTCCATAAAGTATCCAGAATAATTCTATGCGTAGTCATTAAAGAACTCTATAAAATGCGCTGAATATCGAGACCACTCAAGCAATCTGATTGCTTAATTAAATCTCTAGAAATGTTCAATATGTGCCAATTGAAACTGTATCATCCATAAAAAAGAGCTACATGCCTTTCTTTCTTTTTTTTTTCTTTTCATTTTTAGTTTATAATAGCAATGCTGACCTTGGCTCTGGCATTTCCTAAAGATTAATGACCAGCTAGGTTTAATGGCCCCCAGCTGCCCCTCCAATGGACCATCAGCTCCTCCCAGCTTGTCATTCTTGCTCTGAAAAGTACCCCAAGTCTCACTCTGGTTTGCCAGGGGATGTCAGGATTTGTCAAAGCTGGTGGGGACTGGTGTATGACTAGTGATTTGTGGATCCTTGAAACTTTTATGAGAATAACATCTCTAAAGAAGACAAGCTCCTAAGTAAGCTCCGAGGTGAACTTCAATACACTTAGTATATACCTAAGACAGGGAAGATGTCCTGGAGAAGAAAATGGCAGCCCACTCCAGTATCCTTGCCTGGAAAATCTCATGGACACAGGGGCCTGGTGGACTGTGGTCCATGGAGTCGCAAAGAGTCGGGCACGGCTGAGCAACCAACACTTACTTAAGACTTAATTTCTGCCATTCCACTTTTCTGCTTGATGTGGTTAAAGGGGCTGAGAAGAAATTTCCTTGCTGTTCAAGTTTTGTTCTCTCGTCTTTGCTATGCGACTTTCTTCAATCTGTGTGTGGGCATAAGATGCCTTGGAATCATAGAAAGAGCTTCTTCTGAAATGAAAGATGGTGACGGTTACATCTAAGGAAATGGTTCTGACTAGAACACAAGGCAAGCGTGCTTTAATTCCTCTACCCCATCCTGGCCAGGCTGCCACTCCTCTGGAAGAACCTACCACTGGTTGCAATTCTGATTTTGCTTTCCTGGCTTCCCAGCTGTCAAGAGAGACAAAAACAAATCGCGCTCTCTCTCCAGTTCCAGGATGTCAACGTGGCAAATCCTCAGCTACTGCTTCTCGTCTGTCCACAGTCATGTCAACGCTCTGTAAGCTTGTTATTAGTGTGTTCTTGAACCATTTGTCCAACTGCAATAACAGTAAAACTCTGAACAATTGAATAGAACCATAGAATTTACAAAGTGCTTCTGGGGGCTCGGGATTAATCTTGTTTTTACAGAAGAGGAAGCTGGGTTCGAGAGATAAAGTGACTGCCTCAGATCATATATCCTGTAAGTAGGGGAGGTTTTCCTGATTTTCTGACTCTAAATTCAGTCTCTTTCTCAGTCCTTTCAATTTCTCATCTGCCAGCTACAGTTCATCATCCTCCTTTTTTGTCCTTCAAATCATTTATTTTTGATGTGTCTGAACAAGTGAAGGGATCTTAATAATTGCTACCATTCACTGAGTGTTAACTATGGACACACATTTTACATACATCGTTTCATTTTATCTTCCCAGCTCAGTGGGGTGGGAACTATTACCAGATGACAGAGGAGGTGAATATAGTCACAGAGGTCAAGTATCCCATCAGAGTTCACACTGTGGCAGATTTGACTCCGAAACCTGTGTACATCTGGCTACACTGCCACGCCACTCAAAGGCGGCTTGCTCTCCAGGGGACTTTCGTGGTTTGGCAATTTTTTCCTGTTGCACACCATCGAATGTGGCTGTTCATTAAGCCAAGAATGAAATCTTTGAGAATTCCAGACAAATAATGCTGCTGACCCCAGCAAGATGAAAATACCCCCACGTGGATGGCAGCCAGAATGCAGATCTCCTTCATGGTGTATGGGGATGGCCCTAGGTACTGCACTGAACAGGAGAGAAAGATGTAATTTGACAAATACCTGCACATTGTTTATTTTTCCCAACTGCGACTCCAAGTGATGCATTAAGAAGCAGGGGGCTGGCTGCCATATCTCTGGACATGCATCTGTAGATTTTGTGATTGCTATGTTTTTCGTAGTAAAATAGCGAAGGACAGGGAAGCCTGGCGTGCTGCAGTCCATGAGGTTTCAAAGAGTCGGACATGACTGAGCAACTGAACAACAACAAAAAATGCTTAAATCTTAAGAGTAAGTTAAAAACAAACAAACCTTTTATTTTGTGTTGGGGTATAGTCGATTAACAATGTGGTGATAGTGCCAGGTGCATAGCAGAAGAGCTCAGCCAGGCACACACAGGTATCCACTGTCCCCCAAACCCCCCTCCCATCCAGGATGCCACATAAGATGAGCAGAGCTCCCTATGCTACACAGTAGGACCTTCTGGGTTATCCATTTTAAACACAGTAGAGTGTACATGTCCATTCCAAACTCCCTAACTTAGGGGCATATTTTGTAGCTTCATGGGGCTATAAGTTGCCAGACGAATCACTTAATTCATCTCTTACATTTTTGATAATAAGGAAACTAAAATGCAGGAAAGCTAGATGAGTTGCTCAAAGTC
The DNA here is from genome assembly GCA_006408695.1 of Aepyceros melampus. Lineage (NCBI taxonomy): Eukaryota > Metazoa > Chordata > Mammalia > Artiodactyla > Bovidae > Aepyceros > Aepyceros melampus. The sequence goes on along the minus strand of SJXQ01004421.1, from coordinate 99,630 downwards.
TTTAAGCAAGTATTGGCCATGTTTTCCTGTGGTAAATGGATGGTTGGTGGGATGCCTTTCTGCTGTGTGCCAAACACTGCTGCAGAGACTGAGAACATAGTCAGGAATAAGACAGACCCAGGCCCTGCCCTCAGAGAGCGTAAGGTCGAGCAGGCAGAGGTTAGGGGCTTTGCTCTGGCATCACTCTATAATCACCTAAGCATATTACTCATTTATATGTATAGTCAAAGCTATGGTTTTTCCAGTAGTCATGTGTGGATGTGAAAATTGGACCATAAAGAAGGCTGAGCATCAAAGAACTGATACTTTCGAACTGTGGTATTGAGAGAAGACTCTTGAGAGTCCTTTGGACTGCAAGGAGATCAAACCAATCAGTCCTAAAGAAAATCAACCCTAAATATTCATTGGAAGGACTGATGCTGAAGCTGAAGCTCCAGCATTTTGGCCACCTGATGTGAAGAGCTGGCCTATTGGGAAAAGATGCTGATGCTGGGAAAGATGGAAGGCAAAAGGAGAAAAGGATGGCAGGGGATGAGATGGTTAGATAGCATCACCAACTTAATGGACATAAATTTGAGCAAACTCCGGGAGACAGTAAAGGACAGGGGAACCTGGTGTGCTGCAGTCCATTTGGTCGAAAAGAGTCCGACACGGCTTAGTGACGGAGCAACAGCGTATTACTCATCTGGGAACTATGCCTGTGCCCTTTCTCCCTCATCAACCCCCCACCCCCACCCCCAAATCCTTGCTGGGCACATACCCCCACATTCCCACAATACGGCACAGGGAATGTCAGTTCCATGCCCATAATCCTAGCTCGAGTTTTCTTCTTTTAACTTGATCAGCTTGGGTTAATCTTCAGCCCATATTTCCAGGCTAAACGCAGGTCTGGGGGTACCTGCCACTTTCTCCTTGCCTTCTTTTCCCTTAGGGCTTAACTCCAGGGCTAGTCTTCCGGATTAGCAGGGGATACGAAAGGAAAGAGGTCACTACATCCTTGGAAGGCTCCACTTCCCGCTCCTTCCTCCTCTGCCTGCCTGCTCCTTTTCAAGACTATTTCACTCTCTGGTGGTCCCACGGGGCCATGTTCTTTCGGTGTCCCGATAGAGATGAGAGCTCCCCCTAAAGGTTAAAGGGAGGAAGGCAGGATGTGGCCACAAGTACGTACCAGCAGGCATTGAAGAAAGTCTCCAGAAATAAGATTGCTCAGTCAGTTTTTTCAAGTTGTTCATTCATATGATGTTATTACATAGCCTCAGGAGAACACCAAAACAAAACCAAACAAAAGCAAAGTTAAAAAAAAAAAAAGCACCTTGGAACTCTGGAGTCCCTGAACATTTATTTCCTTGAGAAAGTTTCTCCTCTCTGGCTCCTGACTCTAGAGAACTTGATTTGCCATCAATATTTTAAATGAAAATAAAGTAGTTCTTAAAAAATGAAGATCACTTAAAACATAGTGCTACTTGAATGTCAAGAAGCCATTATGTTTAATAGCATTTTTTAAACTATTAAAGTTGAGTGGTTACTTTTTATTTTGCATTTAGTCACTCATGGGAGACATTTATTTAGTCTTATGTGCTACAAATAGTGATGCTGTTAGTAGAGAAGATTCTCATTTTGAATAATGGTCTCATTTATATAATATCTCTTAGTGTAATATATTCATACCTTATAGAGGAATGAAAATGCACAAACTGTTAAGAGAGTGAAAATACTGTGAAACTTATGCCCTTAAAGCTACAGAATTGGGAAATCAAGAAATGTGATAATTATTTTGAGTTGGTTGAATGGTATAGTGATACATATTTTTTGATCTACCTATGGGAAAAGGACAACATCAAAAACCAAGCAAGCAATCTTTAACTTTTATTTCAGTAAGTTTAGGATGCAGTCAGTACCCCTAGTCCACTTCCACTGCTGCTAAGTCACTTCAGTTGTGTCCGACTCTGTGCGACCCCATAGATGGCAGCCCACCAGGCTCCCTGTCCTTGGGATTCTCCAGGCAAGCACAGTGGAGTGGGTTGCCATTTCCTTCTCCAATGCATGAAAGTGAAAAGTGAAAGTGAAGTCACTCAGTCATATCCAACTCTTCACGACTCCATGGACTGCAGCCCACCAGGCTCCTCGGTCCATGGGATTTTCCAGGCAAGAGTACTGGAGTTGGGTGTCATTGGCTTCTCCGAGTCCACTTCCACATTATGATCCAAAAGAACAAGAACTGAAAGGAAAAATATGGAGTGTAAATGAGATACTTTTTTAATCCTATACCTCACTTTAAGAAGCAAATTTAAATTGCCATCCTGGCTCATCTGATATACCGGTAGTCATTTTTCAACATAAGACAGTGATTCTATGCAAAACTTGCACCTTTTTCTTTTAATTATCCAGTCTCCTGTCCACCAGTTCTGGTGAACCAGAGAAAACTGTAGGTTCTGGACAAAAATGGCATTACCTTTTGAATGTACATTTTTCTCCAAGGACCAAACAGAAATGTGGAAAAGACTGAAAACACGGCAGAGGGCACAGGTGTGTGTCGTAAGGCGCAAAAACTGAATGAAGTCGCTCAGTCACATCCTGGCTCTTTGCGACCCCATAGACTGTAGCCTAACAGGCTTCTCCATCCATGGGATTTTTCAGGCAAGAGCATTGGAGTGGGTTGCCATTTCCTTCTCCAGGGGATCTTCCCAACCCAGGGATCGAACCTAGGTCTCCCGTGTTGCAGGCAGACGCTTCACCCTCTGAGCCACCGGGGAAGCTAATTGTTACCTAATCCTACGAAGATGGCATCCCATCCATGAGCACTGGGGACAAGTCGTTATGCTGGATACCCTGTCCTGGCTGGTTCTCATGTAGTTGTCCCCGTTATGAAGATAGCAACCCCCTATTGGGTGCCTATAGTATGTCAGGTATTATGTTCCGTTTGTTCTTCTTCAGTTACTAAGTCGTGTCTGACTCTTTGCAGCCCTATGGACTGTAACCTGTCAGGCTTCTCTGTCCATGGAATTTTCCAGGCAAGAATAATTGAAGTGTGATGACAACCAAAAACATCTTAAGACATGGCCAAATGTCCTGTGGGTGATGAGGGCAAGCTAAATCTCCTTCCTTCCCTTCAATGAGAACCGCTAGGATATATGTGAAGATACCTGCCAGACATTAAGAAGCCGAGACATCACTTTGTCAACAAAGGTCTGTGCAGTCAAAGCTATCGTGTTTCCAGTAGTCACGTACAGAAGTGAGAGTTGAACCATAAAAGAAGGTTGAGAGCCAAAGAATTGATACTTTCAAATTGTGGTGCTAGAGAAGACTCTTGAGAGTCCTTTAAACGGAAGACCAAACCAGTCAATCCTAAAGGAAATCAACGCTGAATATTCATTGAAAGGACAGATGGTGAAGCTGAAGCTCCAGTACTTTATGCAAAGAGTGCACTCATTGAAAAAGACTCTGGTGCTGGGAAAGACTGAGAGCAGGAGAAGGGGGCAACAGAGGAGGAGATGGTTGGATGGCACCACCGACTCGATGGACATGAGTTTGAGCAAGCTCCGGAAGATAGTGAAGGACAGGGAAGCCTGGAGGTCTGGAAACTGGACTAGCAAAGAAGAATTATAAACAAGAAAAATTATCTTATTTTCCCAACAGCTCTCTGAGGGTCAGACAGAGTCAGTAAATTGCCCAAGGTCACACAGCTAATGAGTGGTCAGGTATACAATCATTGTATTCTCTAATACAAAATAATGGGTAGTGAATAACATTTTAAAAAAATGTCTCTGTTATTCTTCAATGGCAGAATCGCCATGGGTTAACGTAGTCTTAGGACCCAAGGAGATATGTTGTGTGTGTGTTAGTCACTCAGTCGTGTCTGACTCTTTGTGACCCCTGGACTGTAGCCGGCCAGGGTCCTCTTTCCATGGACTTCTCCAGGTGGGAATACTGGAGTGGTTTGCCATGCCCTTCTCCAGAGGACCTTCCTTATCCAGGGATCAAACCTGGATCTCCTGAATTGGCAGGCAGATTCTTTACCATCTGAGCCACCAGAGAAGCCCAAGCGGATGTGTTATACCTCCCTCATGTCAGTAATTTGCTAACCCATTAGGGAAATAGAGTGGGGATATCCACTGGTCTAATTTAAAAATTAAAATATATTTCTTCACAATTATAGTATCATAAGTGGTCATTTTGATATATTTAAAATAGCACTGCTTTAGGGGCTTCTCTGGTGACCCAGGGGTTAAGACTCCAAGCTCCCAATTCAGGAAGGGCAAGTTTGATCCATGGTTGGGAAAGTAAGACCCCACATGCTGTGCGGCACAGCCCCCAAAATAAAAATAAAATGAAATGATAACAGAAATTAAAATATTAAAATAATGCTACTTTAATATTAACACCATCTTTTGAGTCATGATGAGTTAAATAGAATTTTGTGCTCACTTAGGAAAGCAGCTATGGTGACGAAACTGTTTCAGTGGGAGAATGTGTTCTGAACACTCACTAGTCAGCTTCCCAGTGAGCTTCTGGACTGCAGTCCATTTCTAAGCTGGAGGCTGCCTGTGTTATGAAGCTGACACTGGTCTTTGAGGTTATTCATTTCTTCTAGGAGACTGGAAGTATTTGTTCCAAGTTTCAACCTGCTGGTGGAATTTCTAATAATACTGAAATCTGTACAAGTTCCCACATTACAAACAAGAAAATGACCCAAGTCTAAGAATTTAGGAAACAATGGAAACTTCCACACTGAAACTGGAGAGATCTACCTGTCACAAGCCATCTATATTCCCATTTTTAATCACAGGTCTTTGTTAATCATATCTGGACAGGTTATAAGTCACTGTATCTTAAGAGATTTCAACTCAATATTGAGCTCACAGTTGATTTACTTGCATTAGGTGGTAAGGAAACAGATTGTTTTCACTTCATTTTAAAACTGCCTGAATCTGTGAAAGCCGAGATCTCCATCCTCTCGAGGGACAGCATTTTGATGTGTCTTTAGAAATGTGGTGCTTCCTGCAACATTTTCTTACCTGCCTCTCACATACATCTTCAACAATTTAACATATTCCCTTTAAATAGGCTGCCATCTATTTCTTAATTTTTAAGCCTCTCTTTTGTATAAGTTGATGTTAATTATTAAGGGGAATCCCATTACTTTAGTCAAAGTTTAACCCAGTCAAGGGGCCTCTGGTGAGTTACTCTCTTCAAGAGATCATGTGAAAATATCTATTTTAAACAAAGCTAAGAGCACTACTGCAGTAATTTTTACTTTTACAAACCAGTACCTTTGGAAACACAGTTCTATCAAGAGTGTTGAAGAACTACAGAAAACAGCTGCACAGGATCTTGAGAGAAACAGATTTTTGCTTTCTATAATTTTTGCACTGTTTAAGAACTGCACTAAAGGAATTTGAAATCGTGATGATTGACATCACTAAGCTTTTTTTCATGCTGCACACATGGTCTTTTTTAAAAAGAGTACTCTGCACGCAAAAAAACATAATTGCTCTCTGCTTCTGCAAAGGTTTCCCTTCAATAAAATTGCATTTTCCTGATGTAACTGATTAAAATAAATTAAATGAGCCACTCACTTATTCTTCCAGTTTGCAAACTTTGAAATTTTTCACAGGGCTTTTATACAGGCATCCATTGTGCAAGTCTACATACTATTTAGTAAAGTGTATTTAAGTGCACTTTTCAAAAGCTAGATAGCAATTCTCTCAATCAAGAGAAAAGATGACGAAATGCCTAGCCCAGGGCCATCAAGCCTCTGCTCCTTGGCCATCAAGCAGGTGATGTCTCAAGTCAGCCAGACCTTTTCTGCTCTGTCTAGGTCTGTTGTAAGAGGGGCACTGCCTTGGGTGAAATGTTAGATTTCTGCCATCATCTTCTGGTCAAAGGTGATGTGTGTGCATCTTCAGTCGTGTCTGACCTTTCATGACCCCATGGACTGTAGCCCACCAGGCTCCTCTGTCCATGAGATTTCCCAGGCGAGAATACTGGAGTGGGTTGCCATTTCCTCCTCCAGGGGATCTTCCCAACCCAGGGAGGGAACCCGCATCTCCTCCATGGCAGACGGATTCACTGAGTCACCTGGGAAGCCGTTGGTCACTCAGTCATGTCTGAGTCTTTGCTACCCCATGGGCTGTAGCCTGCCAGGCTTTTCTGTCCCTGGGGATTCTCCACGAGAGAACTCTGGAGTGGGTTGTCATGCCCTCCTCCAAGGGATCTTCCCAACCTAGGGACTGAACTCAGGTCTCTCACATCGCAGATGGATTCTTCACCATCTGAGCCACCATGGAAGCCCAAGAATACTGGTGTGGGTAACCTATCCCTTCTCCAGGGGATCTTCCCAACCCAGGAATCCAACCAGGATCTCATGCACTGCAGGCAGATTCTTTACCAGCTGAGCTACAAGGGAAGCCCCGGTAAGGAGGGGAAAGTAAAGGCTTTCCAAATCTTCTAAGGCTACTTTTAAGTCTTCATCAACTTTTTCAAAAAAGAGAGAGAGAGAGATACATGCACACATCCATGCTACTTTATACTGCATTGTCTGCTACACAGATTGTGTTGTTTTCGTTCAGTTGCTCAGTTGTGTCTGACCCTTTGTGATCTGATGGACTGCAGTACGCCAGGCTTCCCTGTCCTTCACCATCTCCCAGAGCTTGTTGAGCCAGTGACGCCATCCAACCGTCTCATCCTCTGTTCCCTTCTCCTCCTGCCCTCAATTTCCCAGCATCAGGGTCTTTTCCAACGAGTCAGCTCTTTGCATCAGGTGGCCAAAGCATTGGAGCTTGAGCTTCAGCTTCAGCATCAGTCCTTCCAATGAGTATTCAGGATTGATTTCCTTTAGCATTCACTGGTTTGATCTCCTTTCAGTCCAAGGGACTCTCGAGTTTTCTCCAACACCACACTTAAAACATCAATTCTTCGGCACTCAGCCTTCTTTTTGGTCGACTCTCAAATCCATACATGACTACTGGAAAAATCATAGCTTTGATAATACAGACCTTTGTGGGCAAAGGAATGTCTCTGCATTTTAATATGTTGTTTAGGTTTGTCATAGCTTTTCTTCCAAGGAGTAAACGTCTTTTTATTTCATGGCTGCAGGCACCATCTGCAGTGATTTTGGAGCCCAAGAAAATAAAGTCTGTTTCTACCGTTTCCCCATCTATTAGCCATGAAGTGATGGAATCAGATGCCATGATCCTAGTTTTCTGAATGTTGAGTTTAAGCCAGCTTTTTCACTCTCCTATTTCAGCTTCATCAAGAGGCTCTTTAGTTCTTCTTTGCTTTCTGCCATAAGGGTGATGTCATCTGCGTATCTGAGGTTATTGATACTTCTCCCAGCAATCTTCATTCCAGCTTGTGCTTCATCCAGCTCAGCATTTCACATGATGTACACTTCATTTAAGGTAAATAAGCAGGGTGACAATGCATAGCCTTGATGTACTCCTTTCCCAATTTGGAACCATGTCCAGTTCTAACTGTTGTTTCCTGACCTGCATACAGATTTCTCAGGAGGCAAGTAAGGTGGTCTAGTATTCCCATCTCTAAGTATTTTCCAGTTTGTTGTGATTTATTTAGTCATAGACTTTGGCATAGTCAATGAAGCAGAAGTAGATGTTTTTCTGGAATTCTCTTGCTTTTTCTATGATCCAATGGATGTTGGCAATTACATAGATACTGCATCATACTACAGTATTAATTCTATTCTGTGTATATGTGTGTGTTACAAAGTCGGGGGCTTCCCTGGAGGTTCAGTAGTAAAGAACCTGCCTGCTAATGCAGGAGGCTCAGGTTCTAATCCCTGGGTCAGGAAGATCCCCTGAAGGAGGAAATGGCAACCCACTCCAGTATTTGTGTCTGGGCAATCCCATGGAAAAAGGAGCCTGGCAGTCTACAATCCATGAGGTGGCAAGAGAGTTGGAAGCAATTTAGAAACTAGACAACAACAGTTACTTCTTATAAAGAAACACAACCAAGCTTTCTCATGGTCTATGCCATTTAGGAATGCATTATGATTTGGTGGTCAATCTTTGTCACTTGCATTACAGAGAATGCATCTGAGTTCAGAAAAATGCTGTGAAAAAATTGCCACTTGGCTTCACGTAACTTACTGAATATCTGGCAGTTGTTTTAAAAAAGTTTCTGAATTGAGCCGTCTAGGGACTTATGGAGTGACTCTAGACCAAAATAAGAGAGAACAGTGCAGAGTAGCAGAAGAAGTGTGGGAAATTACCTACTCATTTTCAGTTTCCTTCTGAATTAGCCCACAGCTTGTTGGGCCTGTTGTCACCACGCGTTATAAACCTTCAATATGTGGTTTAGTGTGTGTGTGTGTGTGTGTGTGATTTCCCCTCAGAGAAATGTGGGGAGAGTTAAGGAGAACTGGCGAGTCAAGATTTTAAACATTCCGATCAGGTTTCCTCCAGGGTCTAGCTGCTGAAAGAATGTCTTATGGAAAAATTTCCACTCTCTCGGTGGGGAGCATTTTGCATGAACCAACTCCCAGGAGAAAATGTTATTCCATAGAACAAAGCCCAGGCAGTGACTTATATTAAACTGACCGGAGTGGGGGAGGGGAAGCCTTGACCTGGAGAGGGTGGAATGGTAGGGACACAATTTACTTTCTAAAAACTGACTATGGCTCCCTGAGAAATGAAAAAAGAAAGCTCTGAATTCTCTGTGTTTCCCTGTGATGCTTTTATATAAAAAGTATTTGCAATGTGTCGTAAGGATTTTCTAGGATGAAATGAAGATTCTTAGTCAAGGGAAGAAAAACCAAGACTGTCTTGTAAAAAAGAGTAACAGAACTGTCTTTTTCATCTAGTTATAATATCAACCGTAATTGATAGGCTGGACATGGCTAATTTCATCATGCTATTTACTGCTCACCACTAGAAACAAGACTTAAAAACGATGCTGACTTTAAAGGGAGCCATTTCTTGCTTGGATTTGCATGATTTCAATATAACACAACCTAAAAATGGATTCTTTCACATTTGCTGAAACAACTTGAATCTCAAACGCCTTTCTTTTCCACCAAAGTTAGAGACGCACAGACCATCACTGCCCTGATGTTTCCTATTGTTGAGAGGCAGCTTTCTCGATGAAATGATACAGCTCTGCCATTCGATCCTTTTAATTATCTTTTTTATTATTGCAACATGCAGGGGTCCTAAACTTCCGAGGATTTATTGATAAGGGCATCTTCCACTTGTACTGTCTCATTTTCTTGCTGTTTTTGTAATGATTTCCAACTAATAAAATGTTATCTCGTTCATTTTGTTTATGTATAATAAATCAGAAGCGTTTCCTCTTCTTCTGCTATGCAGATATGGGTGTGTGCGAGCAGGGGAGATTGTCTCCGTGTGTTAAACCGATGACGTCTTTTGCATACAAATAGAAATTAGTACAAGAGCGTTTAATTAAGGAGAGTATCGCTGTTTCTGTATGACCTAGGGAAAATTAATATTCTAAATACAAGGTCATGTGACTTGGAGTTTTTGCCTCCTTCCAGCAACTGAAGCTGTGAAAAGATGTCTGGAATGAAGCCTAGATTTCTTCTCTGTTCCTGGGAGCCATATTATTTCCTTGATGAAGGAAATAGATATGATGAAGAAGAAGAAACAAGAAAGAAAAAAGCAGTGCATGTAGATTTTAGGCAGCTTTAAATCCCTGGCTGTTGTATTCATTCAACAGATATTTATTAAACCCATGGAATGTGTCAGACGCCTGCGTTAGGTGCCAGTGAACAAGAGACACGGTCCTTGCCCCCACAAAGCTTATATTTTTATGGGGCCATAGATCCCACGGAAATGATTGCATCACGGCATATGTAATTTGAACTGTGATAAGGGCTGGGGAGGAAATGCCGGGTAGCTGAGAGAGTATATCACATTAAGATTCATTCACTGTTTATTTTTTTAAAATTAAAAAATATATATTAAGGTATAGTTGATCTATAATATTTATTTATTAAAGTCACACTACCTGCTTTCTAACGCCGGCTCTGTC
>SJXQ01004421.1:49210-89452 GCA_006408695.1 Aepyceros melampus | reverse complement strand
GGGGGGGGTAGGGTGGGGATGGGTCGGGGAGGCTCCAGCGCAGGGATGGAGGAGGATCTGTGCGTACCCTTCGTAGCGCCCCCGATGGAGATACGGGGGAACTGCAGCTCTGGCCGCACGCTGGCTGGTGGAGCGAGGTGGGAGGTGCTGAGAAACCGGTTCCTGCCTGAGTCGCCGTTCTTACTAGCTTTCCAGGCGCAGGATGGGACAGGCAAAAAGCAAGGGAGTGGATTAGGAAAGCCACACCTTGGAGAAGAGTGAATAGTTCTAAGAGGCGAGGACCTAGAACAGAGAGTGGCTGGAGGTAGCCTGGAAAGGGACGTCAAAGGTGAATGGTGATGGGCGTTGTATTGCCGAGGCATTTGGACTTTGTTCGGAGAGTTGTGGGGAGCTGTCCTAGAAAAGGATTCTAGTGGACACGGTCAGTTGCCTGTGGAGCACCCACCCTGCCCACTACCCCCTCCTGAGTGTCCACCAGTTTACTTTCAGGGGAAGTTGAGCCTACCTCCAGATGCAGGGCCTGGCGCTGTGAAGGTTACCTGCCACCCCCTTTTACTTCCCCAGACCTGGTTTGACCCGCAACTTTGACTGGAGCCAGTCAACTCACATCTTCACGTTGGCGACAGGGCTCCATTAGGAATGGGCAGGACCAATTACAGGCATCCCTGGTGGCTCAGATGGTAAAGACTCTGCCTGCAATGACAGAGACCTGCATAGGATCCCTGGGTCAGGAAGAGCCCCCGGAGAAGGGCATGGCCACCCACTCCAGGATTCTTGCCTAGAGAATTCCCTGAACAGAGGAGACTGGTGGGCTACATTCCATGGGGTCACAAAGAGTAGACATGACTGGGAGGCTAACACTTTCATTTTCATGGACCAGTACCTGCAGATGCTAAGAGGGGGTCCATGGCAGGAGGACGGGGGGGATTCTCGGAAAGATATTATGTCTCTCTTAAGACACAGGGGCATTGAAAGGGATGACCTCTCTTCCCTAGGGAAGCCGTGAGGTGCAAATGTGAAGCCTTGATTGCTGTACCCTGCGTGATCTCCAGAGGGAAGTCAACCTTGAGTTGAACCCCCACCATAAGTAAGGTGCAGGCTGCAGAATTTGTATTCTAACTCTGCCTCCTCACCTGCCTGTGATCCTTGGCAAAGACCCAGGCTAAGCTGCAGCATCCACAGTGGAGATCTTGATCGTACTTTCCTCTCGAGGGCTTGACAGAGTGCTTGGCTCATGGTAAGGGCTTAATGAATACTAGTCATTTTTATCCATCGATTAAATATTTACTGAGAGCTCTCTAGGGGCCAAGCACTGTGAGGCACTGAGAATAAGTTGAGCAAGAAAGACCCAGTCTTTGTCCTTGAGGAATTTTCATCACATGACTTAGCTAGTATTTGTCTCTTGCAAGTATTTCATTACCCTCCATATTGCAGTTAGAGGTGGACATGGGCTTTTGTTACATGAAATGTACCATCTGATGCTTATGATAATGGTTTATATGTAGTAAGAACTCAAGGTGGCCCTGATCCAGACTACCTTGCGGTGGTCACAGAGCAGTGTGGTGCGGTAGTGAAGGGCGTGTGAACAGGCTGCCGCTGAATTCTGGCTCTGGTGTTGACAAGTTGTGTGACCCTGGATGGGTGATTCATTCCTTGCCCTAACCACGAGGATGCTGATATTTGTCTCATTAGGGTTGTTATGTAAATAAGGAGGATTATGTCTAGTGCCTAGTGCATTTTTTGCTTGTGTGCATGCTCAGCTATGTCTGACTCTTTGTCTGGAAGAAAGTAGCTGCTCAATAAATTACAGTTATTGGTTATTGGGATATTTCTCCGACAGGAAATTCATTTTTCATTCTTTCTGGGCATTTGATTTTAGCAGATGCTGTAGGCTTTAGTCATTTAGGCTGCCCAGCTTCTGAACACTTGCTTGTTGGAGCAGAAGCAGAAGCCCAAAGAGGGACAGATGTTTTCGATGCCCACTGGCTAGTTGGTAGAGACTGGAGCAAGATGCACATGTGACTAGTCAGAAACTGCTGGACTTTTATTTTGGAGGAGATGACAGAAGAGACAAGAACAGTTAGACTTTATTAACGGCAGCTATGCTAGACTCAAGAGGCTGACGCAAAGGTGAACGTCCAGGGCAACTAAGTCTAGCAGTGTGGAGGGTTGGGGGTACGTGGTTTGTGGTGATGGGACAGGATCCTGGCTATTCTTAGTCCCGTATCTCTTGTGTCTATTTTCCCCACATGTATATCCAATCCTTAAATATCTCAATGCCCTATAAATTCCCTTCCTATTTACATTGACTGGAGCTGATTTCTGTTGTCTGCAACCAATGACCCCGTAGACAACACATGTTAGCGTTTTTAAATAAGAAATTTAAGTTTTATATTTTTACGGCTTTGGTGGAATACTTCATGAACTATTGACGGTTGTTTGTGTTATTAAAAAGTACACTTGGAAAAAAAATCAATATGAAATCTTGTGTCTTACTCTTTGTAACCATTAAAAGCCAGATACCCAGCCATGAGGCTACCATAAAAAGCAGCTTTTTATATTGCTCGAGCTTGGCTAAAATCCAGACATGATACTACTCACATAATGCTATTTTCAATGTGTCATTTTATTTCATGGCAATCTTTACTGTATGTGTAACTCAAGAAAATGTTGACTATAAGCCAGTCCATGTGGCCAAATCGAAAATCTGTCCCAACTTTTCACTTTAGCTTGCCTTGGAAATACAGTTTTGGTCATAGGAACTGTCTTAATCTTAGAGAAGGGGATCTTTTTATTGGCAATATTTAGATGACTTGTAGTTAAAACATTATTTTCGATCTGGAAGATAGTCCAGGATAACCCCGGAGTCTGGAGGCTTCCTGATTCATTCTTATGCTGCTGCTTTCAGGTGAGACTGGAAACTTTCCTTTCTCTTGGTGTCTTAGTGTGCCAGCCTATATACACAGCAGGATAGACAAAGTGATGGAATGTTAGAGCTTACTCAGTCTGGAGAAGTCAGAGAGCCTTTCCCATGCACATCAACTTTTTAAAGATTCTATTTTCAATTGAAGGATAATTGCTTTACAATATTGTATCGGTTTCTGCCATAAAAGTGAAAGTTGGTCAGTTGTGTCCAGCTCCTTGCAACCCCATGGACTATACAGTCCATAGAATTCTCCAGGCCAGAATACTGAAGTTGATAGCCATTCCCTTCTCCAGGGGATCTTCCCAACACAGGGATCAAACCCAGGTCTCCCACGTTGCAGGCGGATTCTTTACCAGCTGAGCCACCAGGGAAGCCCAGACTCCAGCATGAAGCAGCTATAAGCACACATCTGTCCCCCTCTTGAACTTCCCTCTCACTTTCCACCCGCTTCACCCCTCTAGGTCATTACAGAGCTCTGGTTTGAGTTCTCTGAGTCATACAGCAAATTCCCACTGGCTATCTATTTCACATATGGTAGTGTATATGTTCTGGAGAAGGCAATGGCACCCCACTCCAGTACTCTTGCCTGGAAAATCCCATGGACAGAGGAGCCTGGTGGGCTGCAGTCCATGAGGCTGCTGAGAGTCGGACACGACTGAACGACTTCACTTTCACTTTTCACTTTCATGCATTGGAGAAGGAAAGGGCAACCCACTCCAGTGTGCTTGCCTGGAGAATCCCAGGGATGGCGGAGCCTGGTGGGCTGCCGTCTATGGGGTCGCAGAGAGTTGGACACGACTGAAGCGACTTAGCAGCAGCAGTGTATGTGCTTTCCTGCTACTCTCTCCACTCATTCTACCCTTTCTTTCTTCCCCGCTTCCCCGTGTCTGTAAGTCTGTTCTCTGTCTGCATCTCCATTGCTGCCCTGCAAATAAGTTCATCAGTGCCATCTTTCTAGATTCCATATATGCATTAATAGACAGGATTTGATTTTCTCTTTTTGACTTACTTCACTCTGTATAATAGGCTCTAGGTTTAACTAATGGGTGAGGCTGCATGGAGTGCTGTTGAGAATATTTATGAAACTGCACCCAAATTCCGTAGGAAAGAATGCTGTGATCAATGAGTAATGTGTATCATAGGAGTTGAAGTGGAGATCGGTAGCCCATGTGCCAATTATTTGCCCAGTCCCTTCATCTCACTGAGGAAGGAAGACAGAAGCCCAGGAAGGTGAGGAGGTTCTCCATGGCTTATTAGCTTGGGGTGTTCCTTTTCTCAGATGAAAGCCTCATTTGCTCAGTGATTCTTTGTAGAACATGATTTCAAGTTCCCTGACCTCACCTACTCTGCATACACCCTGCTTTGCTGTCAGAGGACGGCTTGTGATCCTGAAAGATGTCAAAGACGTGGCGTCGAGACACACCTGGGTTTGAATCCTGGCTTGTCTGCTCCTTAACATCCTCTGAAAATAGCTTCTCCAGCTTAAAACAAGATCAGTGCTTATCTCACTCATTTTGAGCTGTAAAGATTCGTTTCCTCATTTCTCGAATATCTCTGGTGAACTCACTATGTGTAAGGCATCGGGGATAGAATAGCAAACAAAACAGGCAAATATCTTGGCCCTCATGGAATTTTCTAATGTACTGGATGAGATTTTATGTGTCTGTGTGTGTGTGTGTGTGTGTGTGTGCATGCGCGCCCGTGTGTACAAGTGTCTGATATGTAGTCATACCTAATAATCAGTACTTTCCTTCTATGTCTTGCTGGCCCTTGACTGCTCTAGTGTGGACTGAGGAGGCCAGAGCAGCTGAACCATCTCCATCAGGGACATGATCAAACCTAGTTAAGAGCAGCCTCAGTTTCAGAAGAGCTTTTGGGGGCATTTTTCCTCTGCTCTGGGGGTCCTGCCAGCTTGATCGGGGTATCACTAGAATCCAGGGATGGCCACAAACCACTGCTGCCGTCTCTTCAAATGGTGACTCTCGGCAGAGTCCTCTACTGCAATGAATTGGGCATGGATTTCTTTTTCTCTTTTTTCTAATATTCATTTTTATCTTATTTTATTTAGCTGTGCCTGGTCTTACTTGTGGCACGCAGGATCTAGTTCCCAGACCAGGGATTTAACTTGGGCTCCCTGCATTGGGAGCATGGATTCTTAGCCACCGGACCACCAGGGAAGTCCTGGGCATGGGCTTCTTTGTCTCTCCTTTTCCTAATTCTCTCCCTCTTCACCTGCTTCCCCTCAACACAGCAAGGAAGGGATGAAACTCATGATGGATAAAGCTCATCAGCTCTTTGAAAACCTCTCCCTCTCTCTTTTTCTTATTTGCAGGAAGAAGGACTCCAGCTGCCCACCTCTCCTGCTTGAGCTCTAAGGGGATTCCATCGGGAGCAAAGGTCAGAACAGCACCTCCCTCTCTCACCAGCCCATCTTGCAGCTGTGATATGCATGCATGCTCAGTTGTGTCTCTTTGCAACCCCATGGACCATGCACACCAGGCTCCTGTTTCCATGGGAGTCTCCAGGCAAGAATACTGGAGTGGCTTGCCAAACCCTTATCCAGGGGACTGTGTATATCTCCTTCCAATCCCTGTCCAGCAAACTTGGGAATATCAAAGATAGCCAAACATCAAGAAAATCTAGGTAGTTTCAGTTCTTGTTGGGAAATACGAACCTAAATACAATAAATTAAACTGACGAAAGATCTCAGTGGATGATTCCTAGAGTCTAGAGAAACATTTCAGGTAATATGACCCAGAATTGGATGCGTCTCCTTCCCTTCTGTATTTGACTATTTCCCCCAGGTGGCCCCTACTCTCAGGTAGTGAAGAGCTAGATGCCAAAGGAAATTTTTGGTTCCGTCTCTTTCCTGCTGGTTTTGGGTGTGCCATGGAAAACAGTGCCTGTGGAAAATTTTGTTGTGTTCCATTACCTGTGGAGGACAGCCCAAGAGAAGCCAGTTGGAAATTAGGTTTCTGTTCAGCAACTGTACAGATTTTTTTTCTTCCTCCAGTGCAAAGATAATGATGCTCTTGGTGGAGGGAAGTTTCCTGGGCACAAGAATTTGGGGGCAGGCATGATGTCTGAGAGCAGCTTCTACATTTGGTTTTCTCTTCTCAGTTGTGAAAGCAAAGCAAGCAGTAGGGCAGAAACCTTTCACACCCATGATGTCTTGCATGTGTGGAAGACTTTGTAAGCTTCCCATATGCTTCACCGCCATCAGCTTATTTTGAATCCTGTAATGGCCTTTGGATACAAGTGGGCAGACACTATTTTCCCGACCCCGGAATTTGAGAAAATCGAGAGACAGCAGAGCAAAGTACAGTGTTCATGCTCATGGAGTAAGACAGAGCAGGGCCAGGACTGGAACTCACAGCTCTTGCACTTAGAGCAGGTCTCGTGTGGGCTTTTTCTGCTGCCACTGGCTGCACAGGTCCAAGACTGGGAGGCCCCAAACTTCTTGACTGAGCTGTTGGTCTTAGCCTTGAGTGGTTTGCCATCCAGTCAAAGGGTGAAAATTGGAAAGAGTTGCCAGAACTTAAAGCTGGACCAAACATGGACTTCTCTCTGTCCAATCAAGCCCCCACAAATAAAAGAAGTAATTTAGACTTTAAGTCACACACTGATCACAGGGTCGTAAGACTTGGTCTCACACAAGTCAACTTGTCTTAAGTTCCAGTTCTATTATGTATGAAGTAGGGATGAGAACTGTTTGCCTCATGGGGTTGTCCCGATAACTAAGGGAGAAAATTAATGTGAAAATGCTTTGCAAAGGATAAAGTGCTGCATGAATGTAATTTATTCATGTCTTACATAGCCATTACTATGAGCCAAGCCCTGTTTCAAAATCTTTACAAATATTAGCTCAAGTAATCTTCACACTAACCCTATGAGGTAAATTTTATCATAATAATAATCCTCATTTTACAGATGTGGAAACTGCTTGTCCAAGTCACCCATTTGGCAAAGGGAGAGCTGGGATATGATATGAACCAGGCAGTTGGCAGCAGACCCAAGTCTCCATGTCCGTCATGACCCCTGCCTGTGATGATTAATGTCATGATTACAGATGCAGCTAGATTGGTGTTAGCTACGAAAGGCGCAGACAGATACCACTTTTTTCTCTTTTAAAAGCCTGTGAAAATTAAATTAAGCAAAGATCGAATAGAGGAATCCTGAAGATAAAAGCAGAAATGAATACATTAGAAAAGAAAAAATGCAGAAATGATAGATACTTCAAGAACTGGTTTTTTTTGGGGGAAAAACACATAAAAGAAGGAAACTTCTTGAAGTCTAATGAAGAAAAAGAATACGTGAGAGCACATGACAAACATGAGGAATGATCAAAGATACGATCACAGATAGGGAGAAGGCAGTATATGTATGAGTATATTATCCGCAATTCTGTAGCAAGGCGTGTGACCGCAGTGTTCCCAGATCAACTTCCTAAGTTAATTTTGGTGGTTTAGATCAATCGATCTAAGAATTTTTTTTTTCCACATTTTCTTGGAATAGAACATCCAGTATAATCCTTATGATAAAACTTAAAGAGATTCTCATGAACATGAATGTTTTCATTACCATCACTATATTTCAATTTTGATTTGGCAATAAGGAAAAGAAATAACAGAATATTCAGAAGAGAGAAAAATGTTTGGATGACATTCTTAATAATGTAAGAATCACAGCCTAAGAACCAATTAGTAGGACTTCAGCAAGGTGGTATGTTATGTCATTGCTGTTCAGTCGCTCAGTCACGTCCAACTCTGTGACGCCATGGACTGCAGCACGCCAGGCCTCTCTGTCCTCCACCCTCGCCCAGAGCTTGCTCAAACTCATGTGCATTGAGTCGGTGATGCCATCCAGCCATCTCATCCTCTGTCATCCCCTTCTCCTCCTGCCTTCAATCTTTCCTAGCATCAGGGTCTTTTCCAATGAGTCAGTTCTTCACTTCAGGTGGCCAAAGTATTGGAGTTTCAGCTTCAGCATCAGTCCTTGCAATGAGTATTCAGGATTGATTTCCTTTAGGATGGACTTGTTTGCTTTCCTTGCGGTCCAAGGGCCTCTCAAGAGTCTTCTCCAGCACCAGAGTTCTAAAGCATCAATTCTTTGGTGCTCAGTCTTCTTTATGGTCCACTCTCACATTCATACATGACCTCTAGAAAAACCATAGCTGTGACTATAAGGACCTTTGTCAGCAAAGTAAATATCCAAAGTTTATGTTTCTTGCATACTGCTCTTTAGTTGCTAAGTTGTGTCTACCTCTTTGTGACCCCATGAACTGCAGCTCCTGCAGGTTCCTCTGGCCATGGGATTTCCCAGGCACGAATACTGGAAACCCCAATGGAGTGGGTTGCCATTTCATTCTCCAGGGGATTGAACCCGGGTCTCCTGCAATGCAGGCGGATTTTTTTTTTTACCACTGAGCCACCTAGGAAAACAGCAACAAATAATTGTAAATGACACACAAAAAAAGCAGCCCATTAATAATATCAGCCCAAATTTTAGAATAGTTATGAATAAGAATGAAATAAAGAAGATATGTGCAGTACAAGATAACCTATTAAAGACGCTAACACTTTCCTCCATCGTGGTGGCCGTGGAGAGTCTCCTCTGGGCTCTACCTCCGCCCCTTAGAACTCCATGCCTGTGTCTGCCACGCCTCTGGCTGGATAACTGTCCACCCGGTGGAGGCCACGCCCCCGGCTGCTCCCAGCAACTGAGCAAGCCGACTGGGGTATCTATCCCCTTGAAAACAGCTCAAGGCTAGTTCTGCCAGATGCGGGTGGCTTCTAAAGCTCAGTCCTTGCACTGAGGCTCCCTATCTGCTCGACTGAGACTTTCTGAAAGCTCCCCGGCAGTCAGAGGCTCTTTTTCCTCATTTCCTCCTCCGTCTCTGTTCCTTCTTCTCCTTTTTTAATGGGTATCAGATTTTCATTGTTGTCTGAAGCTGTTTCAGCCTTTTCCAGTTCAGTTCAGTTCAGTTCAGTTCAGTCGCGCAGTCGTGTCCGACTCTTTGTGACCCCATGAATCGCAGGACGCCAGGCCTCCCTGTCCATCACCAACTCCCAGAGTTCACTCAGACTCACGTCCAATGAGTCCATGATGCCATCCAGCCATCTCATCCTCGGTCGTCCCTTTCTCCTCCTGCCCCCAATCCCTCCCAGCATCAGGGTCTTTTCCAATGAGTCAGCTCTTCGCATAAGGTGGCCAAAGTACTGGAGCTTCAGTTTTAGCATCATTCCTTCCAAAGAAATCCCAGGGTTGATCTCCCTCAGAATGGACTGGTTGGATCTCCTTGCAGTCCAAGGGACTCTCAAGAGTCTTCTCCAACACCATATTTCAAAAGCATCAATTCTTCGGCGCTCAGCTTTCTTCACAGTCCAACTCTCACATCCATACGTGACCACAGGAAAAACCATAGCCTTGACTAGACGGACCTTAGTCAGCAAAGTAATGTCTCTGCTTTTGAACATACTATCTAGGTTGGTCATAACTTTTCCAGCTACTTCATTCTTCACGGGCTCACCTCTACCTTCCCAATCTCTTAACCTTGATTCTCTTAGCATCTGCTTCAAGAAAAGCTAAATGAAAGCCATCGACCATGATATTTCATATTTCCCTTCCCAACTTTATTTTTTTCTCTTTAATTCTTTAATTCTTACTACTATTTAATAAGCTCTATTATAGTTGTTTATCTTATTTATTGTTTTTCTCTTCTTAGAATATAAGCTCCCTGAGAGCAAGGAATTCTGTTTGTTCTTTATTATATCCTCAATATCTAGAAGGATTATTGGCTTATAGAAAATACTCAATGAATACTTCTAAGTGAATTAATGGAGAAAAGACATAAAATAAGACTTGAATTCTATTACTTGGAAAAATGAAAATCCTAATGGAGTTTAAAAATTCAATTTGAAAAGTAAATACTAAAAATAGGCAAGAAAATGTCTCAAAGAATAGGAGAATATTACATTTACACATTACATCAGTACTATATAAGATATTGAAGAGTATAAAGATATAATAATAAAGGCAGCCTGATACCAATTTTGACATTGACAGATTGGTCACTAAGATAGAAGTCCAGTCTCAAAAATTCTTCAGAACTTGGTGTCTGGATGAATGTGGCATTTAAAACTTGTATGGAGAGGAAGGATTTTTCAATAAGCAGTGTTAGAAAAACCAGCCATCTGGGAAAAAAATAGATCTGAACTTTATTCCATATTCAACTTATATACCATATGGATCAGAGATTTAAATATAAAAACAAAATCATAAAGTACTAGAAAAAAAGATGTGACTATTTATATTTGGGAGATAAAGAAGATATTTATAACATGCTACTAGAGGCAAAACCTTAAAGAAAAACAGTAATAAATCTAATAACCTGAAAACCAACACAATCAACACATCTGTATATTAAAAAACATAAATAACAGTGGAATTTTTCCAACCAAATTAGTGTTGGAAAATGTGTACAGAGTGCACGTGGCAAAGGTTAATTTTTAATGAATGTATCATGTTTCACTAATATCTATAATTATATACTTAACAAGTGGAAAGATAACAAGAAATCAGTAAGAAAATGATTTTTTAAAGTTCACGAAAGAGAAAATACAAATAACCTATGCAATTATGAAAATGTATGTAACTCACTGAATTACAATCAGAAACCATAGGGCACCATTTTCATTTTTAAAAGAAAGATGACTAGATAGATAGAATATTTATGTCAAATAAATAAGCCATCTACTCTTTATGCCATTGGTGATTTTGCCAATACTCTTTTTAATAGGGTGACTTGGCACTATAGTTTTAAAAAACATGTGGTCTTCCTTGGTGGCTCAGATGGTAAAAAACCCCCCTGCAATGTAGGAGACCTGGGTTCGATCCCTGGGTCAGGAAGATGCCCTGGAGAAGGGAATAGCAACCCACTCCAGTATTCTTGCCTGGAGAATCCCCATGGACAGGGGAGCTTGGTGGGGTACAGTCCACGGGGGTCACAGAGAGTCAGACAGAGCTGAGTGACTAACACTTTCACTTTCATGGGTATTTCTTCTGAACTATGGGTTTCTTTTCTGTAGTTGCAACATAAGGAAATGATCATAAATATAAGCAAAATATGACTAAAAATGTGCTCCTGACAAAGTTGGTTATAATTTGGAAATAATTAAAATATTCAACTATAAGATTCTAGTTAAATTAATCATGATGAAATATAATTCCACCTTTAAGGCTCTTTTAGTATAATGTTTAATGTCAGAACACTGCTACAGATTGTTTTGGTGGGAATAAACTCAATTATACTGCAGTAACAGCCCCTCAGCTTTTGTCTTACAACAAAGACCATATTGAGCTGGTTACTCTCGAGGGCAGCTCTTCTCCATGTGTTGACTTAGCATTTCGGGATCTTTCTGCCTCCAGGTGGCATGTGAAGCTTCAGCCTCCATTTCATTTGCCAAAGTCAATGGCTTCATCCTATGTCAAAAGACGGAGAAGGCAGTCATCTAGAGATTCAGAAAGTAGAGGATAACTGGATATTAAGAGTATGTATCACTGAGAGTCTAAAATGACAATACAGTTTGTAAAAAGTGGGTGTTTGTATGTGAATGTGTAGATGATGTATATGTCTATACAGATAGATATGGATAGACAGACAGACAGACAGACAGGCACAAATGCAAGTGTGCCTCTATGGAGTCCACAGAGAATCTCTCAGGGTGGCAAGACTATGAATAATTTAACTTTGCCTGCTTTTCCTTATCTGTGTTTTCTGAATTTTCTACAATGAGTAAATGTTATTCCAACAGCATCATTGAACTTGAAAAGGAAAAGCATCAAAGAACCTGTTGGATATATTTTCTTTCCCTTGGTAAATGTACGCAGTGCTCTATAGATGGAAGGCCAGATGTTACAGGTCTTTTGAGAGAGTCAAGTTCTTTAAATTTTACCCTCTGCCATTTTTGCTTATCCCTCTCTTCCTGTACTGCTTTGCTCGGGTCCTTAAGCAGAAGAAACTGTTAAGCTTCGGTTGGAGATGACTGTCCTTAATTTCCACCCCATTCCAGTAGCATGGTGCTCCACTGGCGAGATGGAGCCGTCGTGACAGTGGCCTCACTCCTCTTAAGGAGACACGCGCAAAGGACAGATGGAGTTAAGTGCATTCTTATGGCTTGCGTGTAATTGCCACTAAAGACACTGAGGATAATGACCTTTTCTCTTTTATTCTCAGCTGCGAGTGTTATTCCAGGGGGTAAAAAAAAGAGAAAGACAAGGCAGAACTGTGAGCATCTGGACGAGCACAGCTCCTGACCTCATTGTGCTTCGCAGGGACTGAACGCGCGTCTCCTGCCATCTCCCGCCTTGGCAGGTGGATTCTTCACTACAGTGCCACCTCTACCCCCTTAGAATTCAAACGTCTGCATTTCGTTAAGGTGAAAACTCTGACTGACTTGGATCCACCGTGTAGGAGACTCAGGTTGCATCCCTGGCTTGGGAAGATGCCCTGGAGAAGGAAATGGCAACCCACCCCAGTATTTTTGCTTGGGAAATTCCATGGATGGAAGAGCCTGGAAGGCTACAGTCCATGGAGTCGCCGAGAGTCAGACATGACTGAACACATGGCGATGGCAAAAGACATGCCCTAGGACTCTAGCTGAGCGGGGCCCCTTCAGAGGCTGCTGGTCATTTCTCCGAGCTTCCAGAACTGCTCTGCAGGCTGTAAGGGTGGTGCCCATCATAAAACGTTAAGAATAACGTGTTGAATCTGCCTCTGACGACAGGGTCTCCAGCATTCTTCCAGACCAGCCTACACACAGGACTGCTTATGTGTGTAAAGCGGACTCCTCACAGAGATATATTTGGACTTTCACACATTCTGATAAGTTCCTCGCTCTCTTTCGGATTTGAGGTTCCAGAAGGAGGACTTTTTGGTACACAAGCTTGCATCTCAGTCGCTCCTGGAGAATGTTGCTAATCTATTTTGAATCCTGACTTTATGAACTTTTCTTTGGGATTTTTAAAGTCAACAGACCCTTTTCAGTTTACCCAAGCGATGCCTCTGCTGTGAGTGCTTCAATCTGAGCTAACAATTCACATTCATCCATAAAGAGGTCATGGAGGAAAGAAATCATCTTGAACTCAGGTGCACATGAAAAGAGTTCCTTTAAGGATATACACAGTTTTTATTGTTTTTTAGTCACTAAGGCATGTCTGATTCTTCTACCACTCCATGGACTTTGGCCTGCCAGGCACCTCTGTCCGTGGGATTTCCCAGGCAAGGATACTGGAGTGAGTAGCCATTCCCCTTCACCTGGAGATCTTCCTGACCCAGGGATCAAACCCACATCTTCTGCATTGGCAGGCAGGTTTTTTTTTTTTTTTTTTAATCACTGAACCTCCAAGGAAGCCTCGATATACACAGAGACACCCAAAATTTGTGTTCCAGTTCTGGAAGAGAATCGGAATGGTGTTTCTCAAGTCAGAGGACTTTGGACTCATTGGCTGATACACTAAAGCTTTGGGACAGTGTAATGAATACAGTTGTATCAGCTGATACCCTCAGTGAAGGATGGGAGGCACTTTTCAAATTGTGGATTTCTAGTAAATTGCTGTGCAGTGAGTGTGTTATTGAGAACACTCTAGAGGTCCTTGTGGAAGGGATCCAGTGTCCACCTGCCGGGGGCCAGCGTGAGGAACTCCGCCCGTGGCAAAGGTCATGAGGAAGGAGGCTTGGCATACGCAAAGGCGTGATCAAGTCTCAGGAAACCCCCTGTTCCCGAGCATCTACCCCCAAAACCAAGAGTCTGTTTTATGCTCTCACCTACACCTCTGACTTTACGGGGGGCTCTCCCCCATAACCATTTCTCTCGGAGAAGGAGTTAACTTGCAGCTCCAGTTGATAAAATTCCTGGGTGTGACAAGAGTGTTTCAGCTTACGAACTCCTCTGAAGGTCATCTAGCCTGCCTGTATAGGTTCGTCCGGCCAAATGTGATTATTTACAGCCTCCCAACAGCGAGAGGCACGAGATGTTTTAGACTTACTAAAGGCAGATTCTTTTGGGAAGTTAGAATTTATTAGTATAGTGGGTTGATTAGGAATTGTATTGGTGAAAGGATTTCACTTGTTGGGCTGATATTTTGTTGCTAAATCTCCATATTCCCTGCCCTTATAATGAATATAACTAGCATATAAGAGAAATAAGTATTAACCTTTAAGATTAATCATGTTAACCTTGGGTTAGATAAATTCCTTTCTTGATTGTAACTCATTACACCCTTACCCTATAGGAATGTGACTTTATCTGGAGGGTGGGGCCTGGTTTAAGAAAAAACACCCTTGGAAAAAAGAGTTTTTTGGTTATCAGAAAGAGAGGGTCATGAAGTGTCAGCAGGCCTCATGGCCAGAAGATGATGTAAAACCCCTAAGACCCTTTCTTATGTAAAGCACCTGATTTTGATAAAGGTCAGGACTGCTGACCCCCACGTGACTCTGTATTCATCCCTATGTGTAAAAAATGTATATAAGCCACCCTGAAAATAAAGAAAATGGGATCAGTTTCTGGAAAGGCTGATTCCCCCCGTGTCGTTCTCTCTTTCCTCCTCTGGCTGAATTTCCATCTGGGGAGTGGGTCCTCACCAAGCCTAGTAATTATGCCTGGGCTTCTAAGATTGGACCGGGGAGGACTCAGTGCCTCCTCTCCTTTGGGGAACGGAAAGACGCCTGTGGCCTACGTAGGTGGTGATTGGTATTCCACATAAATCAAGTTATTCAGCCTTCTTTTCTCCATCTAAATTTTCCTACTATACTATTATTTCCTAATCTAATCTTATATTTCTAAAAGTGTTTTTCTCGCCGACTCCGTCTCCACCTTCGAATCACCCTGGATCCACTGGGGCTGGACCTTGGCACCCACCAATGTTCAGTCCCTTGCCCGCTCCTGGTGCATGGACTACCGTGCTCCTCAGCTCCTTTGCAACTAAGTGAGGCTATGTGATGTGTTCTGTTGTGGACGGAAGTGAAGTGTCACTTCTTGGTGGAGGCAGTAAAAGGACAGGGAGCCATTACCCAGTTTTGCACTTCCCTAACTGAATTAGCCAAGGGGGTTGTAGAGAATGGTAGCATTTCAACAGCCTGGAATTTGAGGTCATCCTGTGGAGAATGGTTGTCCTAAAAAAGATACCTGGGCCAGAGGGCTGAATTTTTTCTGTTTTAATCAGTGAGAAATGCAGCTTTGTGGCCTCAGTCCACTCCGATCCTGGGGTTGGTATCGCAGCAAAGCTAATGACCTCGATATATGCCTTCTGATCAATGGGAAAGTTATAGGAATCACGGCGTGAGGCCCTGCGTGGGTATGAGGTGCGGGCCAGGGGTCTCTGTGTTTCACAGTTTTATTTATTTGTTCTGGCCTCCCTGGGTCTCCCCTGCTGGGCGGGCTTTCTCGGGTTGTGGTAAGAGGGAGCTGCTCTTTAGTGGTGGCTCTCACTGCTGTGGACTTCCCTGGTGGCTCAGACTGTGAAGCGTCTGCCTGCAATGCAGGAGACCTGGTTCAGTCCCTGAGTTGGGAAGCTCTCCTGGAGAAGGAAATGGCAACCCACTCCAGTATTCTTGCCTGGAGAATCCCACAGATGGAGGAGCCTGGTAGGCGACAGTTCATGGGGTCGCAAACAGTTGGACACAACTGAGCGACTTCACTCACTCACTCACTCACTCATCGCAGTGGCTTCTCTTCGGAGCAAAGCCTCTAGTGCACGCAGGCTTCAGTAGCTGTGGAGTGTGGCTGTGGAGTGTGGCTGCGGAGTGTGGGTTTAGCAGTTGTGGCTCCCAGGCTCTAGAGCACAGGCTCAGTAGTTGAGGCTCATGGGCTTAGTTGCTTCACGGCATGTGGGGCGTTCCTGGATCAGGGATCAAACCCATGTCTCCTGCATCCTCAGGCCGATTCCTTACCACTGAGCCACCAGGGAAGTCCCAGCAAGTCATCTTTCGAAGCTCTGTCACCACGCTTTCTAGGGCTGAGCCTTGAACAGTCAGCTAAAGATCCGCGCCGTCTCCTCCAGGAAGGACGTCTGAGAGGGGCCGGGCTCCGTGGTGGCGGCCTGGGGCCATCTCCTCGGCTTCCTCCCCTGCCTTCTCACAGAGCAGGAAAAGCTTGTTCCATCTTATTCGATTTCAGAGACGTGGACACAGTACAACATTCCTGATTCAAAACTGTCAGCTAAAAAGAGAGGGCTAAAGTCCCGGGTTAGTAATTTGAAAAGATATTGAGTGAAAAGAGAAGAAAATAGTTGCAAGGCCAAGGGAAAGATTCTCCAACCAGGAAGGCCTCCGTGTTTCTCACCCATTAGCCTTATTAAAAAAGAAATTGATTATGCCTCAGTACTCTCCTTGACAAGGTCACTGATGTGACTGGTTTGAATGGAACCGGCTCGGGGTTTTTCTCTGGGGATTTTTTCTTTCTTTCATTTGGATATGAAAATCATGTAAAACCTTGATATATGAATGGACAAAGGAAACAAAATGAAAAATTCACATCAGAGGAAATTTAAATCATAAACATTCTAGAGCAGGCTCATCTTGCCTTGCGTAGCCCACACAGCAGTAGCTATGGAATGGTTAAACTGTCAGCCCCTAAGCTGTGCAGGAGGGGAGTGTCTTTAATAAAGTTTCTGGGGAAATGCCCCTGGGATCCACATTCCTACCCAGTTCAGCTTCATCTGTGACTGCCCTCTCCTACCTTCCTCCTTTGCAGCTAGATTACCTTCTTCTGGCAAGCCCCTCTGTTTCAAACCAGCTTGTCACTGGAGCTCTCCTTTCATTGCAAATAAACTACGGTAGTACCAGTTCGCACCTGGGGCCACGTTTCATATTCTAAGCATTCCCTTTTAATTTAATTGCCACCACCACCTACACTATCAGTCTCCCCCTCCTCTTCCTCTAAACCCTCTTCCTCATCTTTGTCTTCTGTAAGTAAGAAACCGAGGCATAGAGAGCAAGCCGTTTGCCTAAATTTATAGAACTGGGAAATGCTTGAGCTGGGATTGGAAATCAGGCAGATTTTCCCAGGCAGAAAGAATCTGCTTGCCAATGCAGGAGATGCAAGAGATGTGGGTTTGATTCTTGGGTCGGGATGACCCCCTGGATTAGGAAATGACAACCCACTCTAGTATTCTTATCTGGGAATCCCATGGACAGAGGAGCCCAGCGGGCTACAGTCCACGGGGTTGCAAAGAGTCAGACACGACTGAGCACACGCTCACAGCAAAAGCAAGGCTGACTTTGCCGCCCACACTGCACTTCTCTATTTTAGCCTCTGTACCTTTTCATTGAAATCCCTCTCTTCCTTCTTACACTAGTTCTTCCTTCTCCACTTGCCATAGGACACCTATCTTGTGAGGCTGACTTGGTATCTCCCTAGGACCATGATTTGGTGGTCAAATTAACAGGAAAACATTACAACAAAAGATGTTTTGACTTTTTTTCTGAATATTTTAGTTCAAGCATGAGTCTCCTAGAAGGTCAGTCATGCAGTGTATCTCATACTTATCTGATCACGAGCTCTTTCATTTATTTGGTTGCACATCTCTAACACCTGCAGGATCTTCTGCTGTGCAGAGCAGGACTAAGGACCCCACGGTCCTGCATAGGAGATGGACCTGAGAGGACACCTACTTCCTCTTTGACTGGAGGCTGAGTTATGTCCCACACCTTGTGCCTCATGGGGGCACAGGTTTGGGGGAAGTTCTCTTTGCTGCTTCCAGACAATTGCTCTTTGATTGCATGGAATTAAAAGCCTTCTTTTATGAAGCTGGTGGCACCCATCCACACCACTCTCCACCACTTCTCATTGCCTTGATTTGCTTCACTTCTGACCTCTTTCCTTCTTCACGGAGACTTTGGCAATTACATAGCCACTTTCTTCTCCACCCCAATTCCTCCAGATGTCATGGGCAACATCTTTGTAGATGAGCCACCCAACAACAGCCAGACCTTGGGGCTCCTTTTCCTCTGCGACTCTCTGTGACCTTGCTTTATTGCCAGGAGTCCCACACTGATAAAAAGGTAAATTCTGGCAGCCCGCAATGACCTCAATTCCCTCTCCTTCCAGCTTACTCCCTTCTTTGCAATGCTTCTTACTCTTCCCACCACGACACTCACAAACCTCCCTTTGCCGCATGGTCCATCACCCCTCTTCCCAATGTTTCCCTCTCTTTCCACCGGTTTAGATCACGTGGTTCACAACCGCAGCTCCACTGCTGGGATCTTCAATTTTTTTCTCCGTTTTGTTAGACCTTTGGGGTTCTGCTTGGTCATTCTTTCAATCCTGCTACTAAAGGTCTTCTCCGTTTAGCAAATTTTGCTGCTCGGAAGAGCAAAGGAAGATGATACTTATTACTCTCTCTGTCCAAATTGCGATGGTCTGCTCCTTTTCTTCCAGTCTATTCTAGTCACAGTAGTTAAGGCTAGCTTTCCCTCCTCTTCTGTACCCTCCCAAGGTGATCAGAAATCACCACCAGTAGTTGTACCTTCTGACGCCATCAGTTCTTGGCATGAACGTTTACAATAAACTTCTTTCTGTAATCAGAATATCACAGGTTAGCACTGTCAGACTTTCTGCCTTCTTCAACAAGCTTCATATTTTCAACATGGCTTTTTATTACAGTTGGCAATGAGTTGAGCTTGTCCCTTCTGCAAGCATCCATACTGCAGAACAATCTCTGTTCCTCCTAACACCTTTTGTTGCAAGCCAATTTAGGCCAAATTAAATTTCTCCTGATTTAATTAAAATCCCTGCTGTTCGGAGACATTTTGTGGTGTGCACCCAACCTACCCAGCAGAAATCCATGTGTGTGAGAGTGTGTATGGGGGGAGGGGGCGATGCTCTTGTGGGTTATAGCTTCTGAGTGCTTCCACTTAAGAAAAATCACACAGGATCCTCCCCGACTTGGTATCCAAACACAGAAATACCTTGATAGTTCTTTATTTTAGGATTTTACAATGATGATAAAAAGAATAGTTGAATAAGACTAATCTTTTATTATGGAAAAAGAACCAAATGCAGATGATACAACAGGCATGAGTACCAGGATGCTCTGATATCAATACGCGGGTCCTCCTTTGTAAGGCTCTATGAGGAAGCCTGATCCACTGGATCAGTGAAGCATCTCTTACACTGGACTCGCTTGGATTCCTTTCTCATCTTTTCTGCCTCCTCTGGTTGATTCCTCCTGTGTGTGTCCTATATAATCTTGTCCCCGTGATTTTGTTCTCAGCCATTACTTCTGTGATTCATTGCTGTTCACTTTAAGCAAAGTCTTTTTCCATTTATTTTAATCTCAGTTTTGTTTGCCTTTGACATGCTCTCTAGAATTTTGGGTGCCTGCTCTTTCTCTAACTCCGAAGAAGGCTTTTGTTGGCTTGCTTGGTGCTGCAACTCTCTCTGTAACCTGAGTCCTGGATCCTACCCAAGTTCCCTCTCCTGGGGGCTTCCAGAGGGTGGGCATTTATTCTCATTGGCTGGGTAAGAGAGCTGTTTGAGATGGGAGCTTAGAATGGACCCTTGAATTGTTCAGAGCCAGGAGAGACACTTGCTGAGCATGGCACTGCTCTGAATACTGTTGGTATTCTGCTTGTATCCCTCTCCAGTATCTGCATCTCTGTCCCTGGGAACTTTGCCAGTCTTACTCCAGCTGCAAAAGTCAGGGTGAGAGGTAAGCATGAAATGTCCAGAAATTAACAACCTCCAAGTTATCCCCATGAGTCAATGACACGTGAGTTTGTCGTGTAAATCCCCCAGCTTCCTCTCTCCTTGAGCTGGATATTGTGTGTGGTGCATGCGTGCTTCCGTTTTTCTGACTCTGCAATCCACGGACTGTAGCCTGCTAGGCTCCTCTGGTCACTGGATTTCCCAGGCAAGTTGCCATTTCCTCCTCCAGAGGATCTTCCCAGCCTAGGAATCAAACCCACATCTGCTGAGTCTTCTACACTGAGGGCGGGTTATTACCACCCAGCCATCGGCGAAGCCAGGTACTTGTGAGGAGTATGTTTTGCACCATTTCTCAGAGTTTCTCCTCAGATGACGCTCCAGGCACCCTCCAGAGTAGCTGGCTTAACTGCCTGCTCTTTGTTGACCATCTTCTCTTTCTTATTTCCCCTGGCCCTCTACTGGGATGCCCAGCACACCCCAAATAAGCTATCTCACTCAAATGCTTGTCTCAGGGTCTTTTCTGAAATATTCAAAATTGAAACAAGCATTACATGTCTTTAGAGCAGCAGCAACTTTGGGAGGCTTGTACTTAACCACTTAATATCCTCTATTGTGAGATACACTGGCAAAGGATTTTGAATTTCATTATTTTCCCCAATGTTTTTTTATTGTGATGAAACAGATATAACATAAAATGTACAATCCTAACATTTTAGGTGTAGAGTACAGTGGTATTAAGTACATTCATATTATGGTGCAATTATCACCATATATATCTCCAGA
This sequence comes from Aepyceros melampus, assembly GCA_006408695.1. Classification (NCBI taxonomy): domain Eukaryota; kingdom Metazoa; phylum Chordata; class Mammalia; order Artiodactyla; family Bovidae; genus Aepyceros; species Aepyceros melampus. Next base: position 69,037 of record SJXQ01004421.1, on the reverse strand, counting down.
ACTCTTTTCCTCATAAAACTGAAAGTCTGTGCTCGTTACACAATAACTCCCTATAACCATGTCCTCACCCCCTGGAAACCAATATTCTACATTTTTTCATCTCCCCCTTCCCTCATGCTCTAGCCTCTGGTAACCAGCATTCTACTTTATGTTACTATGAGTTCAGCTTTTTTTAAAAATTCCACATGTAAGTGAGATCATAGACGTCAAAGAAAACGTCAAAGTTTTCTGCCAAGTAGCCCAAGAACCTTTCTACCTAAGGGAGGCTTCTATTCCTCTAGGTGAGTCTCAGAGTCTGCTCACCCCTCTTAAGTGGGTTTCCCAGGCCATGAAATACTCAGCCATTCCTGGAATACAAATAGTGGGTTTAATTCTTAGGAGGAAAAGGGAATCAAGAAGATTATATCCAATGATTCTGAAATTATTAAAGGAGAGTAGTGGTGTGAAATGTTTGAAATGTGGTTGATTAATGCATTATAGATTTAAAACAATTCTGTTGAATTATATTCTGAGCAGCCTAAAAGTAAATGTATTCAATATAATGAGAGCAGCTTAGTGGTCCGGAAGAAGGTATTCAAATGCTTCCTGTTAATGGGGAAATTCTTCAAATGTAATCTATTCATGCATTCATTCATTTATCTATTATGCCAAAAGTATTACCAGGCACCTCCCATGAAAAGCATTAAGAATAGGAAACATAGAAATGAAATTGAAGATTTTCTCCCCTCAAGAAGCTCAGCATCAACTGTAATGCACGCAAGAAAACAATTGCAGTTGAGAATAGAAAGAGATAGGAGGGAAGTAAAAACAGATTAGGGGTTCCTCCCCAGATTGGGTATTTAGGTGGGGTTTTCTTGAACTGCGACATCCCAACTGACTCTTGAAGGATGCCATGTGAGACAGCAGATTGACGAGAAGGAAAAGACACTCCAGAAAGAAGTATCATCAAGAGGATGATCCTGCTCGGTGCCTTGTTGTAGGGACTTCAGGGACTGATTTAAGGCTGGATCCTGTGGTGCCACATGAAAAAGGTAAGTTTGGAGAACAGGCCAAATGGGTTTGGATGAGCTACCAACCTGTTTGTATTTAAGTCATTTAATAATAATTCAGGAGAGAAGCAATGCAAAATTCTAAACATGGGAACAAGATAAAGTTGTTTTCATCTTTAATTTTTTATCAAAGTACAGTTGATTTGCAGTGTCATGGAAGCTTCCGGCGTACAGCACAGCATTCAGTTACAGTCAGTCCCCTACAGGTGAACCTTCAAGTCATGAGCTTTTGAAGGCGAGACGTGGGTTTGCACGTCCAGTCACGTGGCTAGCTCGTGTGTCTGGTCTACCCTGTCCTGTCTGTGCATCCTCTACAAGTGGGTGTGTTTGTACTTAACTTGTGTGTGAAAAATATTACAAACCTATTATAGTACAGTACTATATAGCTGATAGTGAGAGTTAGATACCTAGGTTAACTGTTGGAATTACAAAGTGGACTTATAAACGTGCTTTCTGAATGGGGTTCCTGTGTATGTAACAGTCTTACTATATAATATACGTGTGTGTGTATGTTGGTATATATTTATATATAACTGAATATATATGTAAAACTGAATATATATATATATAGCTTAATTATTCTTTCTCAAATTATTTTCCTTTATGGGTTATTACATAATATTGAGTATAAAGAAAGTTCCATGAAGCTATCTTAAGCTGTAGTGTGACAGTTTGAATTTCTTAAGGATGAATACATTGACAAAGGAAAAATGTCTTCTCTCTATGGAGAAGAGCTCAGATTTTCCACGTGATTTAAAGCCTATTGCTGCAGAGAAAAGCAAAGCATTATCTCCAACCACCTTTATCTTTCTCCTTCCACTCTAGCTCCTTTAATCATGGTTTTCTCAAGAGGACTACATGTGCTATTCCTTCTTTCTGAGATATTCCTCCTTCAGATCCTGGCAGGGCAAGCATTTTCCATGTATGCAAATCTGCTTTTAGATGCAAATCTCCTTCTCCTACCCCTGGAGAAGGGATAGGCTACCCACTCCAGGATTCTTGGGCTTCCCTTATGGCTCAGCTGGTAAAGAAGCTGTCTGCAATATGGGAGACCTGGGTTTGAACCCTAGGTTGGGAAGATTCCCTGGAGAAGGAAAATGTTGCCCACTCCAGCATTCTAGCCTGGAGAATTCCATGGGCTGTATAGACCATGGGGTTGCAGAGAGTCTGACATGACTGAGGGACTCACTTTTTCTTTGCTCAGTCAGCACCCTCCTCCCCAGCTCTCCATCCCCTCATCCCGCCTCCTTTCCTCCACTGCACTTACCTCCAGCTGATGTTGTTCATCTCTCTATTTACCAACTGGTCTTCCACTTTCCCCACTAGGATGGCAGCTCCATGCAGGTGGGAGGAGTTTAGTGTTTTTCATCACTTTACCTTCAGAACCTCTCACAGAGCTTGACACTTCTCAATATCAGTTGAATAAATAAATGAATAAAACCCAAGTTCTCCTCAAGCCAGAGACAAATAACTGACTAAATGGGCCTGAAAATTCTAGTAGAACATGCTGTTATAATTTCACAACTGTTAGCAGGACTAAGCTGGCTTGATACTGTTACAGTCACACACAGACACAAAAATCACTAGCAATTTCCATAATAAACCCATTTTTCACAGACATGTGCCCTTTGCTTGGTCTTGTGGGCTGGTTACAATAGGCATAATTAAAGCAATAAATAAAAATGTCACCAACCACACGGGACCTAGAGTCAATTCCTCAGGGGGTTCTGTGGGTTTTGACCCCCGTTTCACTAAATATAGACTTCAGTAGAGGAAGGAAAGTGCTCATAAATAAGGAACGAATGGGCATGTGTCCACTGGCTGCCGTCCTCCATAATTCAAGGCCACAGCTTGTTTAAGGTCCGGGTCCTTTTACTCCTTGCACCTGAAAATGATGTTTGCAGTGATTGTTTCTAGAGACCAGAGCTCCATATAACTTGTCTCTTTTGTATGGTTCACTCATAGCCGTACAACTGGTTCATCTCTTGAATGCTGATGCAACAGAGGGTTTTGGGAAACAGTTTTCCACAGAGTTTTTGCATTTCTGCACAGCTTGCAAACAGAGGTAGTGGCAATCATTTGTTCTGAGCTCTTTTTCTGAGAAAATTTGGGTAGCAAAAGACCTTGGAAGAGAAAGATAGCATCATCCCTCGGAGCAAAGTTAGTTAGGTTTGTTTACATTCTATTACAGAAAAGATGGGCCTTTCTAATCTTATGGTTCTTCTTCTATAATACAACCCGCCATGATTTCACACGCTACCTGCTCCTCTTCATATCTCTCTGGGGCAGCTGGAACTCGGAGAACTGGTACAGTAAAGTCCTGCTGCTCTGGCCATTGCTCCAGCTGTTTGCATCCCAAACCCGGAAGTCTCTATCTTTGGCCAGCCTCCACGAAACAGTAGCAGGTTAACTTATTTATTTGCAAAGAGTATAAAATCTCACACCTTTACAGTCTTGACAGTTGATACTTGGCACATTCTTGTTGACTAAGGAGGACCTGTAATGATGATATTTACAAAAGCTGGTAACCAGGATGAAGTACCAGAAAATCACCTTTCATGAAAAGCAGTTGAATGGACCCAGAGTTGAGCCCAGAGAACAAAAGGCCAAGAATGGGCATGGAGATGGTCTTATACTCTGTGAAGAGCAATAGGAAAGAAAGAAGTCTCTTTGGCTGGACTGTTACAGAAGACTCAGTTGAAATCCATATAGGGAAGATACACTGAAGCGAATTTCAGTCACTGAGTAAGGGGATACACTCTTACCTACAAGGAGCTACAACTAATGCACAAGAGTGAACTGGATTTAATTGTAAAGGCTCAGAGCCAGAATTGCTGTTGTTTAGTTGCTAAGTTTTGTTTTTTGCTTTTGCAACCACATGGACTGTAGCCCACCAGGCTTTTCTGTCCATGGGATTCTCCAGGCGATAATACTAGTGTGGGTTGCGGTGCCCTTCTCCTGGGGATCTTCCTGACTCAGGAATTGAACTCACATCTCCTGCATTGGCAGGTGGATTCTTTACCACTGAGCCACCAAGGAAGCCCAGACTCTAATGAGGCATGCTCAAAAATGCAATGGGTTTCCTTAATGGGTCCGGTGCTCATAGAAATGGAAGGTTTTAAACATCTCTGGGACCATCTTCTAATGGAAGAACCCTCTCTTCCATTAGATGACAGATGGCTTCAGATGGCATCTTAGGTTTCTTGAACGAGCTCAGATTATTGAAATTCCTGGTTCTTTTCCTGCTCACGAATGCTTTCCAGACCACAGACCCAGAGAAGTTAGCTTGCAGTGTTCGGTGTGGACGTGCCTGGAGCTTGAAGCCATAGTATAGGCTTTCCCTCCATGCAGTTCTGACATCTCATAAAAGTGGAACTCCAGTGTAGAAGGGAAAATAAACAGAGATAGGAAACCTGGACCGGCTGCCACGTCGTACTGTGCTGAGGCCTCTGCTCGTCCACCCACTGCACACTTACCTAGCATCCAGCGTATCCTGAGCCTTGCACTGGGCATGGAGACAGCAAAACACAGCTCCTTGACCTTGACGATTTCAGATCTAGCTGGGGACACAGATAAGTAATTTGACAACTAGAGTCTATTTTCCTGAGTGCTGAGATAGGGGTCAATCCAGACTCCTGCAGGAGCAGAGACAGGGAGCACAAGAAATGACTTCAGGAGAAAAAGAGGGTTCTCAACAGTTTCCAAGGAGAGACTACGAGTGAGCTGAATCTTGGATGACAAAAAGGGATTGAGCAAATTCGGAGGTGAGGTTGAGGTGTAACCTCCACAAGAAAGGCAGGCTGTGAGAGTCTCTAGAAGACAGACCATTCTGTTTCACCAACAAATTGATTTCAAGGGAAGGAGAAAAAAGAAGAGATGATGAAGGATTGGAAGAGACTAAGGACTTATCAACCAATTGAAATTTTATGTGGATATTATTTGGATCTTAAGTTAAACTTTAAAAAACAAATTCATGAGACCATTAAAAAAGAAAAACAGGTTGTAAGGCACAGTTAGAAGGTGTGAAACATCCCAGTGAGTTCAAGAAATGACAGTAGTAAGGTCTGTCCAAAGACAGGAGGCACGAGAACAAGGGAGCAGGCTGGAAAATAAAGCAAGGGCCAGATCACAAAAGTCCTCGTGGGACAGACATGAGTTATGACAGCTAGTCACAGCTAGACTGTCCCTTCACAAAGACGACTCTGCCTGCAATAAGCAGAGGAGGGAAGGACCTGGCGTTGGGAGAGAATCCATGAGGAGGTAGTTCCCCAGAGAGATGTTGAACTTGAACACCTGTGATGAGCTGCCCTCTCAATTACAGGCACAGAGACCTCCTGGATTTGCCTTAGACATTCTTTACGTACCACGAGTAGTTCTAAATCCTCAGTCTTGGACTCTGCACCCTGCTCAGGTCAGACTCCAAGACAAAACAGGCAGGGCTGGTCTATCACCTGCAACAGGTAAATCACACTGGGAGGGCAAGGGCCATCCCACCCATCCTCATTCAGTTCAGTTCAGTCACTCAGTCGTGTCCGACTCTTTGCGACCCCATGAAGCACACCAGGCCTCCCTGTCCATCACCAACTCCCGGAGTTCACTCAGACTCACGTCCATCGAGTCGGTGATGCCATCCAACCATCTCATCCTCTGTCATCCCCTCCTCCTCCTACCCCCAATCCCTCCCAGCACCAGGGTCTTTTCCAATGAGTCAACTCTTCCCATCAGGTGGCCAAAGTATTGGAGTTTCAGCTTCAGCATCATTCCTTCCAATTAACACCCAGGACTGATCTCCTTTAGGATGGACTGGTTGGATCTTCTTGCAGTCCAAGGGACTTTCAAGAGTCTTCTCCAACACCACAGTTCCAAAGCATCAATTCTTTGGTGCTCAGCCTTCTTCACAGTCCAACTCTCACGTCCATACATGACCACTGGAAAAACCATAGCCTTGACTAGACCTTTGTTGGCAAAGTAATATCTCTGCTTTTCAATATCCATCCTCATTACTCCGGGCTTTTCCAGTTCCTCTAAAGGCATTATGGGTGCTGGATGCATTCTTCAATGTCTATGCAGAACATTAGTAGACCCTGCGAGAAGAAAAGGGCTTGGTTGCTAGGAAACCGATGACCCATTATTAGCCACACCTACAGGGCAGCTCCAGATGAAGTCCTTTCTCTTTAGAAAGGAATGTCTAATTCCTCCCTTCAGTTGCCATTGCCTACATATTAATTTCCTTTTGGGGTTCAACAGCCATCTGGCCCATTAACAAAGGGTTTCTAACTGATTATGCAAAGTGTTCAGAGCTAAAACCTGGCCAGATGGGAGTCTTTCTTTTCTGCACTCCTCCTTTGAAATCAGAAAAAAAAAAAAAAGATTAGGCAGTTTTTTTTTTTTTTAATTTCTTTCTTTGGGGCTAAGAATAAATGACATTGTGACAGTATGTTTAAAGTTTTTACCTGCATTTCTTTTCCTAAGTGATTTATACTGAATACCCACCACTCCAAGCAAAGAACTGGGCTCATCATGGAGGCGGATAAGAGGGAGATGTGGACATTCCCTCCCGATAAGTCATGATCTGCTGGAGAGAGAAGGTGCCAGGCAGGAAATGTGAGCAGGAGGGGTCAGGCAGTGCTGACTCTCACGCTGTGACTGAGCCCCGGCATCACTGTACAGTGCTTGGTCCTTGGTGGGCACTAAATACAGATTTGGAGCAGAAAATAAATCTCAAATCAGAACTGACAATGCCCACTCCCCCTCAGCACACGCCATGGCTTCCAAACAAAATGAACAAAAAGCCAAAGCAGTTCCACCAAAGTCCAACGCCATCAGCATTGGAAAGAAACAGGTGCTCCCAAGGGCAGCCACATGCGGGGAGCACAGCGGTGGCCTCCTGACCCAGCTCTCACCCCAAGAGTGTAACCAGGAGGTCAGCCAATCTCTCTAAGGGTTCTGGTCTGCACTGTGTCCCTACCTCCTCCAACCCCCAGTACCTCAGGATGTGACTTTATTTCAAGATCATATCTTAAAAGAAGTATTAAGTTAAAATTACAGTATTAGGGTGAGGCCATAATTCAGTCTCATTGTTGTTGTTTGATTAGTTGTGTCCAGGTCTTTGCAACCCCATGCATTGCAGCATGCCAGGCTTCCCTGTCCTTCACCATCTCCCAGAATTTGCCCAGATTCATGTCCATTGAGTCAGTGACGTCATCCCACCATCTCATCCTCTGTCACCCCCTTCTCCTCCTGCCCTCAGTCTCTCCCAGCACCAGGGTCTTTTCCAACGAGTTGGCTGTTCAAATCTGGTAGCTGAAGTATTGGAGCTTCAGCCTCAGTCCTTCCAATGAATATTCAGAGTTGATTTCCCGTGAGATGGACTGGTTTGATCTCCTTGCTGTCCAAGGGACTCTCAAGAGTCTTCATCAGCACCACCATTCGAAAGCATCAATTTTGTGTGACCTTCATAGAGGAGGAAGATACCCCAGGAAAGTTTGTGCACAGGGAAAAGACACAGCAGGAAAACAGCCTTCTGCAAGTCAACAAGAGAAGCTTCACATGACACCAACCTTGCTGGCACTTCGATCTCAGACTTCTAGCCTCCAGAATGGTGAGAAAATAAACATTTGCTGTTTAAGCCACCTATTCTGTGGCTATAGCCATACCGTACTGTGCTATTATGGAAGCCCCAGCAAACAAATATAAGAATTCTTACACAGACAATGCAAACAAAGGAGATGCAAACTGAATATTCTCCTTTAGAGAATGAATGGTGGAAACTTTTAAGGTGGGACTAGTGAGACACAGAAATAAAGGCATCAGAGGCCAATCTGCTCTGATAAAATACAGCTCCAGGGCTGACTCAGGAACGAAGCTAAAGGTATGTCTTTTCCAACATAGAATAGCTCACTTTCATCTACCTTCCAAGTAAGTGGGCACCGGAAGAGGATGTTCAGCACAAGCTCAGAAGTGGGAGCAGCTGCTCCGGGTTCTAACAGGTTCTGCCTAAGTGACAGAAGTTTCCACACTAGTTGGCTGATCTCCCTTCCTCTGTATCCCTGCCCCTTCTTCCTGCCCATCACCAACCACAACCTCAGTTCCTGAAAGTGAAAGCCACTCAGTCGTGTCCGACTCTTTGCAACCCGATGGACTGTAGTCCACGGGACTCTCCAAGCCAGAATACAGGAGTGGGTAGCCTTTCCCTTCTCCAGGGGCTCTTTCCAACCCAGAGATTGAACCCAGGTCTCCCTCATTGCAGGTGAATTCTTTACCAGCTGAGTTACAAGGAAAACTCAAGAATACTGGAATGGGCAGCCTGTCTCTCCTCTAGCGGATCTTCCTGACTCAGAAATCGAACCTGGGTCTCCTTGCATTGCAGGCAGATTCTTTACCAACTGAGCTATCAGGGAAACCTGAAAAGATTCACCAAAAGGAACACTCAGAAGCTATTCTCAAAGGATGCCTTTGAGGAAGAAAATGAAAAATCACTCTAAAATATCAGAGCAAAAGTTCTGTCCAGAGCCAGTTTGTTTGAAAAAAAAAAAACAAACAGATTTTTTTTTTTTTTTCTGACAGTGCAGGAGACATAGGAGGCTTGTGTTCAATCTCTGGGTTGGGAAGATCCCCTGGAGGAGGGCACAGCAACCCACTCCAGTACTATTGCTTGGAGAAATCCCATGGACAGAGGAGACTGGTGGACACCAGTGCATGGAGTCACAAAGAGTCAGACATGACTGAAGCGACCTAGCAGGCACACAGCAACTATAGTGAAGTCACTCAGTCGTGTCCGACTCTTTGACCCCTTGGACTGTAGCCTACCAGGCTCCTCTGTCCATGGGATTTTCCAGGCAATAGTACTGGAGTGGATTGCCATTTCCTTCTCCAACTATATGAACCACATAAAAAAGCAGAAAGAAAAATGCATGCAAAGGATAAACTGAGAACCCAGTCTCGAAGAAAACATAACCCAAGAAACAGAAGACAATCGCCCACCAGTGTTCCTAGTTATTGAGGAGCCTAATGAGAGTGCGAATTCAATACAAACAAGTGTTCAAAGATGACATAATAAAGCAATAGAACATGATGAAAAGGGATGTTGTGGCCTCAAGGAAGAAAAATAGTCAAATAAAATATACTTTCATTACAGAACCAAAAAAAAAAAAATTAAAAAAGGAAGAAAGGGAACAGACATCGTTGAAAATTCAATTACCACAAATGTGAAAAGACTTAAAACTAACACAAGGAAGGCAGATTAAAAAGAGCAAAAAAAAAAAAAAAAATCAGATAGCTGCTAACAGATAGGGAAAGTGAAAAGGATAACTCCAATGCTCATTCATATTCACTTTACAAACATGGAGCCTGTCCATGTGGACAGTCTCTGTCTTCAGTGCATTTACAAACAATAAGCAAACGAGTCCACATGTCAGATGGTCACAGATGCTAAAGAAAGGCAGAAAACAAGGCTCAGGGGATGGAGGGTGTGGTGGTGGAGGCGTCGCTACTATGCACCGATATCAGAGAAGAGCCCTGGGGTAAGGTGACTCTGCAGGTGAGCCCTGACTGGAGGCAGGGAGCCAGTCCAGAATTCTGGGGGCAGAGAACACAAGGGTAAAGACCACTGGGTGGTTGAGAATGTGCCCAGTCAGTTTGGAAGCGCAAAATGGCCTCTGCGACTGCAATGGACTCATCGGTGGGGGTGATGCTAGGACATGTGGCTGGAGAAGAGGTAGCAGCCAGGTATGTATTATTGCTTTGTTGGCCGTCATGAGTATCTGCGTACAGAATCCATAGATGGGCTTGAGCGGAGGGAAACAGCATCACTCTGACTGATGTGTTGCAAATAAATTGTTATGGAGCAAGGGTAGAAGCAAGATACCAGTTCAGTGGCAACCGTCAGACCTACAGCAAGAGGTAACGGGTTAGACCAGGGTAAAGGGAGGCTTGTAGGAAGTGGTCAAAATCTGATATATTGAAGGAGAAGATAACAGGATTTGCAGAAGGATCAGATATGGGGAACTTCAGTTCTGCAAAGAGGAACCAAGGATAACTCCCAGGCTTTTGACTTGAACATCTGGAAGGGTAAATTTCCCATTTATGAGACTGGGGAAACTGTGGCAGGAGCAGGCTTGCAATGGGAGCTAGAATTTGATTTTGGGCGTGTTGTGTGTTTCTTAATTCAAGGGGAGATATGAACAGCTAGTTGAATACCTAATTCCGGAATGCCAAGGAGAGGTCTGGCTTTAAAGATATGAATGTATGAGTTGTCTGTATGTAATTCTTAAGGTGGAGCACACACCAAATAGAACAGAAAAAATATTCAAGGACATAATTTTAAAAATCCATGACTCTGCAGATTCAGAGAACTTGCTCTGCTTCAAGGAAATTTGATGCAGGATATCTAAGCACAAAAAGTGTGCAATTGCAGAGACATATCCTGATCCAGTTGCTGAAATTCAGTGATAAAGAGTGAGGTTTTCGGGCACCCAGGAAGGAGAAGGAAGTCCCAGAGGAAGGAGACAGAGGCTGATCGTAGCATATTCAATAGTCAAAGGTAATAGACTAGGGTCTATATTTTCTGCAGGTAAGTGTGACTCAAGAATACCAGGCATAACTAAGACATTGTTCAAGGACAGGACAGCAGTAGTTATTCTTAGGTAACTCACATAGCTCAGGAAATATTGCACCCTTGAGTTCTTACTGGAAAAAAGAAATTACTTAAAAATGAAATCAAGTCACTTAAGAGATGAATCAAAGTATATAGAACTCAGGAATGGAGGATGTGGTAACAGTGAGCATTGAGTCAAGTTATATATAGACCTGATACTAAATAGTGAGGAAATGATTTTTACAAAGCAGAATGCAAATACTACAAACATTGACAGTGTAAAAACGAGCGTCTAACTAACAAAAATCAGGAGGTGGGAGAAGAGATGGTGGGAGGAAGCCTGTGAGTGCTAATGGTTTCATCATTTATGTGAATCAATCAATGCTGCTGAAAATTGCAACTTGTAGTTTAAAATCACCTAATGTCTCTAATTATGATTTTCATAATTTTAATTCTTAATACCAGAGTATTCTAAAATATCTATTATGGTAAAGATTCAAGACTAGCAAATCCTTCCATTTTGTTTTCATTTCTTTATTTTGGTAAATTTGGAAAAAAAAGTACTTTGAATGAAAAATGGTACTTTATATTTTTAGGAAAACATCTTATCATTCTATCATCTATCTATATTTCTATAGAGAAAAAATATGAAATGACATTCCCCTAAAAATACTGATAATTAGTTTTGAGTGGGCTAATTTGATGTGATATTTTGTTTATATTGCTTGAATTCACAATAGGCATATATTATTTTTTTTTTCAAAAGCATACTATACTTCTTTTTTTAAAAAGTAACCATGAGAAATGGCTTGCAAGCAACTGCCACAACAAGCCAGAAAAATGACGATGGGATTGTCCTAGACGAGGCTTTCTTGGGGGAGAGGCTTGAAACAGAACAGTTACCAACGGGAAAGAGCTGGTTTGCCCAAGGAAAAGAAAACGTTTAAAGCTGGGAATCATACAGAAAAGGCTCAGGCATAGGTTTTTTTTTTTTTTTTTTATTCAGGGAATAATAAAGGCTTTCTTACATTCATTGCCTGCTATGTGTTAGAACACAGATACTGGTCTCCTGCAAGGTGAAGGTTATTATCCCCATGAGTGATAAAGGGTTAACTCAGCAGACTCAGGATGCTCAAGTCCTGCACCTACCAAAGAGAGGAACAACCCTTCCCCTGCTTCCGGGACACAATGTCTGAATCCTTGGACTATCCTACCTAGCAAGAGTGACTTTGTGTACCTGACCGTAGCTCACACCAGCTCATTTAGACAGTTTACATTAATGGTGTGATGTGTGGTGGAGCCCAGCTTTGTTCTCCAGGACCTATTCTATATGAGTACAACCTCTGGGGAGCCTGAAGGCCTGGTGAAGGTCAGTCATGTGGGTGCACCATGACAAATATCAGCCTACATGTTGGAACACCAATAAAAACCTGGATGCCAAGGCTCAGCTGAATTTCTCTGGTTGGCAACAGTTTGTGCTGTCGCATATCATTGCTGGGATAGTTAAGTGCTGTTTGCATGACCCCACTGCTTCCACTTTTTCCCCTTCTGTTTGCCATGAAGTGATGGAACCGGTTGCCATGTGGGGATGTGAGAGTTGGACCATAAAGAAGGCTAAGTGCTGCAGATTGATGCTTTTAAAATATTGTTCTGGAGAAGACTCTTGAGAGTCCCTTGGACTACAAGGAGATCAAACCAATCAATCCATTCTAAAGGAAATCAACCCTGAATATTCATTGGAAGGGCTGTTGCTGAATGTGAGGAGCTGACTCTTTGGAAAAGACCCTGATGATGGGAAAGATTGAAGGCAGGAGGAGAGGAGGGGACTGAGGATGAGATGGTTGGATGGTATCACTGACTCAATGAACATAAATTTGAGCAAACTCCTGGAGATGGTGAAAGCCAGAGGAGCCTAGCATTGTGCAGCTCATGGGGCCACAAAGAGTCAGACACGACTTAGCAACTAAACACCAAAGATATGATCCCACTGCGGGGAGGGCAATAGGGACCTGTCATTGTCTCTCCTGGATTTTCTCCTAAGTACCTTTCTCCTTTGGACACTTTAACCTGTATCTTTTCACTCGAATAAACCATAACCACAAGTATAACAGCTTTCCTGGGTTCCATGAGTCCTTTTGGTGAACCATGAAACCCGAGGGTCATCGGATTTCAATAGGACCCCACTTTATAGATGAGCAGCTGAAATTCAGAAGATTTTATGTGACTTGCTCAAACTTACAAAGCCAGTAATCCAAAGAGCTGAGAACTAAGCCCAGGTCTTTCTGGCTAGAAAGCCTTACTTTTCTCCTTGGCAACAGAGGTTTTCATGCCATTTTTTCTTTTTAGCACTTTTTAATACTTTGGGAGATATATAATGAAAATTTAACAAAACCCTCGATATGCAAATCAACTACTAAAAATAGGGTAACTTCACTGAAGTGTGGGTGGAAGGTTCTGGATTGTTTCATCTGGTCCCACACACCCACGCCCCTGAGGCATCTGGTGCTCAGCTAGACCTCTGGGGTAGGGCTATGTACCTTCACCAAGCATATCTGTTGCTTTAAGACTGACTGCCCACCTTACCCTTCTCTACCCACCTGACTTCTCTACGGTCATCTCAGGCTTCATGTCTTCCTAAAAATTTCTCCTTATCCCTTAGGTCAGAGTTCAGTGGCTCAGGATGACTACTTGCTCTGGTTTGCCTGAGTCCATCTTGGTTTTAGCTCTGCATGGCCTAACCATCGGGAATGTTGATAATCCCCTTCAGTCTTCTGCTGCGGTGCCCCTCAAGCTTGACTGTAGACACAAATCATCTGAATCTGGTTAAAATGCAGACTCTGATTCATGAGGTCGGATGGGCCTGAGAGTCTGCATTTCTAACAAGCTCCCAGGTGCTAGTGCTGCTGGTGGTGGCCCCTCTGGAGCCAGGACCACACTTTGAGTGGCAGAGGATGCGAGCATGCTTTGTTTTCTGTATCTGTGTAATTTTTGCAGTGATGGTAATTTCCTGTTTGTTGGTTTCCTCCACTAACCTGCAAATTCTCCAACAATAGGAACCATATTCCAAGTCCGTGTATTCCCTGTCCTAGGAGGGTATACAGCACAGAGTCTGTGCACAAAAGGATTCCTCTTGAATGCACAAAGAGTGGAATTCCTGGAGAGGGTCCCAGGATTCATGCCTGAGGGCCAGCCGGACTCTAGTAACTAAAGAGTCTTATGTGGGGCCATGAAGGAACCTGATGGACCCAGGAATGGGGCTTCTCTAGCCTGCTATCTGCCCAGTGTCCTCCCACTGAGTTATACCTTGAAAGATACCATGGGTGAGGGTGACCTGAGTCTAGAAATAGGAGTACACATGTCTGAGACGGGATGAGTTCACTTCATTCAAATGCTCCACTAAAGTGGATACTCTGCAAAAGCGCCCTCTGAGCGCCTTGTGTCATTATTAATACCCTGGGTGCAAACTGCTTTCTCAAGAGTGATCTTCACACTCTGCGATGCTGCTTCGTGGAAGGCGAATGGAGCCTGGGCTGCTTTGATGCTGGTTTTGTGAGACAGCCTATTGACAGAGGAGGGAAAGGGTCCGAGAAGTTGAGCACCTTGCCTAAGACCATGGCGGATGAGCTGCTCCAAGTGGATATGTTTTACTGATTCCTTGTCTAGAGCTCTTTCAACTGTAACACGTGGAATCCCAGGGTAAAAATTCACTGGGAGTGTGCCTGCCGGGGGGATGCATGATCGTGCCCCCATGGCAGCATATTCAGGGAATCTGTGAAATGGCATCATTCCACTCCCAAACAGAGCTATCAAAAGTTTGAAAAATTCAACTACATAGATTCCTAAAAGAAATGGCCGTTTGGCCAATGACCTCTGAATTGAGCTCTGAAATGACTCTGTAGGGGGCATTGCCTGGAGCCAGCGGGACTGCAGCCTGACATAATTCCTCATCTGTTCAAGGGATAAAGGGAAAGGCAAAGCTGCCCCTTATCTGAGAATCCCCCTTATTTGGAGGATTTTGCTAGACCTTGATGTTAATTAAATTGTTTCTCAAGCTTAATGTATTATATGTAATGTTTGCTTTTTAATGACCACCAGATGGTTTTTCAATGCTAATGAGTCGGGTATAATGACTCCCAGATTCCTAGTGCAGCTATAGGAGTCAGCGTGCCATCAGCCAAATGGATGCCCTGGGCAGACTGAGCACTCCCCCAGGGCCACTGCCAGCCCAGCACTTGGGCAGTGGTGAGGAAGGGATCTGCCACCTGATGACATCACGTCAGGCTCACAGCAATAAGGGCGTGCCCAAATGACGCTGACCTCAACGTTAGCACACGGCAGGTTCTGCAAGGAGCATGCTTGCAGATTAAAGTGCATCATAGTTGGGTTGGATCTCAAGAGTCCAGAGGTGCCCACCTTTCATCAGTAGGATAAGAAGTTTGTGGAAGCTTCCTGTTGCGAGGGGCTGGCTGTGGGGCAGTCTGGGTCTTGCCCTGATGGGTGGGGCCATGCTTAGTAAATCATTAATCCAATTTTCTGCTGATGGGTTGGGCTCTGTTCCCTCTTTGTAGTTTGTCCTTAGGCCAAACTGTGGTAGGGATAATGGCAGCAATGGTGACCTCCTTCAAAAAGACTTATACCAGCATGCCGCAGCTCCTAGGAATGTTGTCTTCAGTGCCCCTGACCCCACAGCAGGCCACTGTAAACCCACACCTCCACTGGAGATTTCTGGACACTCACAGGCAAGTCTGGCTCAGTCTCTTGGGGGATCACTGCTCCTTTCTCCTGGGTCCTGGTGCGCACAAGTTTTTGTTTGTGCCCTCCAAGAGTCTGTTTCCCCAGTCCTGTGGAAGTTCTGTAATCAAGGCCTTCTAAGTAAAATTCCCTGGGGGTTCTCGGTTCCTTTGCTGGGTCCCCAGGTTGGGAAATCTGTTGTGGGCCCTAGAAGTTTTGCAACAGTGTGAGAACTTCTTTTACATAACTGTTCTCCAGTTTGTGGGTCATCTGCTCAGAGGCTCTATGGTGGAGCTAAGAAGTCCTCCTCAGGAGTGCTTATGCCACATGCCACACCCCCCAGGTCTGCGGCAGCCAGAGCCCCTGTCCCCATGGCAGACCACTGCTGACCCATGCCGCCACAGGAGACACTCAAATACTCAAAGGCAGGTCTGGCTCAGTCTCTTTGGGGTCCCTGCGCCCTGGTACTCACAAGGTTTTGTTTGTGCCCTCTGAGCATCTCTGGTGAATGTGGGTTTTGATTCTAAATGTGATTTTGCCCCTCCTACCATCTTGTTAGGGCTTCTTCTTTGACCTTGAATATCTTTTTTTGGTGGGATCCAACATTCTCCTGTTGATGGTTGTTTAGCAGTGAGTTGCAGTTTTGGAGTTCTTGCTGGAAAAGATGAGCACACATCCTTCTACTCTACCATCTTATGGCAGGATCACTTCATGGCAAATAGATGAAGAAACAATGGAAACAGTGACAGACTTTCATTTTCTTGGGCTCCAAAATCACTGCAGATGGCAACTGCAGCCATGAAATTTAAAGACATTTGCTCCTTGGAAGAAAAGCTATGACAAACCTAGACAGCATATTAAAAAACAGAGACATTACTTTGCTGACAAAGGTCCATCTAGTCAAAGCTTTGATTTTTCCAGTAGTCATGTATGGATGTGAGAGTTGGACCATAAAAAAAGCTGAGCACTGAAGAATTGATGCTTTTGAACTGTGTTGTTGGAGAAGACTCTTGAGAATCCCATGGACTGCAAGGAGATCCAACTAGTCAATCCTAAAGGAGATCAGTCCTGAATATTCATTGGAAGGACTGACGCTGAAGCTCCAACACTTTGGCCTCCTGATATGAAGAACTGACTCATTAGAAAATACCTTAATGCTGGGAAAGATTGAGGAGAGGAGGAAAAGGGGACAACAGAGGATGAAATAGTTGGATGGCATCACTGACTCAGTGGATATGAGTTTGAGCAAGCTGTGGGAGTTGGTGATGAACAGGGAAACCTGGTGTGCTGCAGTCCATGGGGTTGCAAAGAATCGGACATGACTGAGCAACGAACTGAACTGAATCAGTATGATAATTGTCCTTGATTATTTAAAAACTACTTTTTTTTATAACTTTATTATTAAAATCATGAATAGCTTACTATCAATATCTCTCCAGAAAAGTTAGGAAGTATAAAGGAAGAAGAAAATGAGAAAGGAAGAAAGAAATGAAACAAACAAAAACACAACAGATAAATAAAGAAAAAGGAAAAAAAATAGATTCATTTGCCTAAATCTGGTTTGGCTAAAATACATTTGCTCATGAATTATGTGTCAGTTCATGTGTTTGTTTAAAATTCAATATCTTTTGCATCTTTTTGGATCTTACTCTTTGTCTTTCCATCTTTTTGTTATTTAAGTATTTTTAACAAAAAGTTACTTGTAACTTCAGAGCAATCTTGATTTATTTTAGAGTATCTAATTAGAGTTTATCAAAATCACAGTTTTATAAATAATGAAAAGCATCTGAAAGTGGGATAATTTTAGCAAACTACTTGTAGATATTTAGAGCACTGGTCTAGGAAAATTGATTTTAGATGAAGTGGCTGTTACCAAGCTCTTTACCTATGAGTGACCAATCTCTGCATTTGTCTGTGGCCAATTGTTTTGACATGAGTTCACTCATTACTGTAGCATAAAATAGACACACACACACATACATGTACATATTCCGTTAGATATATTAAATGTATCTTACAGGCATATTTTATATCACTATACTTAGAATGAGATTTTAACTTAAAGCCTACTCAATGAAAACTGTATTCCACTAGAAATTTTAGTATAGCATCACTTTAAATTCCTGAGTACTATTGAGAATTGGACCATAAAGAAGGCTGAGAGCCAAAGAATTGATGCTTTCAAATTGTGGTGCTAGAGAAGACTCTTGAGAGTCCCTTGGACAGCAAGGAGATCAAATCAGTCAACCCAAAGGAAATCAATCCTGAATATTTATTGGTAGGACTGATGCTGAAGCTCTAATATTTTGGCCACCAGATTTGAACAGCCAAGCCATTGGAAAATACCTTGATGTGGGAAAGATTGAGGGCAGGATGAGAAGGGGGTGATAAAGGACAAGATGGTTGGATGGCATCATGGAATCAATGGACATGAGTCTGAGCAAACTCCAGAAAATAGTGAAGGACAGGGTCCCTGGTGTTTCAGTCCATGGGGTCACAAAGAGTCGGACATGAATTAGTAACTGAACAGCAACAGCAACTATTGGGTTGGCCAAAAAGTTTGTTTAGTCTTTCCATAAGATGTTATGGGAAAATCCCAAACGAACTTTTTGCCAACCCTGTATTTGTGTCTGCTGTGAAGTTAACATTGGACATGGCAGTTGTTTCCACTGTTCTTCTATTCCAAATGATAGATTCTATTGCTGGCTTTCCTTTTTCTCTTAACAATAGAGTATCTCAAGCATCTTTTCATCTTTTATAGAGGACTCTTTTGGACAGTTACTTAGTAGTTTATGAGAAGATGCTGCATAATTTTTAAAAACTATTCTTTATTCATTAGGTCTAAACTTCTGTGGATATGCATTGCATTTCCTCCTATTTAATCCCTAGAGGTGGTATAATATTTTTTAAAGCTTTCGATCACATATATGCCCAAATTGCCCTCTAGAAAGGAGGTGCCAATTTATATTTCCATCAGTGGGATATAATAATAGCCATTTCCCTACAACTGCTCACAACTCTAGGCTGTTCTTCCTGCTTCCTCACTTTAATTCCAAATATCATGCACACTCATATTAAAAACAAACACAACAGAGCAACCCAATAGTACAGATTTATAAAGAGCAAAGGTGGTGGTAGCAGTGAAGAACCTGCTTGTCAATGCAGGAGACTTAAGAGACACAGGTTCAGTCCCTGCTTGGAAAAGAGCCCCTGGAGGAGGGCATGGCAACCCACTCCAGTTTTCTTGCCTGGAGAATCCTATGGACAGAGGAGACCAGCAGGCTACAGTCCATAGGGTTGCACAGAGTCGGACATGACTCAAGTGGCTTAGCACACGCACACAAAAGGGACAAAGGCCCTTTCTTTCACTTTGTTTTCCTCCTGACTCCTGCATTCAATTTCCATACCAAGAGGGACCTCTGTTAAAGTTTGTTTCTGGACTTGCTTCCAGAACATGCACTCATGTGTTTAAATTGCCTGCACTTGTTCCTCAGTGGAATCCACTCTACTCCCTGCATTTCTTTTTCACCTAATATATTTCAAACATCTGCCCACGAGAGCCCCTATGGATGATTCTTTTGAACAAGCACACAGTAGTACTCTACAGAATGTGTGTGCCACAATCTTTGAAAACTATTCTTAATTAACGAACATTGTGGTTCCATATACATATTCACTATTTCTACTGTTAAGAAAATTGGCCAATTTGATTAGTGAGAATATTTTTGTTTCTTTTCTGTTAATACCCATTTCCCTGATGTCTAATTTCGATGTTTCATCTACTTATCGACCATGTGTATTTCTCTTGAAAAACTGGTAGGTTGCATTTTGAAGCAGATACTTCTAATACATTAAGTCCCCTACATACAAACGAATTCTATTGCAAGAGTGCATTTGTAAATCCAATTTGTTTGTTAAGTTCAACAATATTAGCCTAGGTATCCAACTAACACAATCAGCTATATAGTACTGTACTATAATAGGTTTATAATACTTTTCACACAAAAAAACACATAACAAAGACAAAAAAAAAACCAACAAATTTTTTTTAGTCTTATAGTATAGTACTTTGAAAAATACAGGAGTGCCAGCTACATTACCGCTGCTGTTACAGTTGCTTCTGGACGCCTGGGCTTGAAGTAAAGACCTGCACTTCTGTACTCACACAGGCCGGTCCAGTCAGGTCACCACCACTTGCAGAGGATGCACGCAGACGCGTGAACTAACCGACACGACTGGACACGCGAGCGTGCATTTGCGTCTTTGAAAGTTCCCAGCCTGAAGACTCGCGTGCAGGGGACGCACTGTGACGTGCCACGCTACACGCGCTAGGTGGGGCCGAGGGGCTGCGTCTTCTGGAGCAGATGGGAGTGGAGAAAATGTACGTCCTTCCTAGGTCGAGGCAGGTTGAGGAGCGGTGTCCCACAGCGGGCAAAGGAGAGGATGGGGCGA
>SJXQ01004421.1:16522-48994 GCA_006408695.1 Aepyceros melampus | reverse complement strand
GCTGCGCGGCGCACGGGGCCCAGCCTGGCGCTCCGTGACAGCCTAGAGGGGCGGGCGGGGGAGGGAAGGGGGAGATATACACGGAATGACGACCGGACTCGCGTTGTTGGATGGCAGAAACCGACACAGCACTGTAAAGCAAGGATCCTCCAATCAAAAATATGCAAAAAGGAGTGGGGCTGTCCCGGAACCCAGGGAAGCCACAGGTGGAAGGGGCTTGGGTCCCTGAAGACACTAGGGGCCAGAGCCTCCCCCAGCCTCCCATAGCCTGGCCTGGACTAGGTGCGAGGAACAGGTGAGCTCAGTGCTAAGCCGCTGAGATTGGGCTCGTTTACTATGGGAGTCAGCGTTACTTACTGTGAAAACCATATGTGAGCTCTTTTTTATCTTCCGAAATGATCCCTGGCCCTCAAATAACAGTGGTTTTATTTTTAGTGTTCAGGAATAAACATGTTCAAATTCCAGCAGCTCGGGGCCTTTTTACTGCTGTCCCTGCTGGGAATATTCCTCCCACACAGCTGGCTGATGACTTCTCATCTCTCAGCCTCAGCTCCATCATCGCCACCTCAGAGGGGCCGTCCCTGATCACCAGTTCAAGACAATAGCCTCCCGACGCCTTCGTCTTTCTCCCTGAGAGATGGCTATTTTCCTAGCACTCCCAGCACCGTTCCTTTCTACCTGGCCTATGTGTTTATGTTTGTCTCCTCTTCTCCGTGGGAAGTCCATGAAGGAGGTTACTGGGCACAGAGCACTTAGCAGAGGAGTTACAGTGGACATTCTGTAAGCGTTTGTTGAGGAATGAATACAGTTCTCCACACTCTCTTCATACATTTAAGTGGTGCAATGAACCTGTTTAAAGCAGAAATAGGGACACAGAGGTAGAAGACAAACGTATAGACTCCAAGAGGGGAAGCAGGGTGGAAGGAACTGGCAGACTGGGACTGACACATATGCACACTGTGTACAAAATACATAACTAATGAGAACCTACCATATAGAATGGGGACTCGACTCTAGGCTCCGTGGTGACCTAAATGGGGAAGAAATCCAGAAAGGAGGGAATAGACATATACATATAGCTGATTCACTGCTTTGCCACAGAAACTATTAATAACACCACACTATAAAGCAACTATCCTGTGTGCTTGCACGCTCAGTTGTGTCTGACACTTTGCAACCCCATGAACTGCACCCTGCTGGGCTCCTCTGTCCATGGAATTTTCCAGGCAAGAACACTGGAGCGGGCTGCTGTTTTACACTCTAGTGGGTCATTCCAACCCAGAGATGAAACCTACGCCTCCTATATCTCCTGCATTGGCAGGTGGATTCCTTACCACTGCGCTGCTTGGGAAGCCCTATACTCCAATAATTTAAAACAAAACAAAACAGCACTTTATATAAGCATAAAGGTGCTCCCGAGATGGTGCCAGTGGTAAAGAACCTGCCTGCCATTGCCAGAGACTTAAGAGATGCAGGTTCAATCCCTGGGTCAGAAAGATCACCTGGAGGAGAAAATGGAAACCCACTCCACTATTCATGCCTGGATAATGCCATGGACAGAGTCACATCACCATGCAGCTACAGTCCATGGAATACAAAGAGTCAGGAATAACTGAAGTAATTTAGCGTGCAGGCATAGGCTTAAGTCCCCAAATGGCTGGATTTACTGATTTCTTATAGTAATTCTGTCACTTCTAGGAATTTGGGGTCCATGCTTCAAGTCCTTGCTGTGATCAGAAAATTTCATTTAGCAAAGAGCAAAACTGAGACCCAGAGAGAAGTGACTTGTCCAAAGTCACCAAGAGAGTGATTGCTTAGCCATGACCAGACTCTGGTTCTTCTAAAACCTATAGCAGTACAGAGCAGTGACTAAAACTGGCCGAGAGACACTTTACTTCAAATCCTACCCCCCACTCCCCGCCACACACACCAGCTCTTCAACTACTTGTCTTATGGTCCTTGATAACTTGTCTAAGACTTTTCCCTTTCTACAAAGGGGGCAATAATACCCTGGTGTCAGTGGGTTTAAACAGGTCATGTATGTGAGGTCATTATCATGGTGGAAGCATTCCTTTCTAAAGAGGCTCTTGATGAATGATGACGATGATCATAATTTATATTTAGGGGATTACTGTCATTTATGTAGTCAAAGCTATGGCTTTTCCATTAGTCATGTATGGATGTAAGAGTTGGACCATAAAGAAGGCTGAGCCCTGAAGAATTGATACCTTTGGACTGTGGTGCTGAAGAAGACTCTTGAGAGTCCCTTGGCCTGCAAGGAGATCAAACTTGTCAATCTTAAAGAAAATCACTCCTGAATACTCATTGGAAGGACTGGTGCTGAAGCTGAAGCTCTAATATTTTGGCCATCTGATGCAAAGAGTCAACTCATTAGAAAAGACCCTGATGCTGGGAAAGACTGAAGTCAGGAGAGAAGGGGACAAGAGAGGATGAGATGGCTGGATGGCATCACTGACTGGTGGGACATGAGCGTGAGCAAAGTCTGTGAGGTGGTGAAAGACAGGGGAGTGGCATGCTGCAGTCCATGGGGTCACAAAGAGTCAGAGACAACTTAATACTTAACAACAACAACTCATCAATTTGTTTCCTCATTTATTTATTGACCCACTTTTGTTTTATTGTCAGATTCTTACTGGATATTGGGACACCAAATTCGTGTACATTATCACTGCCTTTGAGGGCATCAAGGTCTGGTGACCTGAGGAAGATTAGCAAGCACATGGCTTGATAATGCAGGTTGATGTCGCACACAGGTACACTCAAAGGTAGTGCTGGGCTCTGTGGAGGTGGGTCTGTAGTGCCGAGAGCACTTGCCTTGGTTTCTGTTTCTAGACAGTGGGTGCCATCTCTCTACAACGACATCATTTTCTAGGTGAGTGATGTAAGAAACAGGAGCCATCAGAGATGTGACAGTGTGATATTTGGAAGTGACATTTGAGACTCTGCTCCCTTTTTTGCAGACACACATGAATATGCACTCTCCTTATATCACTACTGCAGCAAGGGGCTCACCAACTGGAGCCACATCAGAATCACCTAGAAGCCTCGCTGGACACAGACCCAATAATTTCTGACTCAGTGGGGTGGGGATGCAGCTCAAGAACTTGCATATCTCAAAAATCCCCAAGCTACGCCAACGCTGCTTGTCAGGAAAGCACCACTTTGAGAACCACAGGTCCGCTATTAATACAATGACTCTCATCCTGGCTATTCGGTGGAATCATCTTGGAAACAAACTAGCAAAAATTATGTAGCAATGCCAGAACCTGACCTCCCAAATATTTTCCTTCAGTAGATCTAAGATGGAGCTCGGATGTGGGACTTTTTATCTTTTAAAATTTTTATCTGTTTGGATGCTCGGGGCTGGTGCACTGGGATGACCCAGAGGGATGGTATGGGAAGGGAGGTGGGAGGGGGGTTCAGGATGGGGAACACGTGTACACCCATGGAGGATTCATGTTGATGTATGGCAAAACCAATATATTTAGAATGGCTGCGATCCAAAAGTCAACAAGCAATAAATGCTGGAGAGGGTGTGGAGAAAAGGGAACCCTCTTACACTGTTGGTGGGAATGCAAATTAGTACAGCCACTATGGAGAACAGTGTGGAGATTCCTTAAAAAAATTGCAAATAGAAGTGCCTTATGATCCAGCGATCCCACTGCTGGGCATACACACCGAGGACACCAGAATTGAAAGAGACACGTGTACCCCAATGTTCATTGCAGCACTGTTTATAATAGCCAGGACATGGAAGCAACCTAGATGTCCATCAGCAGATGAATGGATAAGAAAGCTGTGGTACATATACACAATGGAGTATTACTCAGCTATTAAAAAGAATACCTTTGAATCAGTTCTAAGGAGGTGGATGACGCTGGAACCGATTATACAGAGTGAAGTAAGCCAGAAAGAAAAACACCAATACAGTATACTTACACATATATATGGAATTTAGAATCAAAAGTCAACAAGCAATAAATGCTGGAGAGGGTGTGGAGAAAAGGGAACCCTCTTACACTGTTGGTGGGAATGCAAATTAGTACAGCCACTATGGAGAACAGTGTGGAGATTCCTTAAAAAATTGCAAATAGAACTGCCTTATGATCCAGCGATCCCACTGCTGGGCATACACACCGAGGAAACCAGAATTGAAAGAGACGTGTGTACCCCAATGTTCATCACAGCACTATTTATAATAGCCAGGACATGGAAGCAACCTAGATGTCCATCAGCAGATGAATGGATAAGAAAGCTGTGGTACATATACACAATGGAGTATTACTCAGCCATTAAAAATAATACATTTGAATCAGTTCTAATGAGGTGTATGAAACTGGAGCTGATTATACAGAGTGAAGTAAGCCAGAAAGAGAAACACCAATACAGTATACTTAGACATATATATGGAATTTAGAAAGATGGTAATGATAAACCTGTATGCGAGAGAGCAAAAGAGACACAGATGTATAGAACAGCTTTTTGGACTCTGTGGGAGAGGGAGAGGATGGGATTATTTGGGAGAGTGGCAGTGTAACATATATGATATCATAAGTGAAACGAATCGCCAGTCTAGGTTTGATGCAGGATGCAGGATGCTTGGGACTGATGCACAGGGATAATCCAGAGAGATGGTGTGGAGGGGGAGGAGGGAGGTGGGGGTCGGGAGTGGGAGTTCATGTACACTCGTGGCTGATTCATGTCAATGTATAGCAAAACGAATACAGTATTGTAAAGTAAAACAAACTAAAAAATAAAAATTAATTAAAAAAAAAACTTGGAATAATAAAGTACCAAAAAAAAAAAAAAGAAGAAGAAGGAGGCAGCAGAGGATGAGATGGTTGGATGGCATCACCGGCTCAATGGAAATGACTTTGAGCAATCTCCAAGAGATAGTGGAGGACAGAGGAGCCTGGTGTGTGCTGTTCTGCGGTCTCAAAGAGTTGCACAAGACTAGTGACTAAACAACAACTCAGGATCAGTACACAGACTGGAAATCAGGTTTGAAGTTACTGGAAACCAAAGGCTGAGGGATATTCAGGCACAGAATCTCAAGTCTCTTCCCAGGAAAACTGGTCTCACAGAGATTTCTGGTCCAAGCCCTAAATGCTATTGTTTAGTTGCTTAGTCATGTCCGATTCTTCGAGGCTCCATGGACTGTAGCCCACCAGGTTCCTCTGTCCATGGGATTCTCCAGTCAAGAGTACTGGAGTGGGGTGCCATTTCCTTCTCCAGGGATCTTCATGACCTAGGGGTTAAACCTGCACCTCCTGCATTGCAAGTGGATTCTTTACTGCTGAGCCACCAGGGAGGCCTCCCTAAGTGTAGCTTTTAATATGCATTCTCCAAGGCTGCTTCTTTGCTTCACTTGATGTAGATATAAAGGGGCTGCCCTGCCTAGCAAATCCCCATCTCCTAAATTCCAGGGCTCAGGAAGGGAGAACATACTGGCCTCCCACTGAATGAAAGCAAATCAGAATCCCTTCTCCAAAACATATGAGAGAAGCACCCCAATCCTACAAGGGGTTTCTGATGTTGAACAGCCCAAATCAAACACACAAAAATCTATCTTCAGTTTTTAAAAGTTTTGCTTCTTTAAGAAATTTTTTACTCAGACATAAAAAAGTGAGATAATGCCATTTGAAGCAACATGATGGCCCTAAGGATTGTAATATTAAGCAAAGTCAGATAGAGGAAGACAAATACCATATGATATCACTTATATGTAGAATCTGAAAAATGATACATTTCATAATTTTCCTTTTTTTTCATTATGGCCTTTTCTACCTAGAGAATTTCCTTTGGTATCTGTTGTAAATTTGGTTTAAAAAAAAAAAAAAGATACAAACGAACTTGCTTGCCAAACAGAAATAGACTCACAGACATAGAAAGCAAATTTATGGTCACTAAAGGGGATGGATTTCTCTTACCTTGGGCGTGTATGATTATACAGTGGAAGTGAGAAACAGATTTAAGGGCCTAGATCTGATAGACAGAGTGCCTGATGAACTATGGAATGTACCAGAATTGAAAGAGACACGTGTACCCCAATGTTCATTGCAGCACTGTTTATAATAGCCAGGACATGGAAGCAACCTAGATGTCCATCAGCAGATGAATGGATAAGAAAGCTGTGGTACATATACACAATGGAGTATTACTCAGCTATTAAAAAGAATACCTTTGAATCAGTTCTAAGGAGGTGGATGACGCTGGAACCGATTATACAGAGTGAAGTAAGCCAGAAAGAAAAACACCAATACAGTACACTTACACATATATATGGAATTAAGAAAGATGGTAATGATAAACCTGTATGCAAGACAGCAAAAGAGACACAGATGTATAGAATGGCCTTTTGGACTCTGTGGGAGAGGGAGAGGGTGGGATGAGTTGGCAGAGTGGCAGTGTAACATGTGTGATATCATAAGTGAAATGAATTGCCAGTCTAGGTTTGATGCATGATGCAGGATGCTTGGGACTGATGCATGGGGATAATCCAGAGAGAGGGTGTGGGGCAGGAGTGGGGAGGTGGGGGTCGGGATTGGGAGTTCATGTACACTCGTGGCTGATTCATGTCAATGTGTAGCAAAATGAATACAGTATTGTAAAGCAAAACAAACTAAAAAATAAAAATCAATTAAAAAAATAAAAAAATAAATGAAAAAGAAAAGAAAAATTGTAAACAGATTAATGAATTTCTTAAAGGTTTTTTAATGTGGACTATTTTTTAAGTCTTTATTAAATTTGTACAATATTTCTTCTGTTTAATGTTTTGGTTTTTTTGGCCGTAAAGCATGTGGAATCTCAGCTTCCCAAATGGGTATCAAATCCACACCCCTTGCATTGGAAGGTAAGTCTTAACCACTCGACCACCAGAGAAGTCCCAGACATGGGTAGTTTTTAAAAGCTTTCTAGGTGATCCTAGCATCAGGACTGAATATTATTGTCCTACAAACTGGCTAGGCTTCTTTCAGGGAACACAAGCAAGGCAAGATTGGAGCCATCCATAATATTTTATCTATTCAACTCTTATCAGTTGATTAGTTCACCCAAACTTCCATTCTCTTTCATGCTTCTGGTCAATATGTGCAAAAAATAATACATTTCTGTAAAGTCAAGCTTTGTAATCTCAAGCAAATCCTATCTTTTTGTCACATCTCAGGAGAAGGAAATAATCAGTGTGCTTGGATGAATCTGACAGGGCAGAGACTTTGCACTGCAGCATGGTATCAGGGTTCTAGGACCTTAATTTCTTTAAAAGATCAGGATTTGTTCTACAAGCTGGATTGTGGTGAAAAGTGAGTTGCAGGCAACGAGGCACTGCCTGATTCTTTCTTTTTTCTCCTAAACATTGTGAAAGTTGCCCATTGTGAAGTTCCTGGATTCTACAAGTTTCTAATTATAACTGTAGATACTGGTGTCTAAGCGCCCATAATGTGTTGACCCCATCACCAAACCTCACCACTTGTAATAAGATATTTTCACTCTTCCTCACAGATGAAAAACTGAGACTCAAAGGAATTAACTACTTTCTATTTTTCTAGTGGTTGTGGAGCTGAGATTCCTTCATGTTGCCCATCAGTGCTCCTACCTTGATTTTTGGTTCAACATCCTTTGGACACTCCTAAGTCCCATCACAGTCAGGATAGCTGGAAATTCCAGGCTGCATTCAAGGATCACTGTGATTCAGGGCCATGAATTTAATGTGATATTTGTCAGTTTGGTTATAATTTTCTCTTAGTATGTTTGGCTCTCTGAGTGCAAGCTTAGAGTAGGCAAAACATTGGGTGCAACCAGCACTGAGGTTCTGCTAGGCTTAAGACAATGAAAGGAGAGTAGGTAAGGGAGTAGAGGGGATATACAAGGAGGATAACTAATGATGGGCTTTGATATCCAGCCTGGAAAGCCAATATATGAGCATGAAGGAAAATAACAAGGAGATAGGATCAATGAATTGGAAGTTTCCATGGGGTTAAAGAGTTGTTCCTTTTTATGGCTGAATAATATTCCATCATACACACACACACACACACACGTATATATATATCCATTATATATTCCAGTAATATTCCTATATATATATCATAGATTCTTTATCCATTAGAGACACAGACATAGAGAATGTATGTGCAGCCACAGGGGGAAGGGGAGGGTGGGATGAACTGGGAGATAGGGTTTGACGTAAGTATAGCACCGTGTGTGAAATAGACAGCTAGTGGGAAGGTGCTGCACAGCACATGGAGATCAGCTCGGTGCTCTGTGATGACCTAGACAGGTGGGAAGAGGTAGGACGGGAGTGCTATCCAAGAGGAGAGGACTTATGTATACATATCTCTGATTTATTTTGTTGTGCAGCAGAAACTACTATGAAATTGTGCAGCAACTACACTCCAATTTTAAGGAAAAAAGAGTTGGAGTTGGAGAAACAGAGAGAATGAACTGGAAAGTTAAGACACAAAGGAGAATGGGATAGAACATGGTGATTTGGGAGGGTGTACAATTCCTGATACGGACAAGCTCTAGGGGGGTGAAACCAATGGCATGAGGCATTAGGTTGGGCAGTTGATCACTCAAGGGGAGTAAGTCAAAGAATTCAGTGGCCATCCCGGGGAAGACTCTTCCAGAATGACAGTTCACAAACTTTGCTTGCATCGCCATCACCTGGAAGTCTCCCCACGCCCTGGGTCCTCCCACAGCTGTTGCAGTCCAGGAGTCTGCACTCTAAACGTGTTCCCGTGAGATCCTCCTGCTGCTGTTCTGGGACCACACTTGGAGAATTATTGATCTACAAGGATATTGAAATCATGGAGGATCATGTCAGGAGTAGAATCTTAACTATCAGGAAATCAATTAAAGAGCCCGTGCCAGAATACATTTTATCACCAATTAGAGAGAATATGGTCTAGAGCAATGAGCCTGAAATTTCACTGTGCATCACAATTATCTGGGTAGCTTGTGAAAAATACGAAGTCTCGAAGAAACCCAGAGATTCTGAATCCATAAATTTGCTATGAGATTCAGAAATATGTATTTTAACAAATGTCAGAAGGGTTTCCAAATCAAGTGGTCAAAGGGCCACACTTCAGAAATACTGATGCAGAGTTAACTTTGCAGCTCAGCTTTGTCCCTTGGGGTCATTTATCAACTCCTTTGAGTTGTAGATTTCTTGTCTGTCAAATGGAAATAACTAATTTGCCCACAGTGCTGTTTTGAGGGTTAAATGGAATACATGTGAAAGATTTTTTAAAACATTAATCTTTATCAACTGTTTAATACTTTAATAATATAAAGAATATTTTATTGGAAGAACTTTCTCTATCTGGTGCATTAGTTTTAAAGCGAAGAGGGATGAGAAGCTAAAAGAATGAATAGCTGCAGTATGTGCAGTAACTATAGTCGGCATTTTACTTGTGTTTTTAAGTTTTGCTCTCACCACCGAAAGAATCAGGTAAGGAAACTCTTGGAGTTTACAATGGGAGTAATCAATCAAAATGTTCTTCCTTTTCGATTTTTAACCAGTTGAGAATAAACACTGAAACCACATGAGAATCAAATGCCTTAATGATAAAAATCAGACTAGAAGTAGAGATGAACTTCCTACTTCCCGCTACTTCTGTTTCTCTTTCACACACACCCCTTGTGCCAATTATTAGTGCTTCTTTGATGACTCAGACAATAAAGAATCTGCCTGCAATGCAGGAAACCCAGGTTCAATCCCTGGGTCAGGAAAACCTCCTGGAGAAGAGAATGGATACCATTCCAGTATTGTTTCCTGGAAAATTCCATGGACAGAGGAGCCTGGTGGGCTACAGTTCATGGGGTCACAGAGTCAGACATGACTGAGCAGTTGCTTTCACTTTTCACTTTCAGAGATGAACTTCCTGCTTCGCACTGCCTGCTCTCTCTCTCTCTCGCTCCTCTCTATGCTATTGTCTCTTGGCTCCAAATCTACTCTTCAATACCCAGCCATTTGGTGCTGGGGCTGGGACTGCATTTCTACTTTGTCAGCTGCTCCCTGTTGCTTCTGCTGCTGCTGCTGCTAAGTTGCTTCAGTCGTGTCTGACTCTCTTCGACCCCGTAGACGGCAGCCCACCAGGTTCCCCCATCCCTGGGATTCTCCAGGCAAGAATACTGGAGTGGGGTGCCATTGCCTCCTCCGCTCCCTGTTAGAATCTGCCAATAGAGGGCACTAGAAAGAGAGAGTAGGAGGCAGGAAGGAAAAGGAAGCTCCCATCTGTTAGCTTCCTGCCTATTCCTGTGAGCATCCCCCAGCCTCACTTCTTTATTCCAACAGCAGTGGGGTCTTCCTACAGCAGCAGTTGAATCTATTTTGCAACTTTTTTTAGTGCTTTCCGAAGCAGCTTTATGACAGTCCCCAACCCCCACCCCTCACACACCAGTCCCCAAAATCACTAGCCTAGTAGGTCCCTCCCCAGGGGGCTGGGTCTTGGCTCCACGAGCCCTCCTCCTCCAAGCTTCTAAGTTTAATAATTCCAACCTCTTCCTGCTGTTCCCCCAGCCCTATGGGTGGTAGCTGCTTCTGGCAGTTACTATCTCTGTGATACTCTTGAGTTCTCTTTTATCCTTTCAGTTTCCTAGGTAACAAGTTTATACCTAGTTAACAATTCTTTATATTAAATTCCCTCTTTTCAAATAACTGTTGTGATTTCTGTCCCCTGTATGCACTTTGATCAACACACACGCACACACATACATGCACACACGCACGCACACCAGGTGGAGCCGATAAACACAGGCAGAACTCTTCCCTCCACTCCCCAAGTCCAAGGTCAAAACCTGCTCCAGAGAGCTTGCCACATGGAGGAATGTGTGCATAGGTAGATATATTCCTTCTTCCAAACAGGAAATAGGAGCCAGAGAGGAACAGAACCATACACTTCCAGTTCCCTGGTGAGGACACTACTGATGGTTTAAGTCACCTTTCCCTGGTGGATTTTCTCAGCACTGAAGTCTTCCCTCAATAACACCCTTACCCCAGCCTATCATTCACTTCTCTGTGAAGATGCAGTTGGCATGGAAATCATCTCCTTAGCAAAAACTTACTTAGGTTACATCACTACCTCAAGCTTCAGTCTGTCTGATGCCAAGTCCTAATTTCCCACTTACATTATGCAACATTTCTCCCCAGCTTAAGTCCATGGCTGGGGCCAGGGACCAGATGTCAGCCCACATTTCAGAGGTGTCGTTTCATCCTTTAGGAAGAAGAGACTGCTCTGTGACCTGGAGAAGAACTGGATTGCCTTGTGCATCACCCACCCCAGACAGAAATACCTCCTCTTCCAGTGTTCCGATTTTAGCAATGGCCAAGCTTTTCAAAACCAGGTTACTTCTGCTTGTTCAGTGTTGGGGCTTGGGGGTAGGATTTACAGGTTATTGAGGTTTCATCTTTTCCTCTCTCCTCCCCACC
The DNA here is from genome assembly GCA_006408695.1 of Aepyceros melampus. Taxonomy (NCBI): domain Eukaryota; kingdom Metazoa; phylum Chordata; class Mammalia; order Artiodactyla; family Bovidae; genus Aepyceros; species Aepyceros melampus. Next base: position 37,542 of record SJXQ01004421.1, on the reverse strand, counting down.
TCCCAGCTCTCTCCTACACAGACTGCATGATGACAGGGCTCAATATGTCCCTTCGAGGTTGTTGCTGTTCAGTGGTTAGGTCATGTCCAACTCTTTGTGACTCAATGTACTACAGCTGAAGAACTGATGCTTTTGAACTGTGGTGTTGGAGAAGACTCTTGAGAGTCCCTTGGATTGCAAGAAGATCCAACCAACCCATGCTAAAGGAAATCAGTCCTCAATATTCATTGGAAGGACTGATGCTGAAGCTGAAACTCCAATACTTTGGCCACCTGATTAGAACAGCCGACTCATTGGAAAAGACCCTGATTCTGGGAAAGACTGAGGGCAAGAGGAGAAGGGGACGACGGAGGATGAGATGGTTGGATGGTATCCCTGATGTGATGGACATGAGTTTGAGTGGCTCTAGGAGTTGGTGATGGACAGGAAAGTCTGGCGTGCTGCAGTCCATGGGGCCGCAAAGAGTCAGACATGACTGAGCAACTGAACTGAACTGAACTGAACTGAACTACAAGATGCCAGGCTTCCCTGTCTGCACTATCTCCCAGAGCCTGCTCAAATTCATGTCCATCAAGTCAGTGATGCCATCCACCAGTCTCATTCTCTGTTGTCCCCTTCTCCTCCTGCCCTCAATCTTTCCCAGCATCAGGATCTTTTCCAATGAGTCGGCTGTTATAATCAGGTGGCCAAAATATTAGAGCTTCAGCTTCAGCATCAGCCCATCCAATGAATATTCAGAGTTGATTTCCTTTAGAATTGACTGATGTGATCTCCTTGCAGTCCAAGGGACTCTCAAGTGTCTTCTCAGTTTGAAAGCATCAATTCTTCAGTGCTTAGCCATGTTTATGGGCCAACTCTCACATTCATACATGACTACTGGAAAAACCATAGCTTTGACTATATGGATCTTTGTTGGCAAAGTGATGTCTCTGATTTTGAATATACTGTCTAGGTTTGCCACAGTTTTTCTTCCAAGGAGCAAGAGTCTTTTAATTTGGTGGCTGTAATCACCATCTGCAGTGATTTTCGAGCCCCTTTAGGGTTGATTTATATTTTTCCCATTTTTGTAGATTTTTTGCCATACTCTTTCAGCCAGTCCAATGGAACTTGGCGTCTCTTAGAATCTTTTGTTCACATGTCTTTTGCCTCTCAGGAGAATGAATTTCCTTGGGAGCAAAGACTGCATTTTATTCATCTGTGTATCTTTCTGCCTCAGAAGTTTTATCCAGGGTTGAAACTCATGGGGCTGGGAATTTGAAAAGAAACAGAATATGTCTTTATTTCCACTTATCTCTGACAGAAATTCAGGATGTCCTTCAATTGTGAATGTGGACATGGGCCACAATAGAATCATATAATAGTAACTGTGACTTTGTCACAGTTAGAAATCCCAGAGTGTGTTTTTCTATCATATTACAGGTTATTGCAGACATCTCAGAATACACTGGACTCATCACTGCTCTGAAACTATGGTAGCTATTCAATTGCTATTTATGCTGCAAGATTGTGTTAGGATGTTTAAATAAAGAAACATATGTATTACTTGTGTTGAAATTTTTAAAGTGTTTTGAAAACTGTATTTCAATATAATTGGTTTCTTTTGTAACCCTCTATTTTATTTTATGCATTTAAATACATTATTCTAAGCAAGGAATCCATAACTTGACCAAACCAACAAAAGAATCCTTGTCTTGGTGTCTAACTCTGTGCCTTGTTCTGTTTGGTGAATGAAGTATATAGTTAAAGAAAAAATTAGACTAAATGATTTTTCTTTCAATGAAGACTATTTGATCTAAGTTAGTAAGTAAATATTGGTGTTACAGATATAATTGGGCAAATCAATCCTTTTAAATTCATAGTCCTCATTGTATATTAAAACAAATTCAAGTGAATTAAAGAGTTAAATATATATTATGAATTAAATTAATTTGATTCATGTACTCTTGTTCATTTTTTGGATGTCTGCTACATGCCAGACACAGTTATAAGCAATAAAATACAGTAATAAATAGAAATTAATTCTTGGTCACAGTTGGTACTGGAACAACTGGACTTCCATACAGTTTACCCCAATCCATGTCTTGTACCACATATAATAATTAACCCCAAATGGATGACACTCATAAAATCAGATCTTAAATCTACAAACTTTTAAAAGCAATCATGGCAGAAAATCAGTGTAACTTTAAATTACAAAACAATCCACTAAAAATTTTATAATTTGGACTTCATCAAAATTAAAAAACGTTCATTCTTTGGCAGACACCATGAAGAAAACAAAAGAAATCACAGAGAGAAGATATTTGCAAATCTGATATCTGATAAAAGACATATCCAAAATAAAGAACTCTGAAAACTCATAAAAATAAGGAAGTAAGCACCCAATAAAAATTGGCAATTAATTTAAACAGATATCTCACCAAAGAACACACATGGATAGGAAATATGTTCATAAAGAGATGCTCAGCACAATTTGTCATTGTGTTGTTGTTGCTGAGTCACTAAGTCATGTCCAGCTCTTTGCAACCCCATGGATACGGCACGCCATGCTCTTGTCCTTCACTTTCCCACAGAGTTGCTTAAATTCATGTCCCTTGAGTTGGTGATGCCATCCAACCATCTCATCCTCGGCTGACTCCTTCCTTGGCCTTCAGTCTTTCCCAGCATCAGGGTCTTTTCTAATAAGTCAACTGTTCGCAAGACATGGCCAAAGTATTGGAGCTTCAGCTTCATCATCAGTCCTTCCAATGAATATTCAGGGTTGATTTCCTCTAGCATCGACTGGTTGGATCTCCTTGCTGTCCAAGGGAGCCTCAAGAGTCTTTTCTAGCACTGCAGTTCAAAAGCATCAAATTTGTCATCAGGGAAATGAAAACCAAACCCAGAGCAAGACACCACCGTTTTCCTATTCTGATGACAAACAAAACAAAAAAATGAATGTTGACATTGGTGATCACCCAATGCTAAGGACTGGGTGAGCAACTGGAACATGCTGTTAAGAATACATGCTGTTAAGAATGTAAAATAGTCCAGAAATTCTAGAAAATAGTTGGGTACTTATATAATTAAGCATGTACTTACCATATGATTTAGCAGTCTCACTCCTTGGCATTTACCTAAGAGAAATGAAAGCTTATACTTACAAATCAGTGTGTGTACAAATATTCACAATAGCAGGCTCAGTAAAAAACAACACAAATGCCCTTGAACTAATGAATGACTAGAAAAACTATGGTAAACCTATACAATGTCACAATTATTAGCATTTAAAAGACCATGTTACCTACACCTGCAGCAACAGAGATGACTCTTCATTGTCTTATGTTAAATAAAACAAGCTGTAGAGGCTATAGGCTACGCAATTCATTTTGTATGACAGTTCTGGAAAAAGTAAAACTAGGGATACAGAAAACAGATCAGTGATTGCCAGGGACTGGAGTGGGGAGAGGAGCTGGCTACAAAGGGCACAAGGACTTCTTGGGAGGGAGTTTTATATCTTGAGAATGGTAGTGAGTAGATGACCAGGTGTTCATCAGAACTTCAGAACTCTACACTTAAAAAAGGCAGATTTTATTATATGAAATTACACTTTAACAAAATGAAAAAAATAGGCAAAAAACTAAACAAATTCCCAGCTTTTGTGGGACAAATGGATTAAACATCACACATTCCGGGGCTCCTCTGGTGGCTCAGTGGTGAAGAATTCACCTTCCCATGCAGGAGACATGGATTTGATCCCTGGTGCAGGAAGATGGCACATGCCACGGAGCAACTATCAAGCCTGTGCTCTAGAGCCAGGGAGCCACTACAGTCGTGTCCGACTCTTCGCGACCCCATGGTCCTCCGCCCATGGGATTTGCCAGGCAAGAGTACTGGAGTGGGGTGAGGAAGGTACCTCACCCTAAAGCCTGCGCTCTGCAACAAGAGAAGCCAGCGTGGTGAAAAGCTTGTGCACTGCAGTTAGAGAATAGCCCCCAGTGACTACGGCTAGAGAAAAGCCTGGCAGCAATGAAGACCTAGCACAGCCAGAGACAAACAATAAAAAATAATAATAAATCAAATTTCAAAATTACACAAGCCGATAGAAGTCAGCTGATGAGGAAGACTGTGAAGAACTGAAGCCCAGAAGGAGGTTAGGAATGTGGTGGGTGAGTTTACGTTTCCAAAGCCTGGTCAGGGGCGCCCTCTCTGCTCTTGTGAGTTTAGGACAGAGACTGGAAGAGAGTTCATCGCATTTCTAAAATTGCAGAACGAGGAATGTGAATCTTTATGAAATCTCTTCAGGGGTGATGCTTTTCTAAACTCTGATGGCAGAAAAAGATAAGTAGATATTCCTTTGTGGTGTTTAAAAAATTCTGAAAAACCCAGCCCCTTAAAATGTTGTAGAAGATTACATGCAAGGCAGCTGGTACTGGGGCATGTGCCTTCGTGTATGACTTGGAACCTGACCTGAGAGGGGGTCTCAGGGAGAACACGAGGAAGAGGGACGGAAGGCGGCACTGCAGAGAAAGAAGAGCGTCATGATGGGATCTTTGGGAGGTCCCCTCCTGCACCCCAATTGAGAGCCCTGATCACCAGCCCCAGGGCCAGCCATCACAGCCTCCACACCCTCCTGTCTCTGTTGGAGTCTGGGAGGTTAAATGAGTCATTTCTCTTTGCAGGTGCTGTGATCAGGTGCCCTTGTTCTATATATAAAACTCTGGTGCTCCTGTGCAGATATCCAGAAAGCTCGATTAATCCCAAACATCCTTTCCCACAGAGATGTCCCAAAATAAAATCTTCAGCACATGTAAAGTGGCTTAACTGTTTCCTTGATTGAATGACTGAATTTAAGTTTATGAAGGGTTTTTTGTGAGGAAGATACTGAACTTTATTCCCCAAGTTCACAGGCAGCTGAGGAAGAAGACAGGTGCTCACATTTAAGCTGAGGAGTTTGTGGCTGGACAAAAAGAAGAACTTAACCCACTGAGGACTGAAATGGAAGAACCAGCTGCATGGAGCAGTTAGGGAAGTTCCATCTACAGATGTTCAAGGAGAAAAGAGATGTGTCAGCTGTCTCATTGACACGTCGATAGAGCAGAAAATATACCCTATCATATTCATCTTGAAGTCTAGATATCTAGCTTAGTGCCTGATACATGGTAGACAAGCCTGCCTGAAAAACACATTTAAAAAAGGGACTAGGGGAATGAACTGGTGAAATGGTGCCAATGATGCAGCAGATACGGACAATAATAAGATGTGATGATTCTGTGAAGCATCTGCCTCAGGGCTCTAGGGCCACAGTAACACCGCATAACAAACAATTCCAAAGCCTTAGGGAGGCTTAGACATTTAATTCTGCTTATGATGAGTGTGAGCAAATTCCAGGAGATAGTGAAGGACAGGGAAGCCCGGCGTGTTACAGTTTCTGGGGTCACAAAGAGTCGGACACGACTTCGCAACCGAACAAAGACAATGAATTAATGCATTAGCTGAGTGCCACGGCTGGTTCTGTCTTGGACCTTTCTGTCTCTGCTGGGACAACCTTTGCTCTGTAAGGTCAGCCAATCCGCCATCCTCCATGCTTGTGTTCAAGGTAGACTCAAGGCCCCAAGAGAGCAGAAGTAAGAACCCCATTTCTTCTGCCACATTCCTGACCAAGCAAGTAGAAATCTAGTCCAGATTTAGGGTGTTTGGAAATAGACTGGACTTCCTAATGGGAAAGTCATATTTCAAACCTTGGATGGTGGGGGGGAGGCTTAAAAAAAAAAATGGGGATTTTTTTGCAGTCATACTTAGCATCTCCTTTCTAGTCATTCTCTTCTTTAAAAACAAAAAAAAAAGGTAAATTTTAAAATGCTACCATAACAAATTTTAAAAGTAATGGGGCATATATAAAGATGTAACTACATTGAGTTAAAAAGAAAAATTGATGTAGGAGGTGGTATAGACTGTGTCTTAAAAGATAAATGTGTTTCACAGAGTTGAGATGAGTCAGAGACATAGCCGACAGGGGAATAAGCAGGAACGTAGGCACAGAGGCAGGAAGGAACATGAAGTACTTGGAGGTGGAGAGAAACAGGGTTCAGGGAAACAGCACATAGGGCGTCAGAGGACGGAAGAGGAGCTAGTTAGTGTCAGGCTGTACTATGCAAATATCTGGCTTATTTACATTTATTTGCTTATGGGTCATCTTTCTTACTGCCGTGTAAGCTCCATGAAAGCAGAAACCTTGATTTTCCCAGCTTATAGCTCTGTCTAGCACATAGCAGAACTGAGAAAGTACTTCTTGATTGAAGGGATGAAGGAGAGCCTTGTCAGCCTTGTGGGGGGAGTTGGACTTTACCCCAGGAGTAGTGGGAAGGGCTCAGTTGTTGATAAGAAGTGAAGACTGTGAGAAGATTTGAGTTTCAGGAGGATAGCTCTGATGCTAGAAGAAATGAAGAGGGATGGAGGATGGAGTTTGGAGTTTGGAGCATGGAGTCACGGTGACGTTGGTTGCTGGAGGCAAGGGCATCAGGAAACTGGCTCAGAGTTTCACTAAAGAAAGGGCTGCAGACAGATCCCTGCTTTCCAGTGTGGGCCTAACAGCTGAAGGGACAGCATGAAAGTGAAGGTGTTAGTCACTCAGCTGTGCCCGACTCTTTGCACCCCCGGACTGTAGCTCTCCAGGCTCCTCTGTCGTGGAATTCACTAGATAAGCACACTGACCGGGTAACCATTCCTTCTCCGGGGGATCTTACTGATTCAGGGATCGAATCCAGGTTTCCTGCATTGCAAGTGGATTCTTTACCTCCTGAGCAGCCATTGCTGATCTACTCAAGATTTTATGAGAAATTCAGTGAAAACTGTTGATTTTTTCCCTTTGTTAAATACTTATTGTTCAATGTTCAGTTTTCATCTGGTATGATCTGGAAACTGCTGCAATACACGATTTTTATTCCTTGATCTGCAGAGATTTTGATGTGTGTGTGTGTGTATTTTCTGTGTTAGTGGTGAGCCTTATAAGCTGAATGCATGGGTATTAGAGTGTTGAAGTCAAATAACTGCATTCACATTCTGGCTTTTCTACATGTTAGCTGTGTGACTAATGTGCTTTACCTCCAGCTTCTTCTTTCTCATTTATGAAACAGGGCTAATTGAACACATCCTGTCGACTTCAGAGGCTCATCAAAATAATCACATGGGATCCTGTAGGGAAAACACCCAGTATTTATTAAATACCAGTTACTCTGCTAAGCACTTGACAAGCATGTTCTAATTTAATCCCTATAACTGTCTATGAGGCACTAGAATACTATTATTATAGTACTGTCCCCAATCTACAGATTACATGACTGAGGCTGAGATCCATTAAACTTAGTTCTGGTTCGTACACTGAAACGTGCTATTTTAAAATGTTTCTATGACTGCTACCTTTTGCTTTAGGGAGAAAACATAATGAATTTTCCATATGCAGATCCCACTTCTGAGGTCTGAGTGACTGTGTAAATAGCTGAACAAAATAAAACAAATAACAAATACACACCAACAACCAGGCAAAGGGAGCGTTCTGGCCAGGATAAGGCCGTTATCAGGTCTTGGAGCAAGAGAAAGAGTGAAACGGGAGGAGTTCAAGAAAGACACCTGTTCACAGCTGCTTCAACGGAGACAATTACTTTCAGAGAGACAGGTCATGTCCCTAGATTGTTTACCCATCACCTGCAACCTTGGGGCAGCCAGGCTGGGCTGGAATGTGATCTGTAGCTTCTCTCTATCCCTCCTTGAAATTGCTGCCAGGAGAGGCTGGAGGCCCCTGGAGCATAAAGGGGGGAACCCTGCTCTCTGTGTTCTCTCCCTAACGAGACATGATCCCACAAGGATCTTACATCGAGCCCCAGAGAGAATGATAAGGACTCATACTGTCTTCCTTGTGTATTAGTTATAGTTCTGTAAGAAACAGAACCAATAAGATGAGTGAAAAGTAAAACTGTTCTTCGCTCAATCATGTCCAACTCTTTGGGACCCCATGGACTGTAGCCCGCCAGTCTCCTCTGTCCTTGGAATTCTCCAGGCAAGAATGCTGGAGTGGGTTGGCATTTCCTTCTCCAAGGGATCTTCCTGACCCATGAATCAAACGTGCGTCTCCTGCATTGCACGCAGATTCTTTACTATCTAAGCCACCAAGGAATCCATATGGTATAAACAGCTAGAGAGAGAGAGAGATTGATTTTAAGGAGTTAGCTCATGTGATTATGGAGATTAGCAAGTTCAACATCTGGAGGGTGGGCCAGCAGGCTGAAGACCCAGGGAGCTTCCAGTGCTACAGTTCAAGTCTGATGGATGCTGCTGGTGGAATTTCCTCTAGCTCAAGGAAGGTGAGTCTTTCTATTTAGGCCTTCAACTGAGCAGATAAGGCTCACTCACATTGCGCAGGACCATCTGGTTTATCCACTAATTTAAATGTTAACTCCTTCAAAAACATCCTCATAGAAACAACCAGAATAATATTTGACCAATAGCTAGAGAGAGAGAGAGATTGATTTTAAGGAGTTAGCTCATGTGATTATGGAGATTAGCAAGTTCAACATCTGGAGGGTGGGCCAGCAGGCTGAAGACCCAGGGAGCTTCCAGTGCTACAGTTCAAGTCTGATGGATGCTGCTGGTGGAATTTCCTTTAGCTCAAGGAAGGTGAGTCTTTCTATTTAGGCCTTCAACTGAGCAGATAAGGCTCACTCACATTGCGCAGGACCATCTGGTTTATCCACTAATTTAAATGTTAACTCCTTCAAAAACATCCTCATAGAAACAACCAGAATAATATTTGACCAAGTATCAGGACACTAAGGGCCAGTCAAGCTGACATGTAAAGTGAACCATCACACCCAGCTTTGAACCAGAATCTGCAGTTGCCACAGCCCAGGTGCTAGGCTTCTTGCTGGGTCAGAGCAGGACTCATGGGTGGGAATGTCAACAACAGTCAATCGGCTCTCTAGAGGCTTCTTCCCCTAGAGCCTGGTCGGGGTGGAGCCTGGTTAGGGCCATGCAGAGTCCTGGCCTAGGTGACAGCAAGGCTTCACATCAACTGGCTCTCTGACTTGAGTCTCCCTGCCCAAGCCTGTTTATTCCTCCTTCACATCCTGCTAGAAATTTTGGGCTAAAAGGTGAGTCTGCTGTGTACATGTCATGTTATTACCCTTCATCAGGACCTGGGTACATGCTACAAAGTCTACCCTAGCCCCACCTCCCTCTCCAGCCTCCTCGCTGCCCTCATCCCCACCAGGCACCCTAGGAAATCCTGATGCATGGTGGCACCCGGCTGTTGTTCATGCTGTTTTCTCTGCTGAGACTGGCTTTGATCGCTTGGCAGGAACCTCTCCCAGTTCAGGGCTCACCCTGTGTTCCTTATTCCAAAATCTTCTCAAATTTCCCATTACCCTCCTCTGAACATATAATGGACTTGCTTTTTCCACTCTCTGTAACTTTTAATTTTCTACTGGGGTATAGCAAGCAGGGACATTACTTTGTCAACAAAGGTCTGTCTAATCAAAGCTATGATTTTTGTAGTAGTCATGTGTGGATATGNATTACCCTCCTCTGAACATATAATGGACTTGCTTTTTCCACTCTCTGTAACTTTTAATTTTCTACTGGGGTATAGCAAGCAGGGACATTACTTTGTCAACAAAGGTCTGTCTAATCAAAGCTATGATGTTTGTAGTAGTCATGTGTGGATATGGAAGTTGGACTATAAAGAAAGCTGAGTGCTGAAGAATTGATGCTTTTGAACTGTGGTGTTGGAGAAGACTCTTGAGAGTCCCTTGGACTGCAAGGAGATCCAACCAGTCCATCCTAAAGGAGATCAGTCCTGAAAATTCATTGGAAGGACTGATACTGAAGCTAAAACTCCAATAATTGGCCACCTGATGTGAAGAACTGACTCACTGGAAAAGACCCTGATGCTGGGAAAGATTGAGGGCAGGAGGATAAGGGGACGACAGAGAATGAGATGGTTGGATGGCATCACTGACTCGATGGACATGAATCTGAGCAAGCTCCAGGAGTTGGTGATGGCCAGGGAGGCCTATTGTGCTGCAGTCTATGGGGTCTCAAAGCGTCGGACACAACTGAGCAACTGAACTGAACTGATAGCCAATCAGCAATGTTGTGATAGTTTCAGGTGGACAGAGAGGAACTCAGCCATACATACACATGTGTCCATTCTCCTCCAAGCTTCCTTCCCATCTAGGCTGCCACATAGCATTGAGCTACTGTACTACACAGTGGCTCTTGGTTGGTTATCCATTTTAAATAGCAGCATGTTCATGTCAATCCCAAACTCCCTCCCACTTGTAGAATCCACGGCACTTTACAGTATTTACAGATTTGTTGTTGAGTCTGTCCTCCTGCTGACTGAGAATTACACTTGTCACCTAAATGGTGCTCAATGTTTGTATACCAAATGCAGAATGAAAGAATGGGCAGGAATGAATGGCATCGAGGATTACTGCACTTAAGGTAATAGTGCTGGGAGCGGAACTTGTATTTCTTTGGCTGCAAAACCTTAAAACAATTCCTCCACAAGGATCGTCTGAAGATGGTGTTGGGGTGGCTATATCTGAATCTCCAGGGCAGGGGTTTGGTAAAAATATAGGTTCCCCAGGAGCCTCCCACATCCAATAAATTGGATTACTTGGTGAATTGAGTTCGAAGGGAAAGAAAAGGTGTTAGAATGCCTGCTTGTTTGTTTGTTTTTATAATCCCTCTTGGACTTGTTCCTCTAGGAATTTTCCTCGGAAACAATGCACAGATGCACATGGACATGGTCCATGGACACTCCTGCAATCTTATTTAAGATAAAAAGAAAAACTTAGAAGCAACCTACATTTTCATCAAAAAAGAGGGATAGTGGCCAAATGAATTATATTATATATGTATATATACCCTCTGGAAAAAGCAAGAGAGTTCCAGAAAAACATCTATTTCTGCTTTATTGACTATGCCAAAGCCTTTGACCGTGTGGATCACAATAAACTGTGAAAATTCTGAAAGAGATGGGAATACCAGACCACCTGACCTGCCTCTTGAGAAATCTCTATGGAGGTCAGGAAGCAACAGTTAGGACTGGACATGGAACAACAGACTGGTTCCAAATAGGAAAAGGAGTACGTCAAGGCTGTATATTGTCACCCTGCTTATTTAACTTATATGCAGAGTACATCATGTGAAATCCTGGGCTGGAGGAAGCACAAGCTGGAATCAAGATTGCCGGGAGAAACATCAATAACCTCAGATATGCAGATGATACCACCCTTATGGCAGAAAGTGAAGAAGAACTAAAAAGCCTCTGATGAAAGTAAAAGAGGAGAGTGAAAAAGATGTCTTAAAGCTCCACATTCAGAAAACGAAGATCATGGCATCCGGTCCTCATTGGAAAAGACCCTGATGCTGGGAGGGATTGGGGGCAGGAGGAGAAGGGGATGACAGAGGATGAGATGGCTGGATGGCATCACTGACTCGATGGACGCGAGTCTGAGTGAACTCCAGGAGTTGGTGCTGGACAAGGAGGCCTGGCGTGCTGCAGTTCATGGGGTCACAAAGAGTCGGACATGACTGAGTGACTGAACTGAACTGAACTGATACCCTCTGGAATACCAGGGAGCTGTCACAAGGGAATGAGTAAAATGAACCTCCTTAAAAGGATCTCTGAGACACATTTTAACTGAAAAAGGCAGGTCAGGGAGGAAACATGTATTACAATCTTATTTCTCTTAAAACAAACAAAGAAACAAAAAAAAATCTGACACATATGTAGCTCTTATTCACTTTTGTAAGTGCATAAATTCATTATAAAAGTGTGGGAAAATATATACGATCTTGTTAACAGTGATTTCCTCTGTAACTTGAGGATAAAATGATTTAAAGTCAAAATCAGAATGAAAAGCTTCCCAGGCATGAGGGAATATTTTGGAGCGACAGAAATGTCACACTTGGATTGTATGTACAAATTTACTAAAAATTATAGAATTGTGCTCTTAACAGGAGTGCATTTTATGATATGTAAATTATACCACAATAAAAGTTGTTTTAAAAACAAGCTTCCCAGGTGATTTTGATGTGCATTTAATTTGGGGAAGTCCCAGCTGTAAATGCCTTTCCTTTTTCCTGAACCCTATCTTCCTTTCCTATATGAATCTGTTTACCCTTCCTTAGGAAAGGTGATAATAAAATCAAGAACACAATAAAAATCAAAACATCATAAATACTTCCACAGAATTTCTGCCACTTTGCATATTTGAGGAATAGTGAAATAAAAGCCCACCAGAATTAGAATCCCTGAGAGAATTCCTACTCTTCTCAAATTCAAGTTCAACAGAGGGTCTGACCTTGAACTTTACCACTGAAGTCTATGGCTAAACACCGCTCTTGAAAAAACTGTGTCCACAGGGCTGCATTTTGAAACATGGGACTTAATAATACCCACCTCAGAGGGCTGTGTAAGGTAAAATGAAAGAACTTTGCATTTGATAGGAATCTACAGTACTCTGTATACCTGGCCTGCCCTGGTTCCCAGTCGAGAAAGCTGCCATGTGGCCAGTTCATGTTGATATGTGGCAAAAAACCATCCCAATATTGTTAAGTAATTATCCTCCAAGTAAAATAAATACATTCATTTTTTAAAAAAGAAAGCCGATACTGGAATCTTCAACTCCGGACCTCAGTGTATTGATCAGGGTGAGACTTTGGCTCATTAATAGTTGATTTAGAATTGGCAAGAGTCTGGGTGGGGGGCTTCCCAGGGGGGGCTGGTGGTAAAGAGTCCCCCTGCCAATGCAGGAGACTCAAGAGACTCGGTTCGATCCCTGGGTTGGAAGATCCCCTGGAGGAGGGCATGGCAACCCATTCCAGTGTTCTTGCCTGGAGAATCCCCAAGGACAGAGGAACCTGGTGGGCTACAGTCCATGGGGTCGCAAAGAGTCAGACACGACTGAAGCACACACAGCAGCAGCAAGAGCCTGGCTGAGTGAGATTTAACTGCCAAGAGCCATGCTGACTCAGTGAATAGTAAAATCTTCTGCACCCCACTCCAGTACTCTTGCCTGGAAAATCCAATGGATGAAGGAGCTTGGTAGGCTGCAGTCCATGGGGTTGCTGAGAGTTGGATGTGACTCAGTGACTTCACTTTCACTTTTCACTTTCATGCACTGGAGAAAGAAATGGCAACCCACTCCAGTGTTCTTGCCTGGAGAATCCCAGGGACAGGGGAGCCTGGTGGGCTGCCGTCTATGGGGTCACACAGAGTCAGACACGACTGAAGCAACTTAGCAGCAGCAGCAGGTGCTTAACTATGGAGAGAATTGATTCACCGCCCTCACAGTGGAGCACAGGACCCGGGAAGGGTGGACTAGCCTCTCGGCCATGACTGTCACAAGCTGGCCCAGCAGAGCATTTCCCAGTGTCGAGCAGTGTTCCAGCCTCCACGTGGCCTGGCTGAGCACCTCATCCCTGTTCTTCCTCATTTCCTGTGCACTTCATGGGAAGCTCCTCTTTCTGGAAACCTAACGAGACTCTGCACCTTGCAGGCAAGGTGGCCTCGGTCGCCCAGCCCAAGAAATGGCCCGTGAAGTGTCTGTCTGCTCGGTGACGTCCAACTCTTTGCGACCCTATGGACTGCAGCCCGCCAGGCTCCTCTGTCCACGGGATTGCCAAGGAAAGAATAGGGGAGTGGGTTGCCATTTCCTTCTCCAGGGGATCTTCCCCACCCATGGATTGAATCTGCATCTCTTGCCTCTGCTGCATTGGCAGGCAGGTTCTTTACCAACTGTGCCACGTGGGAAGCTCACGTGCCCAAGAAGGCTGCTCACTCACGCTGGCACTCTTATCGCTCACGCTGCCTCTCTGTGCACCAGGCTGTTTCACACACGCCACACACATCAACTCCTTGACTCCTCCCTGCCCATCTGAAGTGGGTGCAATGTTATTGTCATTGCTATTTCAGAGATAAGAAAACTGAGATGTCATCAGGTGGGTCACACAGTTAAGAGATGGGACTGGGGTTAGAACACCTCCCTTCACCACCATTTTTTTGCTGTGCCATCTTGCTCTCCATCAACAATAGTTCCCTTTTCCCTTCTAGTTTTTCTTTATAACACAATCCTTAAGAGCCTTATGAGGTCAAACTAGGTCACCGCTTCATCTTTCTGTTTACCTTCAAGCTCAATGATTCAAGAACCTTCACCATCGCAGATTCTGCCTTTTTCCTGCTCTCTCTTTCCCCCTGATATTTGCATAACAGAGCAGCTCACATTTTTGGTGCTTTAACTCAAGGGAGTTAAATGTGCTCAGTAGTAGAAAGAGGCATAAAATAGAAGGGAAAGTATAGACAGAGGATAACTTCAGTATCTGACCTATTTTCTTTTTGGTGTTGGAGACAAGTATTCCTTTTAAAGTACAAAGTGTAACTTGAGGGACCATGGAAACTTTAATCATTCTGGTACAATTTTTCTTCCAGTAGGAAATGTTTTCTTTACCTTGAACATGAACTTTTTATTTTTTTTTAATGTAAATGTCCTTGAAGAAGAAATGCACGTGACAGTGTGAAAGAGTGAGTTTCTGGCATAAGGACCTTGGTATCTGGTCTCCGTTCTGCCATTTGCCAGCTGAGTGGCTTTGGGTTTGTCATGTGGTTTCTCTGAGCTTCCAATTCTTCATCTGTAAGATGCTTTCCTTGTGGGACTGAGAGGGTGAGGCTCCAGGAGCATGATAGTCCACCCACAGGATTGGACACCACTAGATGGAGTATTTTATTGCAAGATGGATGGAGTCATCCTATGTTCCTGGGCTTTATTCTTACACTTAACTATACCTTACCATCAGAAGCCATGAAAACTCCATTTGGGAGAGTGGGGGGAAATTCACATTCTTTGGAGGATTGTTTACCAGGATTAAATAACAGTGAGGTAAAATAACTTTGGCAATCTAAGTTGCCCATAAATGTAATGGATTATGAGTTTAATACTAATCCTTCATTCCAAAGATAGTTTTGAGCAGAAAACATGCCCAAGTCAGAGAAGGCATCGTGTCTGCTCTGGTTGTTATTTTATTGTTGGGTTGGATGTGACAGTGGTAGGAAATGCTGGGACCTCCCTGGTGGCCCAGTGGTTAAGACTCCACACTTCCACTGCAAGGAGCACGGATTGATCCCTGGTTGGGGAACTAAGATCCTGCATGCCTTGTGGCCAAAAAAAAAAAAGAAAGAAAGCAAAAAAAATTTTTTTAACTGAATACAAATGAAAATACAACATGTCAACTTAGCTTTTTCTAATTAAAAAATAAAAAGAAATGCTAAAGACTGAAAAGAAGTGAGGGTCGTCACAGGCAGATGAGGGAAGCTGGAGATACAGGAGGAGAATGGACGGGAGACAAAGGTGGCTGAGAGCAGACGAGTGTAGTTGGAAGTAGACAAGGAGAGACAATGGTTGCTGTTGTTGCTGTTTCGTCGCTCAGTCGTGTCCGACTCTTTGTGACCCCATGGACTGTAACCCACCAGGCTCCTCTGTCTATGGGATTCTCTAGGCAAGAATACTGAAATGGGTTGCCATGCCCTCCTCCAGGGGATCTTCCCAACCCAGAGATCGAACCCCGATCTTCTGCATGGGCAGGCAGGTTCTTTACCACCAAGACACCTGGGAAGTCTAGACAAGGGTAGTGAAGGGTAACTAAGGATAGATGAACATCGTGGGGCTTCCTGGGCAGCTCAGTGGATAAAGAATCTTCCTGTAATGCAGGAGGGACAGGAGGCACCGGTTCAGTCCCTGAATTGGGAAAATCCCCTGGAGGAGGGCGTGACAGCCCACCCCAGAATTTAGAATTCCCAGGAGAATCCCATGAACAGAGGAACCTAGTGGGCTACAGCCCGTGGGGTCACAAAGAGTCGATGTGACTGAAGTGACTGAGCCCCACAGGCATAGGCATCAATGAGGGAGCATTTGGAATTCAACTAGGAGCATTAGCTGGATCGGGGCGGAAATAGAGAATTGCATCATTGAGGTCATGACCTCGGTGGGGTAACGGGAGGTCAAGAGACCAGAGGACTAGCGTGTGGCTGGTGCTATAGACTGAATGACTGTGTCCCCCTAGGTTCTTGTGTTGACATCTAACCCCCAATGGGTTCGTATTTGGAGGTGGGGCCTTTGGGAAGTGATTCAGTCATGAGGGTGGAGTCCTCATGATTCTGATGAGTATCCATCTCTCGTTCCTCATCTCTTCTACCACGTGAAGGACCAGCAAGAGAACAGGCACCTCGGAACCAGGAAGCGGGCTCTCACCAGACACCAGGTCTGAGGCGTCTCGATCTTGGATTTCCCAGCCTCCAGAATGGGGAGAAGTAAATGTGATTGGAGCCACCCCATCTGCGATATTCTGTCATGGCAGCCCAGACAGACCAACGCCCCAGGGACCTGCGCCTGAGAACAAGAAGATTGCAAAAGCCAGAATCTATTTCTAAGCAATCTTGTCTCACGTTGCTATGCTTTGAGCACCAAAAAAGCAGCTGTTTTTTTTTTTTTCTTTTTTCCTTTAATTTAAATATTTAATACTGTTATTGATTGACCTACCTCTTGTCTGGGCTCTAAGAGGGAGGCAGATATGATTTGTCTATAAACGGCTATCTGAGCTTCTGGAATGATGAACTGACAGCTCCCTGCAGACGAGCTGACAGACAGGGCGTGGTTATGGCTGCTTCTCCTTTTATTTTTTAAGTTTTATTGTTTAAAACATGTTTATTAGCATATAAGTGCTTTATAATGTTGTGCTAGTTTCTGCTGTGGAGAAAAGTGAATCCGCTATGCGTATACACATATCCTCTCTTCTGGGGACTCTTCTCTGCTATAGTTTATCACAGAGTATTGAGGAGAGCTCCCTGTGCTATACAGTACGGTCTCACTGATCATTTATTTTAACGCTCACTAAGTCACTTCAGTCGTGTCTGACTCTTTGCGACCCTATGGGCTCTAGCCTGCCAGGCCTCTCTATCCATGAGATTCTCCAGGAAAGAATACTGGAATGGGTTGCCATGCCCTCCTCCAAGGGATCTTCCCAACTTCCAGGGATCAAACCAACGGCTCTTGCATCTCTGGCATTGGCAGGCAGGTTCTTGACCACTAGCGCCTCCTGGGAAGCTGTTGTTTTATACACAGTGGTGTGTTCATACATATGTCAGCCTCAACCTCTGAACTCATCCCACCTCTGCTTTCCCACCCTGGAGTCCATACGTTTGTTCTCTACGCCTACATCTTTATTTCTGCTTTGCAAATGTGTTCCTCTGTATCATTTTTCTAGATTCCAGACAGATGCATTAATATATTTGCTTTTCTCTGACTTACTTCCCTCCGTGTGACACTTTCTAGGTCCATCCATGTCTCTGCAAATGGTACAAATTAGTTCCTCTTCATGGCCCAGTAATATTTCATTATATATATATGCCATATCTTCTTTACCCATCCCTCTGTTGATGGACATTTAGGTTGCTTCCAAGTCCTGGCTGTTCTAAATAGTGCTGCAATGAGCACTGAGGCGCACATGTCTTTAGGGATTACAGTTTTCTCTGGGTATAAGCCCAGGAGTGGTATTGTTCAATCATACCTTAGTTCTAGCTTTAGCTTTTTAAGGAAACTCCATACTGTTCTGCATAGAGACTGCATCAATTTACATTCCTACCAACAATGTAAGAGGGCTCCCTGATGGGGATCTACAGCAGAAGACATCTCCCCGATCCTGATGAGCCTCGGGCAGTGCAAAACCATATCTGAGAGAATAAGGCCGGGAGAGAAGCCTTCCTCTCTCTGAAAGTGTCTCGGCACTTCTGTTTTGTACCTGGAATAGCCAATTTCCCACAAAAACTTAGAACAAATCATCTGAGAAGGGTTAATTTCCTGGAATTCTTGTTAAATTCTTGTTGTTGTTCAGCCGCTTAGTCATGTCGACTCTTTGCGACCCCATGGACTGCAGCACACCAGGCTCCTCTCTCCTTCACTATCCCAGAATTTGCTCAAATTCATATCCATTGAATTGGTGATGCCATCTCATCCTCTGTCACCCCTTTTTCCTCCTGCCCCAATCTTTCAGAATCAGTCCTTCCAGTGAATATTCAGGGTTGATGATCTTTAGAATTGACTGGTTTGATCTCCTTGCTGCCCAAGAGACTCTCAAGAGTCTTCTCCAGCACCACTTTTCAAAAGCACCAAGATTTATGCTAAAGTTAAGTCTCAAAAGCGCCTTTAAGAAAAGCATAGATCTGATGACAGCACTGCCTGCTCTGAAACCTTCCTGGGCATCCCTCTGCCCATAAACAAAGTTCAAATCCCCTAAAATAGTGTGAATTGACCCCAGACCACCTCTTTGGGTTTCTCTGCCACTCCACATCTCAGACTCCTAACCTGATTCCTGACTCCGTCACCATTTCCCATACAGTCTGTGCGATTTCCCGCCCCATGCATTTGCTTCCCTCCTGAAGGGCCATCTTCCCAGCCCTGGTGGATTTTACAGCTGTCCTTTGATACATCCTTCACAGGACAGTGCCCCCCATCCCAGGGACTGCTAGTCTGTAGCGATCTGATGCCTTCATCTGCCTGGGCTCACACAGTTTTGCTGATGAGTCTTTATAAAGGCAGGTGAGTATCTGAGTTTTATACTGATTTACAACTTAAATGTTCCTACTTTGAATAGAAAGCATTTTGAGATGACCACTGTAGAATTTTTCTGTCGACACAGAAACCTATCTCCCTGCTGCAAGAGTACATTGCCCTTGCTGAGTTCCTGTGGTGAAGGAACTCTTAACGAGTACTGAGAGCATCGTTATTTGATGGCCCTGCTCCTGTTTTTCACAGATATTCCTGACCGCTTCCCTCGAAGCAGTCTGCTTGCTGACTCACTGAGAAGCATGCTCAAGGTGGAAGGACTCCTCCTGTTCCCACCTGCCTCACCTTTCCTGGGTTTTATTGCAGTACCGAGGAGGAGCCATAGATCTATGTCCTTCAGTGTGAAGAGGTGCACAAGGAATTCAGCAGCTTGGTAAGCGAGGCTGGAGAAAGGGTTCCCGAGGCAGAAAAAATGAGATGCACAGGCAAAGAATCAAGAGGAATCCACAGGGCTAATGCTTTGCGTGGTGGATTCCTGCAGTGTTTATAGACCCAGTGGTTCCATTTAGGAGACAGAGAAGCATCTTCCTGGAATGCAGAAATAACGCACACCCATATATTTCTTATTCCAGGATAGAAGGGCAGGCAGGCTCTGCAAACGACCTGATTTCTGCTGGCTAAGCAACAGAGAAAAAGGCAACGGCTGCCTCTCCCAGCTCCACAACCTCAACTTCCAGAACTGGATACGTCTCTGCATTTCCAGGGACTATCCCCCCCAACTTTGTTCTAGACTTCCCCTCAGCTTGTGTTTCTTTGGTAACGCTTTGTGATCCCTGCCTGGGGGTTATCCTGTTGGACTGATACACAGCAGTATTGCAATTGAGCCAGAATCTTTGTTCAGAGATATATCATGTTTCCATGCCAACGAACTCCGAGAGGCAACCAGTATTTCTCCCTCACTCCCTCTCTGCCTCCTTCAACCCCTCCTTCCCTCTCTCTTTTTCTCCTTTCCTTTCTTCTTGCTTTCGCCTTCTTTCTTTTTTCTTTCCTTCTAAATGCTTCATGCAGTATTCAACTTAGCATGTGTAGGCATGCTCTCAGTTCAGTTAAGTTCACTCAGTCATGTCTGACTCTTTGTGACCGCATGGACTGTAGCCCACCAGGCTCCTCTGTCCCTGGGATTTTCCCAGGCAAGAATACTGGAATGGGTTACCGTTTCCTTCTCCAGGGGATCTTCCCAATCCATGGATGAAGCTAGCATCTCCTGCATTGGCAGGCGGGTTCTTTATCACTGAGCCACATGGAAAATCCCACTCAATTTTGTAGGCAAAGGTAAAATGCAATTGCTAGAAGAATGAGCACAAAAGAAAAGAGGAGAGAACAGATGTAAGAGTCAAGAAAACAGTCTGTGTTCTTAAAGCAACTAGAACTCAGGCAGGTGGCTTTACGCCAGATATGTGAACTAGCTTACATGATTGGACATGTGGACGCATGTTTGCACCTTTGAAAATTTGAGACTTGAAGCTTCATATGCAGGGGACTTACTGTAGAAAAAATGCTTCTCTACAATTGATTAGTTCCAGCAAAACATGCCGGGACTGAATCTGCTTGACAGGGTTTGTGCTGTTAGCTTAGGTATGTATATACCTTGGAAGAAAAGCTATGACAAATCCTAGACAGTGTATTAACAAGCAGACATCACTTTGCCGACAAAGGTCCCTATAGTCAAAGCTATGGTTTTTCCTCTAGTCATGGACAGATGTGAGAGTTGGACCATAAAGAAGGCTGAGCTCTGAAGAATTGATGGTTTCAAATTATGGTGTTGGGAAAGACTCTTGAGAGTCCTTTGGACAGCAAGGAGATCCAACTTGTCAATCCTAAAGGAAATCAGTCCTGAATATTCATTGGAAAGGCTGGTGCTGAAGCTGAAACTCCAATACTTTGGCCACCTGATGCAAAGAGCTGACTCACTGGGAAAGACCCCATTGCTGGGAAGATTGAAGGCAAGAGAAGGGGGCAACAGAGGATGAGAAAGTTGGAAAGCGTCACCGACTCAATGGACATGAGTTTGAGTAAACTTTGGGATATGATGAAGGAGAGGGAAGCCTGGCATACTGCAGTCCATGGGGTCACAAAACGTCAGACATCACTTAGCAACCGAGCAACAACAACAATGTACCAGTCACTCCGACTGTTGAGGTAAGACACTCTAATTGTCCACACCTGAGACTTGTATGTGGCTGGAGGGATAAGGGTGGTTTGGGGGGTTCTGATAGGAGAGGAAATGCAGAATATCAAGCAGCAAAAATTGGAGTGATACTCACCATGATACCTTTTCTTCCCTCCCCAGAATCACCAGTGTTGGAACAGTTGAATCTTGATTTACTCAGGCCATCAAGGGGGGGGGGGGGGGGGGGGGGG
>SJXQ01004421.1:0-16394 GCA_006408695.1 Aepyceros melampus | reverse complement strand
GGGGGGGGGGCGGGCGGGGGGGGGGGGGGGGGGGCGGGGTTAAAAGAGCCATCAGTCCACCCAGTAGGATTTGGCTCCTCTTTTATAGTTGATGGCAACTAATGAACTTCAAAGTGGCATTTCTTTGCATGTGGCCAGTTATAAGTGGCTGGCAGTTAAGCCCAGATGCTGTAATGACTAACTCAGAAAGTCCATTTTGAAACTCTCTGGTTCATTCCTTCCCAAAGATATTTATGAGCACTTAGAATGGCTGCTTCCGGGCACTGGGAGAAAACATCACCATCTTGCAACGTTATGACTTTAATACCAATAAATGGGAAGGAAGCATAAATGATAATAATCTGGGGAAAGATCCTCTTCTCATTTCCTGCCTGCTTGCCAAGCTGTTTTGATAGGAAGCAGGGGAAGCATATTCAAATCTGTCCCTTTTCTCCATCAACACCATCCTTGCTGTGGTTTCATCCTCACCATCTCTTTCTTGGACCACTCCTCTGCTCCCGACCCAGAGTCCCACCTCTCCTCTCCCCTGGTCTCAGGTCACCCTCCGCTCTGCTGCTCTTGAGATCTGCAGAGCTCAGCACCATCCACAATGCCCTGCAAGTTCTCTCCTGCCTCTCTAATAGCTCCCATGGCTAACTCTCTAGAACAACATTCCTCACACCTCCATCACGTGCCTCCCAGCTTTGTGATTTTTTTGCTGCATTTTTGTGTCATCTTCACAATGCTTTTCTTAATATTTTCTTTAAGTTCCCTTACTAATTTTTATTTCAACTTACTCTTGTCCTGAGCAATAATCTTCATTAAATTTCCATTTCCAAGTTTGTTTGTGTGTGTGTGTGTGTGTTTTGCTTTTATTAAATACAAAGAAAAGTCAGAATAAGTAAAAGAGTGATTTTTAAACATTTTTTCTAAAATGACCTGGTATACCAACAAAGGTGTGTGTGTTCCCCTTTGGGAACACTAGCCCTTGGGATTAAATCCAAACATAATGTGGCTTCTGATTCTTCTTAATCGGCCCCCAGCTACCCTTCTGGCCCTGTGTCTCTCTGGTTGGTTCTGCGGATTCTTTGAATCCTTCACGTATACACACATGCCTTTGTACCTGCTGTTCATCTGCCTGGAATGACATCTTCCCTCTTCCTTCTTTACCGGACAAACCATCTTTCCCCTAAGATACTCACCCTCTTGGTGAAGCTCTGCGAGTTATTATTCCTTTGAACAGTTGGTCAGACCGTGTCTGTGGATCGTACAGTGTGTGCGTGCTCAACCGTGTCTGAGTCCTGCAGCCCCGTAGACTGTGGCCTCCAGGCTCCTCTGTGCACGGGACTCTCCAGGCAAGAATGCTGGAGTGGGCTGCCACTTCCTTCTCCAGGGACCTTCTCGACCCAGGGATCAAACCCGCATCTCCTGATGTGTCTGTGTGTAACTTGGCCCCTTTCCTGCCCTACTCCAGCCATGACCTCCCACCAGGTACAGGCTGTTCTGAGTCCTATCTGTATCAGAATGCCCGGCCCAAGGACCCCCTCAGACAAGATTCTCCGGACTTGCTGCAATCACACCTGTTCCATTCCTCCTTTGCCAATAGCAATGGAGATCAGTTTGTTCTCAAGAACTACAGTAGAAAGTATTTGCAAAAGGTCCATAGTACATTTTGTGGGCATTGCGTCAGCCCACAGAACCACCAACTACATGAATTCTAGAAAGCAGTGCTTCCTGCTTTTCTTCTGGTCAGTTATGATAGAGCGTTACAGCAGAAAATGTTCATCCGCTCACGTTCATCTATCTGGGAGAAACGCGAGGCTACTCCCTGCAGTTTCCTAAGTTTTCCTTGTAACGAATTCCATTCTCTCTCACCCAAGACAGCGAATTCCAAGTGTCAGTGAGAGGGATGTTTCCCACAAATAAAGTTGAATCCACTCTAATTCATCATTTTAAAAGAGATTCACTAGCAAATTTTAAAAATTAGGTTTCAGTTTAAAAAATTCACATATGAAACATCTTGCAATGGAGTAGGCTTTCCCCTACTAAAATACGAACTCCAAGAAAATAGGGATGATATCTGCTTTGGATTTCTCCTTTTGTTTTATTTTTTACATTTCACAAGTGCGTACTGAGTACCTGGGCACAGGGCCTTCAACGCAGTAGCTGTATGGCACATGTTCTAAAGGAACTGTTGCGCCTCTGTGCTCCTACTGTGTGAGCTGCACAGCCCACTGTGCGTAGGGTGGGCCGGGGCGGGTGGAGGGCAGTGGGCAGCAGGGGAAGAAGATGTGCGCAAAGTGCACAAAGGTCATCTAGAGTCTGAACAAGTCGCTGACACTCCTGCGTGACTGCATTTCCAGTGACTGCATGTGAACCTCAGCTCTCTGACCCTGTGGATTTTCACCATCAATAAACAGTAACAAAATAACTATTCTTTTGTGAGGTGGTATGAGATAATAATGCTATATATGATATTAAATCCCCTTAATGTACATGATTCTTTGAATATGGGTCCACATGGTGATTATCTTTGCATGGGATAAACTATGGCTATATTTTATGGGTTTCTTTTTGACTTGTTTACATTTCTGTAATAAACAGGAGTTGCTTTAAGGATCTTTTTTCTCTTTAGGTCTAAAGATTCCCTTTCCTTCTCTTACAAAAAAGAAGGTGATTCAATCTGGAAAGTTTGGGGTTCCTGGTTCTAAATACATCTTCTTTGCCTCCCTCCTCCAAAAAATTTTCAGTCCCAAGAATCCTGGAGCTTCATTTTCCCCAACCTCAGCCCCAAACTCCTCTTTACTCCTCTCTGCATCCCACACCACATAGCTGATGCCAACAATAGATGGGGCAGGGGGCAGGGGCGGTAGATGATTGGGGGGAGCTTTGAAATGCCATCCTGAGCAGAAAATGAGAGTTACGAGTTTGTGATCTCTTTGCCATGAGATGATATGCTTTAAAAAAATAAAGTTTCAGTTTTATTAAGATGTACCTCACTTACCATTCAAGTCAGTCACTTAAAGTGTACAAGTCAATAGTTTTTAGTATATTTACAAAGTTGCACCCTCACCACCACTGTCGATTTTAGGATATTTTCATCATACCAGAAAGAACTCCATAACCATTGCAGTCATTCCCCATTTCACCCCAACTCCCCAGTCCTAGGTCACCAAGAATCTATGTTCTGTCTCTAAATACATTTGCCTGTTCTGAACATTTCATATCAGTGGAATCATAGAATATGTGGCCTTTTGTGACTGACTTCTCTCACCGCACATGTTTTTAAGGCTCATTCTCACTGTAACACATGTTGGTATTTTATTTCTTTTATTGTTTAGTAATGTCCCTTGCATGGATATATTGCATTGTATTTATCCAATCATCTTTTGATGCATAGCTGTTTCCACACTTGGTTCTTGTCAATAACAAGATGAAATCTGTGTGAAGCTTTTGTGTGGCCATAGGTTAGCATTTCTCTTGGATATATATCTAGGAGTGGAATCACTGGGCCAGGTGGTAACTCTCTGTGTGGCCTTTTGGGAAACTACCTGAGGGACATCTCAGCTGAAAGACTGGAAAAGGCCTACTTAAAGATTCTTACTCACTGAAGTCTGGGGTGAGATAGGGTCCCTAGATGTGAGTGTAGACATGGTCCTGTGAGGCCCCCAGAGCTGCAAATTGCCCCAGAAGACTTGTTACCACTAAAGTCTACATCTTGAGAAAGCCCTCAAAAAAAAAAAATTCAACATCCACTTATGATAAAAAACCATCCAGAAAGCAGGCACAGAAGGAACATATCTCAACATAATAAAAGCCATATATGATAAACTCACAGCAAACATTATCCTCAATGGTGAAAAATTGAAAGCATTTCCCCTAAAGTCAAGAACAAGATAAGGATGCCCACTCTCACCACTACTATTCAACATAGTTTCGGAAGTTTTAGCCACAGCAATCAGAGAAGAAAAAGAAGTAAAAGGAATCTAGATTGGAAAATAAGAAGTAAAACTCTCACTGTTTGCAGATGACATGATCCACTACATAGAAAACCCTAGAGACTCCACCAGAAAATTACTAGAGCTAATCAATGAATACTGTAAAGTTGCAGGATATAAAATTAACACATGGAAATCTCTTGCATTCATATAACTAACAATGAGAAAATAGAAAGAAAAATTAAGGAAACAACTCCATTCACCATTGCAACAAAAAGAGTAAAATACTTAGGAATAAATCTACCTAAAGAAACAAAAGACCTACGTATAGAAAATATGGATGAAAGAAATCAAAGATGACACAAATAGATGGAGAAATATACCATGTTCATGGATTGGAAGAATCAATATAGTAAAAATGAGTATACTACCCAAAGCAATCTATAGATTCAATGCAATCCTTATCAAGCTACCAATGGTATTTTTCAGAGAACTAGAACAA
Source organism: Aepyceros melampus (assembly GCA_006408695.1). Lineage (NCBI taxonomy): Eukaryota > Metazoa > Chordata > Mammalia > Artiodactyla > Bovidae > Aepyceros > Aepyceros melampus. The sequence goes on along the minus strand of SJXQ01004421.1, from coordinate 11,975 downwards.
ATAATTTCACAATTTGTATGGAAATACAAAAAAACTCGAATCGCCAAAGCAATCTTGAGAAAGAAGACTGGAACTAGAGGAATCAACCTGCCTGACTTCAGGCTCTACTACAAAGCTACAGCCATCAAGACAGTATGGTACTGGCACAAAGACAAAAATACAGATCAATGGAACAAAATAGAAAGCCCAGAGATAAATCTGCACATGTATGGACACCTTACCTTTGACAAAGGAGGCAAGAATATACAATGGAGAAAAGATAATCTCTTTAACAAGTGGTACTGGAAAAATTGGTCAGCCACTTGTAAAAGAATGAAACCAGAACACTTTCTAACACCATACACAAAAATAAACTCAAAATGGATTCAAGATCTAAATGTAAGACCAGAAAATATAAAACTCCTAGAGGAGAACATAGGCAAAACACTCTCTGACATAAATCACAGCAGGATCCTCTATGACCCACCTTCCAGAGTAATGGAAATAAAAGCAAAAATAAACAAATGAGACTTAATTAAACTTAAAAGCTTTTGCACAATGAAGGAAACTATAAGCAAGGTGAAAAGACAATCTTCAGAATGGGAGAAAATAATAGTAAATGAAGCAACTGACAAAGAATTAATCTTAAAAATATACAAGCAACTCCTGCAGCTCAATTCCAGAAAAATAATCAAAAAATGGGCCAAAGAACTAAACAGACATGTCTCCAAAGAAGACATATAAATGGCTAACAACACACAAAAAGATGCTTAACATTACTTATTATCAGAGAAATGCAAATCAAAACCACAGTGAGGTACCATCTCACGCCAGTCAGAATGGCTGCTATCAAAAAGTCAACAAACAATAAATGCTGGAGAGGCTGCAGAGGAAAAGGGTTTTTACACTGTTGGTGGGAATGCAACTAGTACAGCCACTATGGAGAACAGTGTGGAGATTCCTTTAAAAAAAAAAAAAAACTGGAAATAGAACTGCCATACAATCCAGCAATCCCACTGCTGGACATACACACCAAGGAAACCAGAATTAAAAGAGACACATGTACCCCAATGTTGATTGCAGCACTGTTTGTAATAGCCAGGACATGGAAGCAACCTAGATATCCATCGGCAGACGAATGGATAAGAAAGCTGTGGTACATATACACAATGGAATATTACTCATCTGTTAAAAAGAATACATTTGAATCCATTCTAAGGAGGTGGGTGAAACTGGAGCCTGTTATACAGAGTGAAGTAAGTCAGAAAGAAAAACACCAATACTGTATATTAACACATATATATGGAATTTAGAAAGATGGTAATGATGGTATATGCCAGACAGCAAAAGAGACACAGATGTAAAGAACAGTCTTTTGGACTCTGTGGGAAAAGGTGAGGGTGGGATGATTTGAGAGAACAGTATTGAAACATGTATATTACCATATGTGAAACAGATCGTCAGTCCAGGTTTGATGCATGAGACAGAGTGCTCAGGGCTGGTGCATTGGTATGACCCTGAGGGATGAGATGAGGAGGGAGGTGGGAGTGGGGTTCAGGATGGGGAACACATGTACACCCATGGCTGATTCATGTCAATGTATGGCAAAACCACCACAATATTGTAAAGTAATTAGCCTCCAATTAAAATAAATAAATTTAAAAAGTAAATAAAGTCTGCATCTTGCCTTCAGTAAAAGTCAGGTCCTTAATGGCTTCTGAGTCAAAAATTTGAGACTCCCCAGAGAAAAGTGAAAGCGAAAGTGAAAATGAAGTTCTCAGTCATGTCCAACTCTTTGCAACCCCATGGACTGTAGCCTACCAGGCTCCTCAGTCCATGAAATTTTCCAGGCAAGAGTACTAGAGTGGGTTGCCATTGCCTTCTCCAGGGGATCTTCCCAAACCAGGGATTGAACCCGGGTCTCCCACACTACAGGCAGACGCTCTACTGTCTGAGCCACCAGGGAAGCCCAAAAGAAGACACCTCCTACAGTCAAAACCCCCAACACATCATGAAAGTGAAGTGATAGTTGCTCAATCGTATCTGACTCTTTGTGACCCCGTGGACTGTAGTCCACCAGGCTCCTCCGTCCATGGAATTCTCCAGGCAAGAATACTGGGGTGGGGGGCCATGTTTTTCTCCAAGGGATCTTCCTGACCCAGTGATCAAACTCAGGTCTCCTGATCTTCAGGCAGATTCTTTACTAACTGAGCCACCAGGGAAACCCTATGACACACCACAAAGAGTATTCCGTTCCGCGAGAAAACAAACCGTGCAAGGTAGAAGACTTTGTGCTAGGGCATCCAGGTCCTTCCCCAGCTGACCCAGACCTGTGTTCAGGCTGACTTCATGGACTGTCCGGACTGTGGATTCCACGTCTAACTCTAGAACAATATTCCTCTCACCTCCATCTTGTGCCTCCCAACTTTATGATTTTTTGGCTGTATTTTTGTATCATCTTCACAATGCTTTTCTTAGTATTTTTTTTACATTCACTTGCTTTTCAAAATTTAAACTGACCCTTGTCCTAAGCAATAATCTTCATTAAATTTGCATTTCCATGTGCCGGGTTTGTTTGTTTGTTCATTTGTTTTGTTTTCCTTAAATATGAAGGAAAACTAAAATAAGTAAATACTGATTTTTCAAGTTTTTAAAGTGACCTGGTGTGCCAACAAGGGTACATGTGCTCTCCCATGGGAACACTCACCCTCTGGATTAAATTCAAAAGAACTGTCTAGAAATAATCCCTGCAATGTCTCACTGACTCTCTAAATTATAATATACCCTGAGCTTGGATACTAAACCAAACCTCCACCAGCTGAGTTTTTATAAGAATATGATTATTAAATGGTCATTAAAATCAGAAGTCCTCTTGTAAAGAGAAGGTCAAACTTGCAAGGAAATATAAACAAAACAAATTAAAAGATCAAAGCTTAATCATAATAATGTCAGGATCATTCCATCCTTGTCGCTGATTTATGCTTCTTATAAACACAGATTGGTGAGTTGAAAGCTCTCATTTGGCATTTACTGTACATTTTGGAAGGTTTGTAAATCTAGCTCTTTCCTGACGTTATGGATGCCTGGTAGGACTTTTAAATCACTTTTCTGTTGGGGTAAATCAATTTTGTTTAAGAGATGAAGCTCGGGGGCTAAATGAAGTGAAGAAGAAAAGGGATGCAAATATGTTGAGCTTTGGATGGAAGAGTGTTGTGAATAGGCCTAGTGAAAGTTACCTGCGTGGATGAGTGAAGGTGTTTTCATACTTCTCTTTTGGTGATTATAGATTTTTTTTTTTTCTTGTGGACCATTTTTAAAGTCTTTATCTAATTTGTTACAATATTGTTTCTGTCTTATGTTTTTTTGGCCATGAATCCTATGGGATCTTACCTCCCTAACCAGGGATTGAACCTGCACCCCACCCCACCCCTCCCATATTAGAAGGCAAAGTCTTAGCCACTGGCCACCAAGGAAGTCCCCAGATCTTAGATTATGGGTCACAAACTGACCTCCAGGGGCCAAACTACAGTTCATAAACATGTTTTGCATAGCTTGTGAAATATGTTTGAAATTTTTGGATTACTGTGATCAATGGAAGAATTCAAGCAGAAAGGGAAGTAAAAATTCTGTTTACTAAAAAAAGAATCAGAAGTTCCTTCCACTTGGTGTGTGAGTCTTCATGACCACAGGCAGCTGGTGTGGTGGGACTGGCCTCCTTCACCTCAGGCTCAGTGGGCATGAGCACCACTGCTAGCTATAGTTCCTACTTAGCCTGCTCTACTCAATCACATCACCTGTGTAGGTGAGCTTTTGATCTTAAAACCCATTTTAGATATTTTGGAGCATTCTAGAATTAAGGGTGTGTAGGAAAAATCATACCAGAAAGTTACTCGTGGCTTATCTGAAACTTGGATTTAACATGGTGTCACATCGGATCATTGTACTATGGTAGGCAGAATTCTGAGATGGCCCCCAGGTTTTCCAAACCCCTGATGAAGATGCTCTCCACTTGATTGCGGGCAAGGAAATGGCAACCCACTCCAGTATTCTTGCCTGGAAAATCCCATGGACAGAGGGACCTTGTAGGCTACAGTCCACAGGGTTGCAAAGAGTTGGGGATGAATAAGCAACTGAACAAGACTAGATATGATGGGTTTCATCCTATGAGCAGTTTACATGACACAAGTGAAGATATTTTACAAAAGGATTTAAAATCCCAAATGGGCTGACTTTGAGTTAACCAAGAAAGAGATTGCTGTGGGTGGGTGAGACTTAAGTACAGAGTTTTTAAAAAGCTTTTTGAAAAGAAAGTTGGGGTGTGAGCAATTCTTTGGCTGGTCTTGAGGAAGTAGGCTGCCATGTTGTAAGATGGGCCCAGGTGACTGTGGCCTGATAGGAAGCTCCTACTGGGAAGAAACAGGGAGGCATTCATGTAACCTCATGGAAATGAACTCGGCCATAACCAGTGAGCTGGGAAGATGGCCTGAGCCTCAGATAAAAATGAGAGAAAAACAAATGTCCTACATTAATGCATACATATGGAATCTAGAAAGATGGTACTGATGAACCTATTTGCAGGCCAGCAGTGGAGATACGTACAGAACAGATCCTGTGAACACATCGGGGAAGGAGAGGGTGGGAAGAATTGAGAGAGTAGCTTTGAAACAAATACATCACTGTGTGTAAAATATGGCACCCCACTCCAGTACTCTTGCCTGGAAAATCCCATGGATGGAGGAGCCTGGTAGGCTGCAGGCCATGGGGTTGCTGAGAGTCGGACATGACTGAGCGACTTCACTTTCACTTTTCACTTTCATGCACTGGAGACGGAAATGGCAACCCCTCCAGTGTTCTTGCCTGGAGAATCCCAGGGACGGGGAAGCCTGGTGGGCTGCCGTCTATGGGGTCACACAGAGTCGGACACGACTAAAGTGACTTAGCAGCAGCAGCAGCAGCAGCAGTAGCAGTAGCAGCAGTGTGTAAAATAGATAGCCAGTGGGAATTTGCTGTGTGATATAGGAAGCTCAACCCAATGCTCTGTGACAACCTAGAGGGGTGGGATGGGAGGTAGGAAGGGGGTTCAAGGGCGTGGGGGCACATATGTATCCCTATGGCTGATTCATGCTGATGTGTGGCAGACACCAGCACAAGATTTTTAAATGATTATCCTCCAATTAAAAATAAATATTTTTTTTAACAAAAGATACATTTAAAAAAGTGTAGCCCTTCATTTTAGCCTTGTGAGACCCTATGCAGAGAACCCGTTGACCCCGCCCAGATTGCTGGCCCATTGCAACTGTGAGATAACAGATTCGTGGTGTTTTAAACCACTGAGGTTTTCATAATGCATTACCCAGCAATAAAAAATGAATATATGATGTCAAGCGGATAGGAACAAGAAAAAAAAAAAAAGATTTTCACAAAGTTTAAAATTTTAATTTTAAACAGCTCAGTTTTAAATTTACTGTTTTTATTTACCTATCCCTGTCCCAAAGTGGGACATTCCCAGGGGGAAGAGGAAGATTCCACTTGGTTCCCTTAATTGTCAAAAGCCCCAGCCCAGAATCCAGCACCCCCTAACCCCTGAATTCTTACAGCACTATTTCCCAGTTGGTTGACGCCAAGACAAGAAGACACACTTTTAATGGTTAGAGGGATCATATGCTTATATGATTTCAGGTGTGTGCAGCATTTATGGTTTTGCAATAAAACGACCTTCAGGAAGAAAAACATGAATGCACAATCTAAGTCTCAATTTCTTTGTCTTTATTTTGTTAATTACAGTGATACTCATAAACCACTAATGAGTGAAATAACAAGTTCTTTTCCTTCTTAACTGAGTGGTGTTCAAGGTTACCTTTATCTCAGAGTTCTGTTGTTCTGACTGCCAGTGAGACCCATGCCTTCGTCTGCGTGAAGGAAAATGAATGCACCCATACGTGTAACATGTGTGTGTACAATGCACATGCAGGCACACGTACACGTGTGTGTCATCAGCTCCTACATGACGCCGCTACCCTCCTCTCCCCCTCGTGGACGCTTCCTAATCTCTTGCACTTTCAACTTCTTAGGTCACTGCCAAAACTTATTTCTCCATCTTTTCTAATTCTAATTTCTAATAGACAAATCTAATGGCACTAGCAGGGCTTCCCAGATGGCTCAGTGGTGAAGAGTGCACCTGCCAATGCGGGAGACTCAGGGTGATCCCCTGGAGAAGGAAATGGCAACTCACTCCAGTATCCTTGCCTGGAGCGTTCCAAGCACAGAGGAGTCTGGGGGGCTACAGCCCATGGGGTCATAAAGAGCTGGATACGACTCAGTGACTGAACAACCACCATCACCACAAGAGTGGGACTGACCCAAGTTTGCTTGCTGCCTAGGTGACTTGACCATGGTAATTTACTGAGAGATGGGCGTTTAGTCAGACAATATTTTGGGGGATTTTATATATGGCTCCTCAAAAAAAGAGAGTTTGTTCCTTCTGGGCTCATAAGGAGTGAGAGTGCAGTAAGTTGAAGCTGTGTACAGCCACCTTTCTGGGCCAGATGAAGGAAACCACACACAGTAGAGGACGACAAGACAAAAAACAAAAGCACAGAGGCCAGCAGAAAAGGGGGGTAGATGAAAAATGCCACCATCTGAGCCCCTGGCTTTAGCTGTGCCTAAAAGTCTCATTAACCCACAGTGACTTGAGCTACTTTTGGACTTTGCAGTTATGGGCACCAATACATTATCTTTTGTGCTTAAATTATTCTGAAATGAGTCCTGTTTTTAACAATCAAGAGTCCTTGGATACATTTACCCATAAAAGGAAGAAAAAAAAAAAAAAAAGGAGAGAGAGTGAGAAAATTTTTTCTCCTACACACATACCAACATCCTTCCAGCAACTTTAATACAAAATCACTAATAAATTCAACAAACTGGTACTTAGCTCTATTTTGTTCCAATCATTGTGCTCAACATTCTAGATGATACAAATTTTAGTAAATAATGGTGTTAGGTTGGGTTTCCTGGAGCTTGAGAGGAGAATTTCTCTGTAAGTGATTTTACTGATGGTGTGCTCTCTGGAGACCACATAAGGGAGCAAGGAAAGGAGAGGGAGGAAGAAGCCAAGCAAGGTCAAGTCTAGCCTCAATCTTTTCCTAGTGGACATTCCAGAGGGTAATTTGCACCACAGAATTTGTCCTTCTCTAAGGCATTGGTCTTTCGCAGCTCCTGCATCAAAAGTCATTGGCTGCTGGCTGCTGTGAGGAAGATCTAACTCCAAAGCAGTAAAAGTTGCCCAAAGGCAACCCTTTAGAGAAAATGGCAGTGGGAGCCACAGTGCTGACAGCAGCTGGGGCTTGGGCACGACCACCCACAGGGCATCCCACCGGATCTCATGAGGCCCCAACAGCATCTGCTGCAAGAATGGTCCTGGCTTCCTAAAGTACTTACAATTTGGAAAATACTAGTACGTTTCATATAAATAATGCGGATAGATTTTTTTTTTTTTTTCAAAAAGAGGGCTTCATAGCAACACTGTGGGAATGCAGAAGAAGGGAAGAAATGGAAAAGGAGGGACTGAAATTTTGAGTAGAACTGTGTGTAAGACACTGGGGCATATGTATCAATCAAATGCCATATTTATTTCAGTCCTGTGCTCTTCCTATGGAGAAGGAAATGGCAACGCACTCCAGTATTCTTGCCTAGAGAACCCCCTGGACAGAGGAGCCTGGCAGGCCACGGTCCACAGGGTTGCAGACAGTGGATACAATTGAAGTGACTAAGCACGTATGCACGCTCTTCCTAAGATATCCCTGTCTTTCATTTCTATTACACTTATTTGACTGTTCTTAGAAAGACTTCTTTTTTCTTTTTGGCTGTGCTAGCTCTTAGTTGTGACACTTGGGATCACTGATCTTCCTTCAGCAGGTGTGATCTTCAATTGTGGCATGTGGCCTCAAGTTCCCTAACCAAGGATCGAACCTGTATTCCCTGCCTTGGGAGTGTGGAGTCTTAGCCACTGGACCACTGAGGAAGTACTGAAAGACAGACTTTGATTAGAAAAGTTTTAGTGAACATGTTGAATTGGGCTTTTAAAAATAGGAAAGGCTTCCATATCCAAAGAAAGGGGATAGAAAGAAATTGATTAGTTGCTTTGTGCCATTTCTTTTTGCTGTACAGCTAAACCTATTACTAACAGCATTGTAAATCAACTATATTTCAACTAAAAGATAAATTAATTTTTTAAAGAAGAAAGAAGTTGACAGGTAATGAAAGGAACTACTTAAGAGAAATTACTGACGGGCAGGATTAAGCCAGGGCAAGAAGCAAGGAGTATTTGGATCATATGTTTAGTAAGCGATCTTGAAATACCAAGGCGTGCCAGGTGGTGCTCGTGTTAAAGAACCCTCCTGCCAATGCCGGAGATGCAAGAGATGTGGGTTCAATCGCTGGGTTGGGAAGATCCACTGGAGAAGGTCATGGCAAGCCACTCCAGTAATCTTACCTGGGGAATCCCATGGACAGAGGAGCCTGAAAGGCTACAGTCCATAGGGTCACAAAGAGTCAGACACAACTAAAGCAATTCAGCATGCACACACTTGAAATGCCACCTGGGAAGCAGTTACATTTTCTTTCTTTATTCAAAAATAGAATAATTTATCTTCTGACAGGTGTTACCAGTGTGTGCAAAATTGGATTGATCATAAGCCTCAGCTCTGCCACACTATCATACGCGGTCCATGCACGGATCGTGGTTGATTTATTTTCACTCTGGTATATTGTTGCTGCAGCTCCCTTTTCCTCACCGTGGTTTGCACCTCCCAAGTACAGTATGATATTAGGTTCCCCAAGTAATACATAGATATAGTGAACTGATTTTTCCTGCTGGATGAAAGTGTATTTTGTGACTATACTACAGTTTATCTATTTTCTTGGCAATAAAGGTGGAACATTTTCCATTTTTTTGCTATTTTGAATAGTATTACTAGAAACATTCATGCACACATCTCCTAGTACACATGTAAAAGATTTTCTCCTGGGTATATGCCAGGAAGGGAAATCGCTGATTGGGGGGGTAAGCAAATGTTTATCTTTAAAAGAAAATGCCACATTACTTTCTAAAATTGCTATACCAGTTTTTATTCTTAACAGCTATATACAAGAATTCCCTTTGATCCACATCTCCAAAACATGGCATTGTTCAAACTTTTAATTTTTTTTTTACTGTATATTTTTTCAAAAAGAATAGATTGTCAATTAATTTGGTTTAAAATGATATTTTTACCTTGGTTTGCATTTTTCCAGTTACTGTGAAGATTGAACATCTCTTTGTATTATTTTTAGCCACTTATATTTCTGCTCCTGTTTTATCCTTATTCACACTCTTTAAATCTATTTTTCATTCAGCCTTTTTTGTCTTTTTTATCATAAATTTATGATGCCTTGAAATATCCTTTATTCTGGTCATTTGTTAGTTAATCCTATTGCAAATATATTCTTCAGTTGATAATCTGTCATTTTCAATTCTTAAAGGTGTCTTGATAGATGATTTAAAACATCTTAAATTTCTTCCCAAATTTTCTATAATAAATATTCTTTTGTTTTAAAATATTAAAAAGAAATTAAAAGTCTTGGATGAAGGATTTAGTAAAGACATCATTAAAACAAATCCAAGTGCATATATGTATTTTTTAAAGAAATATATGCAAAATTTTTTAATATCTATTTTAAAAACTAAGATTATAGATATTAAATATCTTCATGTTTTTCTACTGTTAATACCATACAATGGAAGTTACTTTTTGAATATTTATTTATTATTTTGGTTACTCTGGATCTTAGTTGCGGCAAATGAACTCTTAGTTGAGGCAAGTGGGATCTAGTTCCCAGTCCAGGGATTGAACCTGGGCTTCCTGCATTGGAAGCACAGAGTCTTAGCCACTGGACCACCAGGGAAGTCCCTACTTTTGAAATCAATTAAGAGATCACTGACTTTCAGAAAAGTTTAAAAATCTAACACAGAAGCAAAAATGTGCTTTTTAAAAATAAAGCATTTTTTTTTAAGTTCTTTTAAAAATAATGTGACGCTTACAGGTTCACAAAGGGAAATAAACCTCAAAGTATTAGGGCCGTGGGCAGTGCATTTCAAGCATGTAAATTCCCTTAATTCCTTAAAATACATAGCTTCAGGGGCTTCCCTGGTGTCTTAGTGGTAAAGAATCTGCCTGCCAGTGCAAGAGACACAGGTTCTATTCCTGAGCCTGGAAGATCCCACTTACCATGGGCCAAAAAAGCCTGTACACCACAACTGCTGAGCCCGCGCTCTAGAGCCTGGAAGTTTCCCCTCCTGAAGCCCATGCACCCTGGAGCCTGTGCTCTGCAACAAGAGAGGCCATTGCAATGAGGAGCCCAACTACCAGAGCTTGAGAGTAGCCCCAGCTTGTCACAACTAGAGAAAAGCCACACAGCAACAAAGACCAGGGCTAGCCAATAAGTCAATATTTTTAAATATATAGCTCCAGAAAAACTTAGCATAACCATTATCATTAATTAGAATTACCATCACTGGATCAAAGAAGCTGAAGTTTAATACCCCAGCTTCGTGATAGAACAAACACCCCTTCCTGAGCCCCACTGCAACAAGGCCGAGTTGAACTTTATCCAGGGCCAGACACACGGCTTATTATAGACCACAGCTAGCAAGTTCATTACTGAATTTATATTAAAGAAACAAGTGGACGGCACTAGGCTTAGAATGTCTGCCTCACCATTTAGAAGGATGATAGCTGATTAAAATTCGATGGGATTGGGAGAGGGTGTGTCAAACACAAATTCAGCAACAGTCAGAATATGTTGAGTTTATTGTTTATGAAACTTTGAATAGTAGCTTTCATCGATTTTGTTGGTAGAAGAATAGTGTGCTTAGTCACTCAGTCATGTCTGACTCTTTGCAACCCCATGGACGGTAGCCCACCAGGCTCCTCTGTCATGGAATTTCCTGGGCAAGAGTACTGGAGAGGGTTGCCATTTCCTACTCCAGGGGACCTTCTCGACCTAGGGATTGAACCCATGTCTGATGCTTCTTCAGCGTTGACAGGCAGATTCTTTAGCACCGTGCCAGCTTACATTGTCCATTAAAAAAAAAATTGATGAAAGGAAAAGGCTAGATAGATAGGAGTTACAAATTTGATTTGAACTATCCTCTATGACAAGAGCTTTTGTTTATACAATCCACCAAATTTCAAAATGGTTCCCACTTTTGCTCATTCACCTGATCCCCGTGATAACCTTGTGTAGCACACAAGACATGAATCATTAGCTCCAACAAGGCAATCAAATCTCTGAATGTGCACACTCCGAAAGAAATATCATGGCAAGTGATGATGCCGGGATCAAAGCCAGATTGCTTTTTTGCCAAATTCACTAATTTTTTTTTTTCCCTATCACAGAATAGGACCAAGGAAATATGGCCATTTGGTAATCAATGCCAGAGTTATCTGTTTTTCCATTTCCTAGATGCAGTTGAGAAACTAATCAGTTTTGCAAGAGAAAATGCATTCCATTACGAAGTAATTAAATCAGTTCTCCTCTTCCAGGGAAAAAAAAAAGAAAGTGGCAGTTCGGTTACTCAAAAAAGCCACATGAGATGTGGAGGGAAATGAAAGCCAAGGAGCCAGTTGGAGAAGCCTTGAAGAGTAACACAGGTGTCAAAATAGAGACACATCAGGGGGAAAGAATGCAAGACTTCTGCCAGGCTCTGCTTCAGAAAAGCATGCGATTACACGTGGGTCTTTTGCTTGTAGGATAAGTGGAGTCTGGGGAGAAAGGCGATGCCACCAGATTAAATCTAGGGGGTCTGGTTTAACAGAGCAGGTTTGAGATGGGGTGAAGGAGGGAGTACAAATGCTATGAGTAAAGACCTATGGTTGGATGGATCCCAGGGGCTATGTAGGGGAGTGAAGAATTGCAAGCTTTAATACAGAAAGTAACAGCCTCAAAAGATAGGAGGC